>VXBJ01000603.1:895770-1156233 GCA_013400055.1 Nycticryphes semicollaris
AGATATGGACACCTCCCTCCCCCCCCATATCTCCGGCACCCTCCCCGCAGCACACGCAAGACAAAGCTCCCCTAGAACGGGCGGCATGCCTCCCCATCATCCATCGCCCCGCGCAGCCCAGCGGCCTTGCCCCGGTTCCCCCACGGGGGTTCCCCGCCGCCGGCGGGGCAGCAGTGTCGCGACTCACCGCCCCCTTCCCCTCAATAACCCCCCCCTTTGCAGTGCCTGCTGGGAGTCGTANACGGGGCCCCCTCCGCGCCCCGGCACCGCCTCTCTCCCCGCCGGTTCCCCACGCGCAGGCAGGCCCGGCGCCCGTCACCGGCAGCCTCGGCAGTGTGTGCAGCCGAGCCTCCTAGGTGAGGGACAGGAGAAGTCACCCGCAACCTGGCAGCAGAGAGACCAGGCTTGTGGCGGCGCAGGGTCGCCGGTCGGTGGGTAGGCAGGCGGGCGCGGTCCGTCCCGGCCCCACCGCTACTCACTGACAGCGGCGGCATCCGAGTGCATTTTCGTGCAGCGCACACACCGCCCGGCCCGGCTGCCGCTGCCCCGCTCCCAATCACGGAGCCCAAGCACGGACGCCTCCCGCCCCGCCCTCCCGCCTCTCCCATTGGCTCGGGCTGCCCCCAGAGATCGCGCGTCCCGCCCTCTTATTGGGGGAGGCTCCTGCCATTCACCCTCGCCCTGCCCTGCACGGCCCCCGGCTTCGTATTGGCCGCAATGCTGAGCAGACCCCGCCTCCCCTTCGCTCTGACTGGGCTTTGCCACTGCCAGTTTTCTCTGGCCTTGAAAGCGCGTGCAAGGAACACCACTTTGTGTCACCCGTGGCTCCGATTGGCTAGAGAAGCCCAGGGCCGCGCCCACGCCCGGATACCATTGGAGGAGCGATGGGGAGGGCGGGGCATCGGATGCTGACCCGCCCCGCGGAGGGCGGACAGCCGGTAGGGAGGAGCCCCGCTGCTCCGGGGTAGACCCCGGCGTTCCCGCCCCCTCTGCTCGGGCACAGGCAGGAGCCATGGTATTCCCGCCTACGCCCTCGAGAGCAAGTTGTCAGTCTCGGGCCCCAGTTTAGCACTTCACGTCCTGCCAGGGGTAACAGCCCGCCCTTGCCGCGCTGGGTGGTGAGAAGGGGGTGCTACAGCACCCCCTGTGCACAGCAGGGGAGTATGAAGCCAGAAATGACCCGTGGAAAAAAAAAACAAAACCAAAATTCCTCTAAGAGGTTAAAAGAGAGACAAGGGCTCAGAAGTGAACAAGTGCCAGATTCGGGTATTTGTCTTTCAACCAATGCACAGCCCCAAACTAACCCCCTTTTGGGGTGTGTGAACACCTTGTTCACTGAACCAGCCCCATCTCTTGTTTTCAACCGCCTGTTTCTCAGAGAAGGCGAATTTTCTTTTCCATAAGAATATTAATTTTCTCATGAAAAGTCATGTACTGAGACCACGCCAGAGCGGAGAAAGGCCTCATTATTTGAAATTCTGGTTTCATTCACTCCTTGAAATAATTTCTGTGCAAGTTCCCGTCTCTATCTATTTGCCTATTCACACCATCTTTTCTTTACCTTGGCAAGTGTGTATTTTACACAAAAAAAACCCCCAACAGTAATTATACCCTAAAGCAGTAGGAGGTAGGTATCACTTCTCGGGCAGTTCTGACATCCCACATGCCAGACATTCGCGCCTGTGCGTGTCATCCCAAGCTCTTATACCCAATAGGGGCACCATCGAGTCGCAATTCCTCTAATCTGTTCTAATTCTGGATCGAGAGGAACAATTCCTTTAGGGGTGCCCGTTTATTCACACTGACCATAAAAAGCACAGACTCGCTTGTTCAGAATAAAAACGTATACAAAAAGAAATCTGCTCTTATGCCTTACGTAGCTGTAAAGTGGTTTAAAGAATGGTGGCACAGAGAGAAACCCTGTCTGGTTCTATCTGGAGTCAGAATGGTTGGGGTTTTGTTGTCTTGGGTTTCTCTCCCCGTTTACGTTAGTCTAAAATCAAAGATGCTACTTGGCTTTACAAATCTTTCCTTAGACTATACCATCTTTAAGTACCTCTAATCATAACTGTAAAGCAAATAACACTGTAGGTTTGACAAACAAAAGTTCAAAACATTTTTGAACAGTTGAGTGCACAAGTACAATCTCTGACCCTTCCGAACAAAAAAACAAGAGAGATCTGCAAAGAAATCCATAGGGAAACACAAAAGAGACTTTGTTTCCTGCTTCTGCCTGCTAAAGGCGGCAATGCTGGCTTCAAGCAGACAAGGCCTACCCCAGGAGAACAAGGCCCATTACAACACTCACCTTCCTTCTAACCTCAAGAAGGTATAAATATCCCCTTTGTTACCACTAGCTGCAAACTCCTGTCCGAGCCTCTGGGCTGGTAGAGGTTACCAAATCACACCCGTTTTTTGAAGGCTGAGTTTACCAAACACAGACATACTTCGTTTCACAGAAAGCATGTCCGTCCATCGGGTCGCGGGTGACCAAGCACCGTCTCAAGGACAGAGACAGTTTAAGCAGTTCCAGCATGTGTCTGTCTACCCCAGTCCTCCTGGCATCCTTTCTCTCATGCCAACACAACCACTTGGACAGTGAGACAACAAGGGAGATCAAAGAGCAAGACTTCACCCATCATCCCCCAAAAAAGCCTAAACAAACCCCAAGAAACTCTCAGGACTATTTTTGGTCTTGTTCATTTGTTTGGTTTGTTTTCCCAGCCAGATGAATATCCTGACCTGGCTCACTGTACAGATGTGCAAATGCTCCCATCAACACATGGGAGAGGAATAATGAACTAAGAACTGCAGAAAAGCAGGAAATGCATCAGCTAATTTACACACTTAAAACCACAGAAGGTTAAAACCATAGACCATAATTTATTTATTTTTTTTTAAAGAGAAAGATTGTCATTGTTTGTGTTGCCTTTTTTTACTTAATAGTTAAAATGGCAAACATTAAAAAAAAAAATCACTGTAGACTGTGAAAGATACTGGCTATCATGAGAAAGAGGAACCATTTACTTAGTTTTATCTTCTTCACTAATCAGAAACATAGTGTAGAAGCATCTTTGAGAAAGAGGGTCCCCTCTGTTTTCAAAGGGTACCAGACTCCAAATTGCTAAAGCCACTGCATCACTTTGAATACCTGTGTTCGTTTTGCTTTGTGTAGAAACGAGCTTGAAAGCTCGTTTTAGGCACCAGAATCACAAAGCTTTACATGTCAGAGGGGGAGGAAAATTGTACTGAAAATAAAAACATTAGCAAAGCAGAATTTGCTGAATGTTAACAAAGCAGATAAAGCAGCAACAAAGCACAGTCCAGGGCATTGTAAGAAGAGAAACAAATTGTCTACCAGAAGCCCAGTAATCACAGTTCTAGATCACTGGCAGATACGAAAAAGTAACGGATACCCCAGTCAATACAAACAGCTCTGTGGAATGCTTCTGAAAAGATCTGTCACCCTCAGAGTTACAAGGAAACACCTCAACTGTGCCTTATTCCTGCCTGGTACCAGCCGAACAGTACTGAGCAGGGATAAAAGAGGACCTCAGGTGGCAGAAAGTTGCAGCTGCAGATTAGCTAACTGCTTTCAAACCACTCCTCATTATGGAGTACAGCTCATTTTAATTGTCTTGTCACACAGACTCACATGCTGTCTTCCTTGCTTAAGTAAAATCTATATGACAGATGTATGAATTTGACCCTGAGGGTCCTTTTGCAGCACACTGCAAACAAACATAATTTTACACACGTGAGAAAAAAACATGTTTCAGGGCTGTTGGTAGCTCATATTTACATCTTTAAATGGGATTTATAGTTGTTTTCTCACCTTAGGTTTGAACTTTGTTTTTTAAAACCTGCTTAATTCATAATTAAGAAGCTCTAAGCAGCCAAGCTTAAGGGAGCAGCTCAGAATTTCTGCCTGAACCCTGAAGGTGCATCCAAACAACCAGCACCTTTGTCAGGGCCACGAAGCTCCCTCGCTGTCAGTAGAGGACTCTGAAGTTTTCCCTTGTTCTGTTTCAGTGAGACACGGGGGGAGCTGGGCAGGGAAGCTGCACCCAACTTGTTTCAGTGATACCAAAGGCAGTTCAAAACCAAAGGCTGTGTCCCTCTTTTTGTTTAATAAGCTCGTAGCTCCGACACCCTTTTGGAAAACGGGAAATAATAAAAAAAATACAGGTATTTCTCAGTGCAAGAGCTTTGAACTGCAGCTCCCAAGTGTGAGGGCACTCTGTAACACCACCAGAGCCGCTGCTTCTGAAGCTGAGCTTAAAATACAGAGAGAAATGCCTGAATTAAGGCCCCAAAGCAGGAATATATGTAAGAGGAGACTTGAGTCTCCAACCCGCTGAAGAATCCAGTACAGTTACTCTCAGAAGCTGCTCTCCTGCATGTCCTTCTTATTCTGAGACACACACTGGGAAGCTCCTAATGTACTGCTGTCTCTTCCTGTATATTCCCAGAAACTTTAACTGACCTGCACAGAAGGCCACAGAGGATGGAAACTGGAGCACATCAGAAAGGATATTATTTAGAAGTCATATATAGATAAATAACCTATACTTTTTACCACCAGGAGAAGTTCAAACATTTAGAAAATAACGTCTACTTCATACATTTTATCTTTTCATGCTGTATCTGAACACATAGTTAAAGATATCCATAAACTTTTTCTTTCATAACATACCATCTTATGAAAGCCGAGATGAAGAGAGTATGATTAGAAAACAACAAGATTAGTCACATGCCCCTGCAGCAGGACCTGTTCTAGCACATTTCTTTCATAGTTTGAAACACAGTGATTGCGACGGAGACATTTTCTTAAGGCAGGCAGATTCAAGGACAAACAACGTGGAGTTTTTAGCTTCCCAATTCTAACCACAGAAGAAGCAGCAGCATACAAACAGATCGTGGTCATAGTTTTCTTAGCCATTCTTATAAAATAATGCAAATGTCAACAAACACTTGCTAATCCTTACATTTCCATAGTGTTTTCTGATATTAGGCATTATGAGTTCTGGATCCACCAACATTAAATTACAAAGGCTACTCAGAAGAAGGGGCTGTTTAAACTTTTAGATGAATGTTTCTAATGGGGCTAACATTTCTAAGTTCTGTGAGAATCCATCTAAGTATTGTCATAGACTCAAAAGACTACTCACAGAAATGACACACAGCCTGATCTGTTATGCAAGTCACACTTTGGGGCCTGACTTCTTGAAAAAATACCCTGATTCTGTTTTTTAATTGTTAAAAAAATAAGGGTTTTTTGAACTTTTTGTGTTTATGAGTATAATTTCCTGCATCTCAGATGAATAAACTACTCTCATGACAAGGTGTTTGCAGAGTCAGCCTGTGGAGAAGGTTACGTGATGTGGCAAGTTGATGTTATGTTTTGTCCAGGCTACGGAAAGGCAAACCTGTGACTGGATGTGCGTCAGAGCTTCCCTGAGAGCACACTGCAAAAACGTTAGGACACTCAAAGCAATGCTGGTACCAGTGCCAGTGTCTGCTGCTGCAGGCTGAGAGAAGGCAGAGATTGGGGCTACTGGTATTTGCAGAAGAAAACTGCTGAAAGTGCAAGAAAGTCACTCCCATCACTCTGAAACTTAATTTATCCTATCCTGCTGCAGAGCCACACAGAGAACAAATCTGGAGGATTTAAAATCCTACCTAAAGGATACCTAAACTGGAATGTGTAACTAGACTTCTTTGGGCTTGTAAAGACAGACACAGTACACCTAGGTGAGAAGTAAATTAGTTCAACAAAGTCTAGTTATTTGTAACTAACAACATCAGGCTTTCTAATACCACCTGAGATGAAGTGGTGGTGGCTATGTATTCCTCAAGCGCCTTTCAAATATCCTCACTCCACAAAAATCAGTGAAGCATTTCACTCAAAAACACAGTCCTAACAAGAGAGGACCAGGCTAAAGTGACAAAGTTGGTGATGGCAGCAGTTACCTCACTCCATAGATCGAGAAACCATGGGTAAAAACACACCCTGTATTTGCTTACAGAGAGAAACAGTAAAATTGAGTATGCTCAAGCTGTTCTTAAAAGCACACAGTGGAGAATGAGAGGGAGAAAAAACCCAAACCCTCACCCCTTTCCTGCAATGTGTCCTATTCCTTTCAGTTACAGCATCTTTTAGGTATTACTGGAAAAACACACAGTACTAATACAGCACAAATGTGGTTTCCAAGTTGAGAGGGTCATTTAAATAAAACATCTCACATGCTTCTTACAAACATGAAACTTCCTTTGGCCAACACTGAAAGTGTCCTCGTTGTTTAAGGGAAGCTCTGCATACACTAAAAGATCAGGAATTAAATATAAAAGACATTGCCAAGAGATGTGGAGAAAACATCATGTTTTACATTGTGTTCTGTGTGTGCATCACATAGTAATTTACTGCCTAAACCAAAATAAAGACCCATTTCTATTTAGTCCCACTAAAAAGTGTAGTGCTAGCAAAGGAACAATTTGGTTTTGTTTTATTACAGTTCATTTTAAATAACAATTACAAACAACTTTTCTCCCTGCTGAGAAACCTTGTCATAATGAACATGATTGTTTTTAATTCTTCTGCCGCGCATTCATGCTAAGTGTCTCGTAACAATAAGTATTCAGAGGTACTTTGTAAAAGCAGTGCAGTCCTGTCAAGAAAAGAAAGTCTGTAAAAGTCACCGCCTTTTCTCCAGTATTATGAACATCAATCACTGCAAATTGTTTTCATAAAACCCATTTAAAAACACAATGTGGAACAGCAGAAGTAGTAAACACTGTTTCAGTAAGTCAAAAACGCACACGCTCCAAACATGTAATTACTGCGTATCTCCCAATTAAAAAAATACACTTTTTAATTCCCATTTTGAAAAACCTAAGGCTCAACTTTTTACTGCAACAGCAGCAGGACTACAAAGTGCAGTGTGTATCAACAGGTTACCGGCACTACCACATTACTTTGCTTCACCTCAGTCATCAAAAAAGTGTGGAAGTCAACTGAAAACTCCTTGCTGACGGTTGTTCCAGTGAGGTCCCAGGAGAGGAAAGGTCATATCCAGACCCTAAAGAAAAGGTGGACAGATACATCCAACTCTGAGGCAGCACAACAATGCGATACCTTCCAAAAAGGTGAAGTTATTCCCAAAGCAAGTTCCCACCTTTCCTTTGCTGCATACAAAGTGGGCACCCGGCCCAGGTAGCTACAGGCTTATCAAAAGGCATGCACCTTCCCTCTCTCGCAGAGATGACAACTCTTTAATGAGTTACCAACTATTACACAGACATTCGTGGTGTCAGGAAGCATGGGAGTTGCTTTCTTAAACAATGCAGGCTTTTTTGGCTGCCAGTTCAGTGTTAAGCAACAAACCTTTCTCGTTGGTCCCAGTCACATGTTCTTTTCTCATTCTAATTTGTCTGTTTAAAATATTTAGGAGTGCTCATATGAAAGTGATGAATACGCTCATAATTATGTCCATCTTTATAAGATCCAAACCTAGGAAAAATATTCAACCAGGCAAAACCATTACAACACGATTTAACCCATGCAATTAAATCATACGCTTACCACAGTGTAATTAACGCTTCTTCTGAATTTTCTAGATGGTTTATTTCAGAAACGGTCCACAACCCTACTAAGACATGAATCATAATCTACGTACGCTATCTAACTAGAGGTCTTTGAGTACAATTGAGACATTTAATTACACTCGTTGGATTAATGCCATACTCACTGTGTAAATGGAACTCCAGCTGACAAAGGTGAGTGCTGCATTTATCCAGTAAAATCCTATGCTCTTTAAGTTTTTTCTTCCGACTTCAGTGGAGATAGAAGTTAACTTCATAGTACCAAATACTCAGCCCTATTGTTAATATTGCACATCTGTCTTTTGAAAATTATGGTAAAAATTGTAATTTTTCATGCCATATTTAAATCTGAAAGTTTTGACAACTGACTATTATGGTCAAATAGATTTGCAAAAGTAAAATATAGTACTTATTCCAAGTGTCAGTGCTAAACAGCATTTAAAAGCAGTGTCATTGTACTTCAGAAGAACTGCAGTTAATTGGCAAAAGTCAAAATTATTCCTAAAGGCTGTATTTTGTTTCTGCTTATAGGCAGACACAGGAGAAATTAGGATAAGAAAAATATCCTGTGCTGAAATCAGCTGAGAAAAATCTGAATGCGAATGCTAACTTTAGGCAAGTCTCACCATGTAGAAAAGACTGGGCAAACTCCTGCTTAGACAGGAAGACAATGGCCCAGTAGTAAATAAAAAATGATTAAGGTGTATGTAAGAAATGTATATATTCTGTATGATGCAAGTCAGAAAAATACAGCACTGCTGGAAACTGTCTCTCTGAGGCAACATCTATCTCAAACTCCATCCCTCTTCCACTGATATTCAGCGTAGGATAAATACCTTTCTCTGTATTTCTCTTCCTTATGCAACACCAGTGGAAAAAATGACAGCACACCAGAAATAAAACAACTTTCAATGTAAAAAGCTAGCCCTGTTTTCTTCTTGACATATGTAACATACCACCTCAGGCAGTCTCCTTCATTTTTGCTCCAGTTATATAGTATGTTTTAAAATGTTTAGGCAAAGAGCATTTCACGTATATATTGTATCTTGTGTTCTACTTAAGAGTGTATTAAGACCCCAATCCTCAAAAGTGCTGAGAAACATGGGAGATCTCTCATCATCTATAAAATGAGTCACCACACCACTTGGCAAACATCCCTATCAAACAATCTCAGAAATTAATCACCTGGGTGAAATCAGCATTACCTTCAATGTATGCTACAACACAGCAGCCTGATTTTCCCAAGGCACACACCAAGTCAGTAGAAAAAAGGGAATTATAAATCCCAAGTTCTTGACTCCTAACCTTTCGCTCAGTTTGGTACCGACCAGCGCCTCCCACTTTAAGAATATTTAAGAAATGCTAGTTTTGTTCCTAGACTTCTATTTTACAAGATGTTACACCATCCCCCTAATTTCTTATGAGACACACTGACCTGGGGTTGAAATGAATGTCCTCAGGAACTTGGCTGGGATCTGTGACAATTCTGTCATTGTCAACATAGCCATTCAAGTCATCTGGGATCCTAAATTTGGCCATCTGGACTTCTGAATCACTTAAACCAGCATGAGATATGCGGGCATAGCCCAACCTATCAGATACAAGAAGAAATAGTTTGGAGAAATAACTCAAGGCAATTTCACCACGTTCTTAATTCATCCATTTATTTTCCAAGAGCTACTATTTAATCTACCAACGTAACTTCCATTTCTGAGAATCTCACCTTCCAAAAACTTAAAGAGCTCTATAAACACAAGCTTCATAACACAATGTCACAAGTAGAAAAACAGAGCAAGCGTGTTTGACAACAACAACAAAAAGTTCTGGATCTAGAGCATTCTTTTTAAAATCATAGTTTTAGAATATGCATACTGGCATGAGCTCATCAGCCTTTTTCACTGAAGATTCAAGAAAGGAGCTCAAGCATCAGTGGAATGAGTAATGAGAAAAAATAGATTGCAAAGGGTATTTTGTGGCCCTCTTTTTTTTCTTTAATTTTTTACTTAGTACTGTTACTTAAGCCAGCTATGTAATTTACTGGTTCTACTCCCATGAACGCTGCAGAATTCACATTTTATTCAGCATAACCTGAATTCCATTCTGGTATATACATCACCAAGAGAATGATTTACAAGCAACTTGGTATTAAAAGATATGGAGTGCATAGGTCCCAGGACAGGAAAGTGCTGGATTAGATCAGCGTTTTCCTTCAACAAACCCTACAATCATAGTTCAAAATTTGTATCTTCTGTGTCGCACACAAATTAGGGCTAAGCCTTCACTTTTGGAATGAAGCTGCAGAGATTTGGAAGAAAGTTATCCTGCGTTACTAAAGCAGATTAAATCTGAAGGCTTTTCACACAGAAGGATGAAACCTGTAATACCATCTCCATAAATTCTATGCAGAAATACACCAATTCATCCCAAGATTGATGTTTCGTATTATTTGATGATATATCTATCTATGTGTAATTGTTTAGGGATAGGAGACTCTTCCACAATTTCCTATAGAAAGGTGTAAAACTGACTGTCACAAAGATAGTTAAAATCGATGAATAAATGATCCACTTTAACACACCTTATTACTCCACGATACATAATATAGCTACACCATCTGTCATGATCTGTACTGTCAATATCCTGTAAGCAAAAGGAAAAAAAAACATTCAAATAAGGCAAGCTTCCCTTATGCACAGGCTTTACATCAGTAACAGAATCAACATGAAAACCTACTGCAGAAAAATATTTTGCCTGAACCATTTTAATCAAGTAGAACAGAAAAAAAAAAAACCACACTTGGACAAATCAGACAAATTTTTGACTTCTCCTGACAGAAAACTAATCTGCACAACTCAGTTTTAGAACAAAAGAATCACAGAGTTAGATAGAGGCTGGAAGGGATGCCTGGAGGTCACTCATTCCCAACCCCAAGCAGATTGCAGCCAACCTTTTGATACGTCCAAGGATGGAGATTTCCTAACTTCTCTGGGCCTCTGTTGTAGTGCTTGGCTACCCCTCAGCTGTGATTTATTTTCTTTTTTCTACTGTTAACTGATATTTCCCTCATGGCAACAGCTGTCCATTGCCTCTTGTCTTTTGACTGTATAACTCCACCTTCTTTATAACACGTCAGGCACCTGAAGACTTTATTTTTAAAAGTCTATGTATTTTCTTACATGGCGAAGTTACCAATTTGAAATATTAAGATGAGAGTTTCAAATATAGATTATCTCTAACTGCTAAAAGAAGCAGTATTTCTACACTACCTGCACATTTCCATTGTTTATTAATTCAGTATAATCTCTGGATCCAGGAGCTGAAGTGATGTATCCTAGAAATACAACTTGCTTAGAGCTAGTCTTCAATAGGTTTGAAACAGCTATAGCCTGGAGTTTTCTGTCCAAGTCCTCTCTGAAAGAAATGGAAACAACACATGCACTTTAGCTCAGAATCTTTGTCCTATAATGTAGCAAACCACAAATGAATCTGACATCTTTTTTATTGCTCAGTATTAGAGTATGAAAGTTTACACAAAGCTCACCGATTCAAAATGTTCGCTATGTTGAACGAAAGCCACATGGTTGTGGTAGATATAATTAGGGTTCTAACTCTAATAATTAGGGTTCTTCTAACCATTGTAGGAACAACTTTTTCTATTACTGTTTTGTTTTTAATACTGATCTCATCACTCAGAAATGTGAATCTCAGCGCTTTGGTTATCTGAGGCTTTGTCTCGGCCTGCACTTGAAATTTAATTGTGCATAACAAAGAGCTTACAAAACTTTTACGATTGACAAATCATGGTAAATATAAAGTCCGGGTCACATAAGTTATGAAATACAACTTAAGAGCTACATCACCCTGCTAACACCACTTAATGACATTTGGCAGGTATTCCGCATCTCTCTAACAAGATTCATGCAACAGTTTCAACATGACCAAAAGCGATACTCTAAGTGGAGCTTGGTAAAATACTGTATTGGATCCCATTCCCTGTCCTTGGATTTGTTACAACATAAAGGCAGTTCTTTTCCTCTTATCTTCGTGGTAATAACTTTAAAGAGTTGGGCAAAGTATGTTCTTATCTGTATTTTGGTAGACTGGGCTAAATACAATTGAGACAGGGAGCTGATTTTGGCATCTGTAATCCCCAAAGAAGATAAGAATTGTAATGCTGCTGTGCTCTCTAAAAAGCAGTACTTCTGAGGGAAGCAAATGCACTAGGGAGAAAGAGCACACCAACAACAGACAAAACCCCCAACCATTTAAACAGAAGCCAGCTCAGCAAGCTGCTCTTTCCAGAATTACACCTCTCCAGAAGATGGGTTCTGTTAAATGACACAGGTACTTTTATACTCCCACGTTTTAAAAACAGTCTTTAAAAAAAAATCCCTAGCTATACAGTGTTCTATAGCTTAGGTCATCTGAAGCAGCAGATGAACAAAAGATGGAAAACAAGCAGTTGTGCGTGCCATTTATTTACAAATTCATTCACCATGAACCACAATCTAATTTGCACTTGTTTCCCATGTGTCTCCTCCTATTTTCTCTTCCATCTTTATCTCATCTCTCTGTGAGGAGGGGAATACAGTGCTATTTTCTTCTGCTTTGACAAACCATTTCTCAGAGAGGCAGGTCTAATCATCCGTGTGAGGCACAAAATGAAATTCCTTTCTGGAGTTCAATTTGGGAGTGGTCTGTGACAACTGTATGTGTTGAGTCAAAGGGACAGCTATAAACAATTTGCATGCTTGGAGCACAGCTTCTGTACAGGGGAAGGAAACAGGGAAGCTCAGTATGAGATAATGAGAATTCCTACTGCTTTCTGAGCAGCTTGTGTATTACATTCTGCACCCAGTCCATAAATTTGCCTCTCCACGAATCGTAACTAATATTTAAGAAGACCAAATCTTACTGCCTAACCACAAGCGCATTAGATATCGCAGCAAATAAAACAGAAAATAGAGCTACATGGAGGATCACAAAACTACCCCTTATTAATATTCATTACACAAAAGTAATCAAGACATTGTTTTAAAGTAAAGAATTGTAATTTATACTTTAACCTTTCCCATCACATATTTCTGTTATTGGTATAATTCTTCCTTTCAGAATCCAGAGATGATCTCTGGATTTGATATTTCCAGTTTCACATAGTCAGAAGGACACTGAATGGATATTTTTGTTGCTGTTTCAATGCTATCCTTTCAGAGGTTTCAGAATTGTTCTTTTTTATTAAAATAAAGACCAGTTGTCTATTAATGCCATCTATCTTTAACTGTAACTATCTGCTCTCACTGTGAAATAAAATAGATCTATTCCACATGCAGAGAGTCAGAAGGATGCTATCCTACACCAGGATGTACCTGTAGCCCTATTACTTGTTGTGGTTTTGCAGAACTACGTATCTCTAACTCAGGTATTAGGCTCAGCTGAGTTCTGCATGACATGTTTGTCCCCTTTTAAGAAATTCTTCACAACTTTAAACCAGTAGCTACATCACAGTATTTCCTCCAAGGTGCCTTGTCAGAACCTGTACTACAGCAGCAGATTTTAAAAGAAAATCCCAGATGTTCACAAATGATGTTACACGACTTTGTACAACATACATAACAATAGATAAAATACATACTCTTCATTTCCAAAGTGGGCAACAACAAAATCAACCAGTTTCCCTGTGAAGTTGACAGTCATGGAGATGGCAGGTGCAATCTCTCCCTCTGGAGACGGGAGGAGGTGATGGGTAGATTTTACAATTGGATACCTCGACAGCGCCATAATCCTACACGAGAAGAGGGAAACCATTACGTTTTGTAGTTCACAAGCATCACGAGTGTGAACTAAGCACAGAAATGTGAGCAAAAGACTAAGGGTCACTGAACTCAAACCATCAGACCAGAACATAAACCATCTGTAGAAGATTGGTCCATATTTAGAAGGTTTTCCTCTAAAATATTAAGTACACCTCTAAAAATGTATTATCAAATTCATTCCTACACTAAGAAATACCATTTCACATCCATGGATTCTTATACTGAGCCTTTCAAAATCTGCATCCCCAGACAAGATAGTATTTTATACAACCATTAATTAAAATGTATTTTATTAGAAGTAGAAGCAGGTAGAAACACATTTTTAGAAGCGGGACACATTTCATTCTTTCAGCTTCTGTTTGGAACCGACTTTAAGACCATTTTGCATTTGCAGGTTTTTCAAAATAGTTCATAAATAAGATTTCAGAGAATGAATTCTCTGCCCCATTCAGCATCACTTGAAGACACAGGCTCTGGAAGAGGAAAGCTACTAAATTCCCTTCATGTGTTGCAAAAATTAAATAGCCCTTGCAACATCACTAGGAAGTTCCATCTGCCACAGAGATCTGCATGTGCCCCTACAAAAAAAAAAAGTCACATCCTAAGCCACTATTTTCCAGAGGGCAAAGATATTCAAAACAGGCAACCTGTAGCTGGTCAAGTATTAAAGTAAAATCAGACACACAAAAATCTGGTAAAATAAACAAGAGCCTTTCTATGCCCATTTCCCACTATACAGCCCAAGCCGGCTTTAATGCATGCAAAATTTCTACTAATTTTTCAACTCCTATCACATTTTTAAGATTGAAATCTGAAGTTCTCGTAGTGCAAAACAAAATAATGAGAAAAGCAAATCAAATATAGTACTCAGAATGCCAGACTTCCAAACCTGTACGTTAAGGGGCAGGATGCCATTCTCTGCACCACCAAAGCCAAAGTCGGGGCAGGCACCAAAAAATGATGATTTTTTAATAAGAAGAAAACTTCATCTGCATGGCACTGTGATGCTAAGCAATCAAAGCATCTTCTAAAAGACCTCCAACAAGTGATTATAGTGATTAGTATTCCAATTATTCTTTGCCCACATTCTAATGCAGTTAGAATTGGACAAAGTATTTAGACTTATTCACTGTCACCGTGTGTGTAAAGATGACTCACCCCCAAGTGTGATCTCTCGTGCTTGGCCCAAAATCTGTGTAAAATCCTAGTCTTTCCCCAAGCCACATTGTTGGATCGTTGTTCCCAATGAACGGTTTAGAGGCATCACTCTCTATAATAGTGATAAAATCTGCACCTAAAATGGGGAAGAAAAAAAGAAAATCTTTCGAACTTTATAACTGTGACCTAAAGATGTGATCTAGAAATCACAGAATTGCCTGGGTTGGAAGGGACCTTTGAGATCATCAAGTCCAACCGTCAACCTAACACTGACAAAAACCACCACTAAACCCTATCTCTAAGCACTATGTCTACCCGTATTTTAAATACCTCCAGGGATGGTGACTCCACCACCTCCCTGGGCAGGCTGTTCCAGTGCCTGACCACTCTTTCAGTAAGGTAATTCTTCTTAATATCTAATCTAAACCTCCCCTGCCGCAGCTTCATACCATTTCCTCTGGTCCTGTCGTTATTCCCTTGGGAGAAGAGGCCAATCCCTGCCTCTCTACAGTTTCCTTTCAGGTAGTTGTAGAGGGCAATAAGGTCTCCCCTCAGCCTCCTCTTCTCCAAACTAAACATGCCCAGTTCCCTCAGCCTCTCCTCGTAGGACTTGTTCTGACTATTCCATAATGTCATTGTTTCCCTTTTGATTACACAGGGATGGACACAAGCCCTTCAGGAGTCACTCAGGGCAAATCTTAGCCTAGCAACAGTCGTGCCCAAACTTTAATTTACTGTAGGCTACACAGCCTCTGATGGAGAGATATTCAGTGCCTGGATGCCACAGCTCCTCCCTGGTATATACCCAGACACACATGAGACTGCACAGCACAGCCGGCCTGCACACACCTACTGCTGACCATTTCAAAACCATTAGAATTAACTTGCATAGAGAGATAAAAAGAACACAGTAGCAAGTCTGCTGCTTTCACAAGCGCTACCCAGCACATCTACACTTACCTTCATCTACCCAATCTGTTCCACTCCCAAGGGTCCTGCTGCCCAAATAATGAATGAGCCTATAACAAGCTAGTGTCAGCTCCCAGGCATGGTAACAGAAGGCCTCCCAGCTCTACTGAATTGCTGACCGTCCTCAGCCACCTCACTTTCTGAGGGCACTGTGATCCCTTCCCTGTGTGGTTTTGTCAGAGGAACGTGAAGGCTCCCCTATACTTCAGCTGCAGGATACAGAAAGAGCTATGCAGTCCCTGAAGGAACTGGCAGCTAAAAAAAGACCTGCCCGTACCTGAAGGAAGGTGGGAGCCTGCAAACTGGGCCACAGGCTGGACTGAACCATCCAGGCTGAGCTCAAGCAGCAGGTCAGTACGGCTGCAGCAGCAGCAAGTGCTCCCTTCTTGCTGGGTTTATGTCCCCTTGGAGCATTCTCCTACTCTAGGAGGCAGATCGAGTCCCCACTTCACCCATGGCCCTTCTATAAGGAATTAAGACCACTCTATCGAGTACCATTGAGATATTTTTTTTTTGCTTTTGAAATGTCTTATTCAGCACTATGAAAGCCACGTCAGCTGTGAAAATGGTAGCTCAGAGTACTTTTAAGTGGGTTCCCAGATTTTTGCTTCTGCATCATTAGCATACATTCCAGTCACAGAAACAATAACTGAAACCATTGAGAGGGGCTGCTGCTGGGTCCCTTCAGGGCAGGCAGGAGTTCCAGTCACAAAAGCCATGACATGTTGCATCTACACTATGCCAATAGAGAGTAGGTGAGTCTAAAGCTGTGGTGGTGCACGTGCCTTGAAGATAATCCTGATGCTGAAGAAATCAGCCACTCTGTTTTCTGTGGCTCTCAAAATCAGCCACTCTCCTTTAGCAAACAAATTGTTGAAGAATCTCCAGCTTAACTCCGAATGCGTTAATGCATTCCCTGGAAAGGTTAACGTGGTATTTTACATAACAATATACATGTAATATAAAACTCCAGAGTACTGTTTCCAGCAACCAGGAGTTAAGATTTATTTATTTATATTTTGGTATTTTCTGCCTTTTGACTTAGCAATTACTTCTTTTAGAAGCGATACCACAAAGAAATGCTCAATGGACATAACCAGGCAATCGCTTTTTCTAATATTTATGAATTTAAACCACAGATACCAGAAATTAATGCATTCCTTACAGTTCATGAATAAATACGCAAAGACTAAGTACCCAGATATAAGCAATGAGCTGTGGAATCACCCATGTACAAAGAATGGCCCAAAATTTCATGTCATCAAACGCCACCATTGTTTGCTCCTACGACAGAGCTCAGCCCTCCCTGAACCTTTGCTCATGGGACAAAGGTGTGAGCGATGCATGAATCAACCTGTTCCCTCCTCACTAACTCCGGGGCTTCTCTGCCACAAGAGCAAGGCTTGCACAATTAACACCTTCAAGCACCACTGGTCAATTCCTTTCAATGCACCCTTTGGTCCAAATTTGATTTCCTAGAGCTAATTTTCCAACCAAAATCCTGTCTATAAGCAACAGGTTTGACACCCTCTTTACACCGAAGTCATGACATCTCAACCCAGCTATAATCACTATTTTTATCAACTGCTCTGGCTCATTATTGGAAATAGACTTGTCTGGTTTTCCTCTGCGTGCCTCGTTTAGGGCATTTTAATTTCAGACTTTTTAGGAATTACGTAACACTTCACATTAAAAAAAAAAAAAAGAAGTTATAAACCAGTAAATTTGATCTAAAAAAATATTTATCATTATTTCCTTCATGCAAATACTTTCTCTATAGACAAATGACTCATCTCAGTATTTAAAAAAATTCAAATAATAAGCAAAGTGTTTCCTCCAACCAGAAACCTCCTTAAAATACATTTAAAAATTTCTCAGCTCTGCAAATGGATTTTTAAACCAAAGTGATTGTATTGGAACAGCTCACAAATTCAGGAGAAAGCCGCTAGAGACAGGTTCTTGTGTTAATGCAAGAATGGACTCAGTTACCCAGCTGCCTCTTCAGACGAACCCTCTCAAATATCAATGAAGTGGGAAAAAAACCATTACCTGTCTGATTAAGCAAATTAGCTGATCCTTCCAAATTAGACCATCCTTCATTGTCATATCCAAATCTAAAAGGCCAGATCATAGCAGAGAAGTCTTTTTTTGGAACCTAAAAAAAAAAAAAAAAGGAAAAAAGTCAAGTACAATTTGATGTTTATGTATCATACCTTTGCAGTCAACAACATCAGCTACATGGTAGCATAAACAAGAAGCAGTAAGATATGTTTTAACCAATATATTTTCCTCATAAAGCTGTCAGGATTACAAAAGAGTTTATGTAATTTTGAGAAAAATTTGCTACTAACAACAGGAAAAAAGTCATCATAGTGAAAATGAATTTATACGAGTAAATAAATGAACACGAAAGGGATTACAATATTTTTCATCTAAGAGGAACTACCCACTTTTTTCCACGTTTTATATGGATTATAAAATAAGGTATTACAAACTGGGATGAGTTCTAAACAGAAAGCCAACCATATATTTCTGTGTGTATGTGTGAATACACACTGGTGTGCAGGCATGTACACAAACACACACAATTTCTACTTAGCTGTCATCACCTTTTCTGCATCTTTTCCTGCATTTGTCATCAGTGATTTCTCTAATAAAAAAAATTACCAACAGGAATACAGGTCAAGAGCAAGTTTCAAAGGACTATATCCAAACTGCCATTAAAAGAAAAAACCCTAATTCATAACCGCAACCAAGCGCATCAAAAATTCAATTTTGTATTAGTAATCATAGAATGGAAACATGTTCATTTATATCTGATCAAAACAGCTATAATTTTGAATTAAAATTACTAAATAGGCAAGCAACATACTTGGATAACTTTTAAGTAATGTAAATGCTAAATTTTGGGAGCATTAAGCATTTTGTTACTATCATTGCACTACCTATTTTTTTGCCAGACAGAAAACTCAAATCTTCTGATATTTATCCAATTTCCATAACTAGTCTAAGTCTAATCTAAGTCAGCTAATTTTTCAGAGAGGTTCAATTTAGAGTTATGCATATATGCATATAAATAAAGCAGCACAGAATTCCTTCGGCTGGAAGAAGCTTCAGGAGGTTATCTGTCCAAGCTTCCCTGATAGAAGATCAGGCTGCTAACAGCACTGTCCAGTCAAGTCTTGAATACAATTCAAATAAACTAATTTATAAAAGTAACATTCAAACTGAATAGGAGGCAAGCATCTCTCAGTTTTTTGGAATTTATTTTTCATTCATTGCAGCACTATAAATCTCCAAAGTCACAGCCATTTCCCATGTTCAACATGAATTTATGAATTAAACTGTTTGCACCTTCATTTCTGCATTAGTTTGCTGAATACCTGGATCCTGGTACAAAGACTTCTTCAGCACCAACCAACACATCTAAGGTATCCCACAAACATTTTCCTGTATATTTGATAGTTTCCTTTTTCACAAATACACTACTCACCCCATGGCCCAACTTCTTCTGGTAAGTTTTATAACGTAGACCCAATCCCAGCAAACCAACACCGACAAACAGCCACAGCACTTGAAACAGAAAAACACAGAAAAGTTGTTTTTAAAGCATGAGAAAGTAACATTGCTGCAATTGCACTTCAACAGAACCGGTACACTGTCGTTCTAAGGTGTGTTACTCACAGAATGGGAAATGCACACATTTAAATTTCCACATGTGCCAGTGATAACGCCATTCCAGAGCAGCGCACTTAAGAGTATCTGTATGTGTGCAGATACACTTCCCACTCTCCAAAACTCAACAGGCTGAGCAGATACAACACATCAAAACTCCTGGGAATATTTATGCAAAAATGATACCTACTGAAGCATTCATTACAGGAGTGAGCAAGAGCTCATGTAAACCTACTCTTCACATTAGTAAAGGTCAAGCAAGGAATTTCATACTCTGCAAAACACAAAGGTGCTTAAAGGGGAAGCTGAGAACACAAGTTTAGGCACAATGAGGAAGTAAAAGAATTACTGTTTTAACACCAAATTAGCTGAGCAAGGGCTGTGCTTTGTTACAGACGGTATTTTGAAGTATTTACTCACTTTTGTGAAACGTTTTTGAGTAGTATTCAAACCACTTGCATTGGTGCTCACATTGCCTCCAACAGACAAATTCTCAGAGGCCGTGTTCTTCTGGCTTCTGAGTATATAGGGTAAAGACTTCAGAATCAGCCTGGAAAAGTGGTGAAGCAATACTGCCTCCACTTCCAGGTGAGGCAAAATAAGTGGTTTGATCCCAAGTCACAGAGGAAAAAAAGATGCAGGGATTTGAACCTTCCACATCCTAATCTCTGTAGGGTCAGCATGATGTAATGCCTAGCAATTTTTTTCCTTTACCAAACTTCACAATAGTGACAGACTTTCTCCATAGAAAAATTAAGCTAACAATGAAAACAAATCTGGAGCTCAAAACAATTGTAGAGAAATACTTGAAAACGTCATTTGGTTGGATTCCAGAGGTTTAAAAGCCAAAAAGCAGAAAAAGCTCAAAACATTTTAATTTCTCTTTAAAACCTAAGGGAAAAAAGCTGACCTAATACATGTCATCTGGGAAGCTGGGATCCTTAGGCAGAGTCCACAGGCAGATGATAACAAAGGAAACCGAGGACAGGTCTGGTCTGAATGTGCAAGCAGGGGGTCAGGATCGTGTAGTAATGTCAGCCACAACAGGCTCTGCAGGACAGCCTCCGCAGGCAGGAGGGGTGTCACGTTGTACAGCAGCCCCTGGGCCAGCCGAGTCCAACCCCACTGCCAGCCAGCTCACACAGCCCTATAAAGGCTGTCACACCAAACTGCTTCAAAATCAACATGCCAAATGGGCTGAGAAAACATTCGGGATTTTTTTTTGTGTACACACATGTAATAAATCCCAACATCCAGAGAGGCCTCCTCATCAACTGCCAAAATGAAAGCAAGAATGATGCCAAATCCACCTATACATTTTCTTTTTTTCCCAGTTCGTATTTTTGGTCTCCATTTAACATTCTGTGTGGAGTAACTTCTCTCTCAACTATAATCATAGTGAATCAGCTCCTCACTTAGAATATGTCATCATTAAAACCAGAACTAGGGCAATACCAACTACAAGTCTGGCTCTAAAATATGCACCAAAAAGCACTTCCCAAACTTCCAAGCAAAACACTCCACTGCCTTACTCTTTTTCCTCAGACATTATTCCTAGAGTCAGGGAAGAAAGGAAGTAAAATTATACTTACGTAGTTTAATATAGTTTTTACTTTTTTTGAATAGTGGCTTTTGGTTGCTTTTCACTTCAAAGACGGAGCTAAGTTCCTTCTTGGGTCCTGTCAGAAAGTCTACCCCGATGCATAACATGATAAACCCTGTGAAAATATAAGTCATTAGTTTTTTTTTTTCCACAGAGCTTTAACATATTAAATATTGCTGACAAATACACCATTTATGAACTCCCAGCTGCTACATTCGACCTTATGGCTCCAATAACAAAGACAATTCAAAACACAATCATGGATGAACACCATACCCAATGTAGCAATGCAGACAATAGATTTATTGATAGATTGCATTTCTCATTATCACAGTATCCACTTCACCTACACCTGCAGCCCTTCAAATTTTTTTCATTTACATTCTTGTATTTGTTGACATAAGTGTTTCTTCCAACAAAATGAGCAAGTAACATTAAACATGCCACTAATGATAAACATCTCAAAAAAATTCAAAATAGTATGAATTCAAAGCTAACAGATTATTTTAAATGCCACTGAACAACTGTTTCACACAAAATAGTAAAGTTCAAAATTACATTGTTTGGGATGGTTTGGGTTTTTGTTGTGGTTTGGGGTGGTTTTTTTTCAAATAAGCTGCTGCTAAGATTTAATACACCTGAAACAACCTTATTAAGGCTGATTTGTTTTGATAACTGAGGAGCAGACCTAATCATAAAAGTATCTAAGTAAAGACCCCTTCACATTATGAACTCCACTCTGGACTACAGTGAGCTCCAAGACATTGTCCACCTTTGGGTCTTTCAGGCTGAGCACAAGGGGAGCTACTGACACTAATGGAAGTCACAGCCATGCTTGCTCTTCCCTTGCAACCCAGCAAACCTAAGGATCAGGATATTACCAGATAACGTTGTGGTCCTGAGCATCAGGCTGCATTGGGTGCTAAGGGAGCAATCCTCAGAACCTGTCTCATTATTCACTAGGGAAACATAAAGACATTTTAACTCTGCTGGTACTATTGGGTCTCACTACTGCACATTTTGTCAGGCTGCTTCTGTTAGCAAAATATTTGTTTAAAGCCATGTTTTCCCTTCCTCCATTCATGTACCCTTTGGGACAACAATGAAAACATAAAAGTTTCAATCCTTTGATCCGGGGCAAAGTAGTGAATCTTTCAGCAGACCTTTGCGTATCCTAAGGCCAAGTGGCACAGCACCACTGGCACACTTAGCCAGCACTCTCAAGCAAACATTGATTTGCAGTACAGCTTCAGGCTGTTATGTCAAAAAGGCTAGCACACGGTAGATAAATTAAGCTAAAACATTTCCAAGCCCCTATTGACTGCTACAACTCTCACCTCAGCCCAGTGCTTTCAAAGTTTACTGGAATTAACCTGGACAAGAACAATTAAGTTACCCCTCCCTATTACAGAACCTTAAAATAACAGCTCGATATAAAACTACGCTGCTGATTACAGATGCCTATGATCTTTGCGAATGAACTGCTGTCACCAAAATATAAGTAACACATTTTTATATAAGAACTACAAAAGCAATTGCTCAACAGTTTGTTGTAGAACAGTGTTTAAGGTTTTGCAAGGTAAAACTGCAGCAGGTTGGGAGGCCAGTTTAACGTGGCAGCATCTTGTATTCTTTTGCTCCAGAGCCAACAGAAGCAGCTGTGCTTTTTAAGAACAAGACAACTAAGCACACCTATAAACATGTTTTAAAAGCCAGTAAATGACTTCAGTGCACTAACTGTTGCAATGCACTGTGATGGTATCTTTTCTTTTTAACAGTAGTTCAGACTAACAGTACAGGCTCTTTTCCCACCACTTAGGAGCTAAAGGATCCAATTACCTGTGAAGAAAATATGGGAGCATAGTGAATTGGATAAGAGCTCTGCTGGAGAAGATACATGTCATCCTTAATATCTTTGTGGCATAGTTAACTGCAGAAGTTCTGTTTTATTTCACAGTGACAGCTGAAGGCAATAAAAAGTATCCCTCAGTATTTTCTTATTGCCCTTGTTATGTTAGTTGTAGTGAAAGTCTGCAAACCAGGAAGCTGGGTCTTAGTGCAGTGATGAAGGGGGCACACAGAAAAACTGCTCTCAAAAGGAGTCTGATTCAAAGCCATTAAAGTCAAATGAAGACCAGGGATCCGACCCCTCAACATTATGTCACATCACAGTGAAGCAGCACAGAAGTTTGGAATATAATGATCTTACTTTCATTGTCACTTTTCCTGGGGCAGTTCCCTACGCAAACTGCGGCAAGAGAAAGGCAGGATATTGGACAGGAGGAGAAAGCAAGAAATAGCACTTGCACCTGAAAGAAACCAGAAGAAAACAAGGGGTTTGCCAGAGAGCCAAGCTGTAAGGGAAGAAGCGCAGCAACAAATATATCTCATGGTATAATTTGCAAATCTTTCATAAGCAATGGGATGGCATCAAAAAGAGAGAAACTGGATTCTCAAATGGAATCAAAATTCATGCAGTGCCATCAGCTGAGACAGATTAAGTTCACAGTTTCATTTTTACCAAAAAGAAAGTTAGGGCCTTCTCTGTGTTCCTATCCAGTCACCATGCCAGGTGAATTAGTCACACGTGTATTTCAAAGGAAGTGACAGAGAGGGATTTTATATAACAGCTTCTCTTTTGTCGAAGCATTAGTCAAGAAAGCATTTGACATTCTTCTGCCACATGCTTTTTTCATATAACTTCAAAAAAATAAAATCAAATTAAGTGAGGTAACCATTTCTACAGACCCCCAGAGTACGTTCAGAACAGAGAAAAATGCAATAAACGTGATGGAACTCTCCTCAAAACAAAACATACTGTAACCCTGCACCTGTTTGCTGTAATATATTAAACACCAATAGAGACTAAGAAACTGAAGTGACAGAATGTGGTTTCGAAGGCATTTACGAAATCTGACACTATTGTAGCAACAAGTCAAGCACAGCAGTCATCAATACAAGGCCAGGCTGGATGAGACTTTGAGCAACCTGGTTGCACCTCGGAGGTGCCCCTGCCCATGGCAGGGGATTGGAACTTGATGATCTTTAAGGTCCCTTCTGACCCAAACCATTCTATGATCCTTTTCAAACAAAATATAGGATAATGGGTCACATTTTAAAACATAACACACTTGGCTTAGCCCAAGAGACAACATTTGGCATTGTTTAAATATAGTGAAATACACTACTGAAACACGTTAGTACCTATTAAGAAAATAATTCTGAAGACAAAACTGAGAAGGATAGGTTTTGTTTCCACATCCATCAAGGGATCATTTTGCTAAAACCTTTGTATTTTCTCTCCTCAGTTCTTCCTCACTGGCAAATACCTAACAATTTCTTTTCTTCCTCTCCTGTTTGCATGTTTCTGACGCTGCAGGCTCATCGACATTCCTCCAGACATGCTGGTGTGTCCAGAAAGCCTAAGGTACAGCCACAGGGAAATGAAGCTCAGGTCTCAAATGCAGACTAGCTACATCAGCTACAGATCAGGACTAAATAATGAACTGAATTATTTTATAGCCCCAGTAACACAGCCTTCATAAACCCCTGAAGTTTCCAGAAACGGCATTGTTACCTGAGGTACCTTACTGCTATCTCAGGTAACAACATACAGGTGCATTCACACCCTGGATTGCAGCCATATTTTTAGGGTGACTGATAACAGATCTCTCCATCAGTTGTGTAGTGAGTTATCAGACTTTTTTTTTCCCCATGTTGTAATTTTCCCTCAACTGAATTTCATTTTTTGCCCACACTTAAACTGTTTCTAACAGTAAAGAAAAAGTAATAATTTTTTACATGTTTCACTAATTTTCTCATAGAAGCGCTTACCATAATAAGTCAAACAGGAGCTGAACACTTAGAAAGTCTAAGTACACACTAAATACATTTTAAACACCTGGAGGAGGCTAAAGCAAGCATATTTAGACTTGTCCATAGTCATAAACATACCTAAAAGAAGGTGGGAGCTTTCTCTAGCATAAATTCCTCCAGGTACAAATTTATAAGCTGTACACCATACACAGAAGAATAATTCAAGAATGTAGGCAAACATGGCTGTGGTCATGGCTTTGCCAGGGTGCAGACAGCTCACGAACCGTCCGGCCAGTTGAGGCCATACACACATGGTAAAGACAGCAAGAATATTGCCTGCAACAGCAGCACTCCAGGTGTGTAAATAAAGGAGACCTGCAGAAGATGCTAAACCTGTGAAGGGATAAAAAAAAAAACAGAATAGAGTAAGTCACAGTCAGGCATATGATGTGCCACCTTCTTTTTCACATTCTGTCTAGGAATAAAAACAGTTATTCCCCATAGCCAAAGACAGAGATATCTCATTCTCTTAAAGACTGCCTTTTCAACTGGAAACAATGCAGCAAAAAGATAGGAGAGAAACATCATCAAGAGCCAAAACTGAACAGTTCTTCTGACACAGAGCTCTCCCAGTGCAAGAAGGAAGATGCAGTTTTTAAGAGGTTAACAGCTCTGCCTGTTATTAACCTCCTTAACAGAATATGGAAAAAATCAAACAGGTTAATGTGAAGGGAAATAACAGTTTTCCCTGATCTGCTCTGCCTTTAGATAACCGCCTGATGGGCAAGAAAACAACTACTAATCTTTTACTAACTGCAAGACCCTTGATATACCACACTGCCTTTGACTGCGATGGGATTTGATCCCAAAAACAACATTACCAACTACAGAAACTCTCTCTAACAGGACTTCAAATCAAAACTTTTATTTTCGGTAAGGAAACACTAACTTTCACATTGTGATAGCTGATATTTAGAAAAAAATTCACTCTTATGCATCAAGGTTCTGAGCATTTTAGAATACAATGCTTGAACCAGCCAACAAACCGTTCTGTACTTGTTTTAAATTAGCAATGTACGTACTTCAAAAATCAAATGCTCATACTCACGTTACATTCTGCACACACATTTCTTAAAACTAACATCTGCACCAAAAGGTAAATTATTTGGGCAACTGATGTTTTTAACCATTCCCAACACTTTATTGTGTTTGCACTTTATTGCCTTTATTGTGACTTTTCTGACATTTGGTATTTTATTTCAGTTCCTGACTAGAAGAAACGCAGTTTGCATTAAATTTCTTGTCTTAAAGATTGTGGAAAACAAGTTGAAAGCATTGGATTTTAAGTGCTCCAAAAGAGAAAGCAAGTAAGAAAAAAGCAAAACCTAACTCATCATTTCCCTTGGCCTCTGTTATTTTGCTATGTCCCAATTTATTATTAAACATTTATAGGAAGTACTGCTTTTTATTCCTGATACAAGCTTCTACAGACAGTTAGCTAAGGCCATAAAGAACCAGTTTTATGTGCTTTTAAACAGCATTTATTGCACTAAATTTCACTGAGATGGCCCTCCAAATTAAACTAAGCTGCATCCATCCTTCCATGCCGAGAGGGTATGAAAAACACACTTTTCCACAATTCAAGAGCGGAATTATTTCCATCTCCTCCTACTTGGTCCATGCATAGCTTGCTCCACAGCACAGCTACACCGTCCTCCTGAAAATGGACATCCAGATCCAGCATTTGAATCCTTACCCCCACCACCCAGACCTACTTCACAAACATATTGCTCCAGCAGAATTGCATTGATGTTCATACTACTTTACTCTCTGGAGATCTCATCAACTTAGGAGACAGAAGGCAAGTTCGCCTCCAGGCAAACTGCTTGTTAAATTACCAGTTACTGCGCCTCCTGCAGAACTGAGAGGCTTGTATCATCTCAACCCTGTAAGAACCAAGATATTATAGAACCTCAGCAAGGGCTTCTGAAGAGAACAACACCGCTCTGCAGTGGCCTGGAGATCTGGCCTGTAACCAATAGTCAGACATGCACATACTAGAGCCAGTGACACAGAAAAAGATGCTTCCATTAGCTGTTTACTTTTCTGAGATTTGGGTTAAGGTCAGAGAACTTGAGTGAAAGGAATGAAGTAATAGAAACAAAAATTCTGCTCAGGATTTGTACCTACCTACAAGAAACCAAACAAAACTGGTGACAGAAGACCAGGTCCAAAATGACAGCATCAGTCCATGAGCCAGGCCCAACAGAACTGTACCTCTAATAAAACAAGGAAAAAGAAATTATACATTAATATAATTTTATTAACGCCTGGCAGTGAATAAGAAATTTCTAGACATACAACAACCACTTACCCATATGGATTAGGATCTGGACCTGTATGTGGATGTCCACTTACTGCCCATCTAGAAATTAGTGAAACCTCCCCAAATATCCACAGGGTGAGGAACATGAGGCTGCCAAAAGCAATCCCTGACAAAAGCCAGTGAGAGTGGGAAACAGTCTCTCTAACTGCATTACCAGTTTTGTTTGCTTCTTGTTTCCTCTTGTCTCCACCTAGAAGAACAGAAATACGGCTATGAGCAAATAAACAAACTGTCAAATCCTATTAGAAATGGTTACTGAGAAAAAGAATCACAAAATTACCAGAATATAATGCTGGCTCAGACACAAAAGCTAATTTATCTGATTATTCATGGAAATTGATAAGACAAACCCCTCTACTAACGTTTCCAGGCCTGTCAGAAATGCTGCTCACCTTAAGTGTACAAAAAATGACAACCTGCCCATACAATTATTGTTCATGCTACTGAAATTTATATTAAACTGGCTTTGAAAATCAGCAGAAAAGTTATTAGAATTTGTTCAGAGGATTCTGTTCTCTGAAACTCTAAACTCTGATAAGAGCAAAACCTGACACTCCCCAGGAAGCCAAAAGTAAATTCCTTCTCTTCTCCTTTTTCCATGCTCTTTATTCCCTCTCTTCTCTCAGGAGAAAGCAGCACCTTTAATTTCATAGGCATATTGCTTTGTCACCTAGGAAGACAGACTCTCTTCCTAATCTCCTGCAGTAGATTCCCTTTCTAAATTATGATGGAAGCTCAGGCTTCATGTCATGTAATGCAAGTCTACAAACAATACACACCATGCCAATTTATACCTACTTACACATAGATAAGGTCTTATCTTTCAATTAATTAATTCAGGTTATAGTGAGAAGGAACAAACTTCTGAGCATTTAACATGAGCTGCCTTAATGAACCAGCCCAACTTTGCTGTCTTTCTTGACAATATTACCCTCACAGTTTTAAAGTGTGATTAGCCTGTGCCAGCCCCCACTGCTGGGTGCTCTGTCCAGACGCTCCAAGAACTCAGGCAAATTTTGACAAGGACAATGCATCCACTCTAACAATTCTTTCTGTTTATTTTGTCACATCAGCTGCTCCCCAGCTCTGTCCTGTCTCCCCTTCCCTATCCAAGGATAAGCACTGCCAGAGAAACTCAAACAGCAGACTGAATTAACGAAATAACAGGAACACCACAGATGTTTCATGCTGGAATGAGGATAACCCATTCTGGTTGTGTTTGTGTTACTGTCACATTATTGATACTGCAATGGGTTGGCAGTTCCAACACCAACTTACTACAGCTGTATGAATTGTGATATTTGTTCTGCCCTGTTATGGGCAGATGGAAGCACCCCACGGTTTCTAAAGTCTGCAATGCTCACACATCAGGTCTAAAACCGGACTGTACTGGGAGGGGAAAAAAACCCCCACACAACAACAAAGAATCAAATCCCAGTGACAGGTATAATTTAGGATGTTTTCACAACTGCCATCTTTGCTGTAATACACTTACTTGAATAGGTTCGCTCCACTGCTGCTATAAAACCCAGCATCAGTATGACAGCATTGGCAGCTTGCGAGCTCCAGACTGGGTTTAGTGATGTATACCAGATGCGAAGAACAAGGAGCAATATCTTGCCTACCATGAATCCCCATATCCTGATAAACCTGTAAAAATCAGTTTTGGAATAGTGATGCACTTGAGGAAAAAAGCAAAATAAAACATTAATCCTAATTTCTCACAGAAAAGCAACTTTTTAATATAAAGAAATGTCAGCATAAAAGGATACCTTTGTAAACTGTTTCCTGACCACCACGTTACTGTTTGAACCAGCAATGAGGAAGAAACACCTGCAGCCAGGATGAATAGTCTAACTGAAGCATTTGGTGCCTGGTATGATGCTAAGCTTCCTACAAACAAACACACATACACATAGAGGTTGTTTTAATGGGCAACAGAGATGAAGTAATAAAGATTTCCTGTGCATTAGTTCAATGTTGTATGTAATTTCAATGGTTACACCATTCATCTGAAAACACATGACACTACACGTTTTTAAATAAAGAAATGTAGGTATATATAGAATCTGGGTATATATGACATTACAGTAGTTATCACTTACAAGGAACAAAAAATAACACGGAGTGACTATTTGAGACTGCAGTGATTGCCTTAATTTTAATAGTTATGTTCACTGATTCCATAAGTAGGATATACAAATAAAATATATAAGCATAGAGATATTCATGAACAGTGCACTTACATAAAAGTCATAACACCTTATATATCGTGATTGCTCCTTTCTAAAAAGGATATGGCTTTTGCCACAGTGCACTTACTTTTATGACTTTTATGTAAGTGCACTGTGGCAAAAGCCATATCCTTTTCAGAAAGGAGCAGTCACCACACATTGCACAAGGATTAGTAGGCACTTGCCTTACTAGGTGTGAACAAGGCTTTCTCTGGCCCAGTATCTGGTCTCAGAATTGTCACTGGCAGCCTGTGTCACCTTGTTACTGGAAACCATCACTCCCCGCAGTCACTGAAAGGGGCCGTGCACGTGCCATTTCTCAAGGGACAGTGACCTCACCTTTATCAGCAAGTATTTTTTCCAATTCGAGTGTCTACGGGACACATCCGTTCTCGTAACTTCAGTCCATGTCACAAGTTCTGGCCCAGGACAGGTGACAAACAGCAGGAGAAGCAACATCATGTTGCTGCTAGCCTTTTGCTAAGTGGGTATGAGTCAACCTCAAAGAGACTTTACGCAAGGAAGGCCAGAAATTGCAAGAAGGCAATGCCTGCTAGGAATCCTCCAACTATCTTTTTGCTCATTCTGCTCTGAGTAAAAGATGCAAAGCTCAGAGCGAAGACAGTAAAATAAAATCAATGTGTAGCAAAGAGGTACTTGTAGGTGCTTTAGCAGAGTTGTGTGTACAATGCAGACAGATTTCCATCGCTAAATCGTGTTGAAATCCACAACTCTTGCCTCTTCAAATCTTTCATCACTTGTGCCAGCCAGATTAAAGCTAGCACGGGTTTGCCTACTTACAGCAGACACACCTTTTGTTGCTGAGCAGGTACACCCAAAAAGTAAATATATCTATCCAAACACGCAAATTTACTGTGTGTTATGAAGACACAGATTCAAACGGACACTGCCACAGGGGTAGGTCATCGCTGTTAGTCTTCTTTAAATAGAACACAAAATTAGGAGCATGAAAAGGATACATGTATTAAAACAAAAGTTTTGGAGAAAATAAAGCTTCCTGAAAAAGCAAAAAGATAGATAATGATGAGTAAGGGAAGAGTCTTTTCCACCAAAACAAAACCCCCAACCCCCTTAAATATTCTGGGCTTAGCTAAGCATGAAGAATTTCCAGATTTTTTGGTTGTGAAATTGAAGATTGAGTATTTGCAGTGGAATGGGGCGGAGTGTGCATGGGGCAGATTCTTCTCCTCAACTTCATTCAACAAGCCCCAGAGTAAGGCCATGGGTTTTCTGAGAAGGAAAAAAAAGATCAAAAAGAAAAAGAAGGAAGAAGTGTCAGTTACGAAGAAGGAAAGCAAGTAGGAATAATTGAGGAATAGGACAAACAGCAGCCTAGTATGATAGGACAGATTTAAAAGACAGTGGAGTGACAAGAACCAAATAAAAAGTTATATATGGAAAGTCCTAAAACCCTGTGCTGCCTGTGCAAGGGCATCTGGACAACTTAAAGTGGTTTGAGAAACTGCAGTAGGGAGGCAAGAGAAGAGTGAGACTTAACCACTGGCTGCTCAGCTCTTTGCTGGAGACAACGGGTGCAAAGAACATGTTCTTACATCTTCCCCAAATGCTGATGCTCACCGTGGAGCAACAGGTAAGGGGAAGCAGAGTAAGTACAGTAGATCTGGGAGAGAACGTGGTGTAGCTTTGCCAAGGAGCGGACAGTACTAGGACCGCTTGGGAGATGGAAAGAGCAGGGGGACGTGGTCACTGTGGAAACAATTCCTGTTCAGGAAGGAAAGGAGCATGTCTGCATCCAGAAACGTTCAGTTTAGCCCAAAAGTAAGAATGTGTACAGCTGCTCTGGAGTCCATCTATCACCATTAACACATCCTTTCCCCAGATTACTACTGAAGGTGCTACCTTTTTGTTTGTAGTTAATATCTTCAGGAGCTTGTGACTCAGGTGAAGCAAACCAGCAGACTTTACAGTTACAGGCCTGTCACTGCTCGTTACATAGCAGAACAAAAAGTATACACATTTAAGCAATTTCTACCTCTTCTAGCAAAGTGAATTCGTAAACAAAGCAAGATGACCTGAAGGACTAATCTTAAGTAAATTTTGTGTTACTGTGATATCGGAAGGATCGCAGGGTGCAATCTGAAATGCTTACACTCATTACTAGTTTTTAAATTAGCAGATCTCGTAGAAAGCAATGCACCAAGCACTGCTGCAGAAAGCTGAAATGGAAGACCCTGCTCACTGAAAAACTTATTAAAAAAAAATTATTCAGACAGATATGACAGAAAAGAAAATAACATGGTAAAACTATGCTTCATCTAAACTGATAAAACGAATGAGCTGTCTTCAGTTCTAGTATCTATTTAGAAATAAAGAACAATAATTCTTTTTAAAACTAAAGTCACACAGAGAAATAAGATGATTCTGTGATGTCTTCTATCAGTAAAAGAAGAAAATTATACGGAAAGTGATTCTCTGATTATCATCTTATATTGGTAAATGAAAAGCTAGGAACTGCTGCTTCTGAAAGACACCAGTTAGCAGCAGCATTTTCCCTCTACACAGGATGGAGACCTTTACCTCCAAGTTCACCCAAGTGTTGCAAATTCATTAGTAACAACTTGCTTTTCAACATGGCTGTAGCTGCCAAACCTTCTCCCAACCAACTTTAAGAAAAATCAGCAAGAACTAAAACTTGCACCAAAGAGGGAAACCCAGCAAGTCTTGGTTTAGGGAAGAGCGTGTGGGATGGGCAGTGAGGGGGGTTTATCTTGAACATGAGATTAAACTTTCCTCCTGTGCAACTGACAATATGAGAGTCACCTCACACTCAGAGGAGCTTATAACCCCATCAATACGCTGCAGGAATACAGACATATTTAACAAAAGAAAAAAAACCCATATTATTTAAGAAAAAAAACCCCACAACCTGCTTCAGAAATTAAGTCTATCATAAAGAATGTTTCATTCACAGCAGATGACTTTTATAATAGCCCCAAGCTGTTCTGTAGCTCCTCTTCCCTACCCATTGTCACGGACACAGCACTGCTGTACAAAAGACACCTGGCTCTGATCTCTGTGCAACATCAAGAACTTTTTCCCATCGGGCATGACTTGAACTAATTCAAAAGCTTCTAGAAAGAAAAAGATTTGTCTTCATGCAGTACTAGGCTAAGAAACACCACAACGGATGCAAACAATATTCTTCTGACCATATCTAAAAGCTCGAGCTAAAAAGCAAAGCATGAGTTTGGGAGAGCAAGAACTACTCGCTCCTGTCTCTTTTCAGAATCATCTGAACTTTGAGGCAGTTTGGAATGTTTAGTCTTATGCTTTCATACCACGATGGAATCTTTAGCTCACTACCGTGCATACTTACCAACCATAATCAGTCTCAGAAGGGCTAGGATGTACTTATTGTTAGCCAACCTCCAAAAAGGGCCAATTATCAAGAATATTGGAGAAAAGAAGGCAACAGCAAAAACTTCCAGACCCGTGAGTGCCAGTGTCTGAAGTGGAAAGTAATAGATCATTGGTGGCAGTGCATGGTAAAGAGACCAAGAAATGCAGCCTAAAAGGAAAAAAAGGAAAAGAAAACAACCCATCATATATTTTTCAACAGCATGGTTTCCTGGAGATTACTTAAAAATACACCACTGTATACTTCTGACTACAGACTATCAGCTGTATTGCAAAGTAGTTCAATTAACAATAGCCACTTTCAGTGAGGGAATATTTGCTATTTCAAGCTAAACAAGCACATTTTCCCAGGACATAGAACGATGAGAAGAAAACAGCTCTTCCCCCTCTCAGACAGTAGTTCCTACTTCAATCTTCAGTGAGGGATTGCTCCGTCTAGGAAAGGGTTAGTGTGATGCCGGAGTAGTAAGTAATCCACCCACACTCTCAGGACTCCTCAAAGGCAGGTCAGTGGGCGAACTGATTTATTCTAGTAAATCGCTGGGCCGCTCTCCCCTGAGAGACACCTTTATCCAGGCACACTAGCACCGCACCATCATTCTTCTGTGGATTTTTACAGGAGATAGGCCGAGCACCTGAGCCCGCAGACGGTGGGCAAGGGGCTCTGGTGACCACTCTCAGGGTCGGGACCTGCTGGGGCGGCTTCAGAGCCGGCTTACCCACACCTGCACAAACACTGAGCCGAGGGCACACCATAAATCCAAGAGAAAAAAGGCACTAGAAGGGGAAAAAAAAGGCAGAAGGAAAAAAAGACCTCATAGAATAACACTCAGCAGCGACCATTATTTACTCATTTCCAGAGGAGGACCCCATTTGAAGCACCTGTGAAGGGTAACATCTCCTCACAGAATCTAAGCCCCACGGCGCTACGGGCTCCCGGGAGAGACCCCAGCGCTGCCCCGCCGCAGGGCTCCCAAGGAGGGGGCAGAAGGAGGCCGCCCGCTGCCGTTAACAGCCGACCGACCCGACCCGGACCGCCGTGACCCCTCTCAGCTCCACAGCCCCGTCGTTCGGCACCGCCGCCACCTACCCAAGAGGCTCTCGGAGAGAACGGCTTTCCACAGGGGGAACATCGCCCCGCCACGCTGCCCAGCTGGGCTCGGTGACGGCTTCGCCCCTCTCCCGCCCGCAGCCGAGCGGCGAGTGCCCAGGGGATGCAGCACCGCCGCCCGTCCCGCCTCAGGGAACCCGCCCGGCACGCGGCCGTCGGAGAGCGGGAGCCACAGCGCCGCCTGGCGGAGCGCGGCGGGGCTCCGGACGCAACGGCCCGGCCTGAGAGGACGGCGGGGGTAAAAAGACCCCGGGAGAGGGGCGATGAGGTCGGGGGCTGGGCAGCGGCGAGCAGGAGCAAGGGAGAAACTTCCCATATAGGGGTCGTGGCGTGGTGACAGCCTGGGGAAATAGGGCTGAGCTCCAGGAATGGCTCCACTCTCGCCCACACACCATCGCTGACAGAAATGGCGGCTCCCTTGGGCCTCCTGCTCCTGAGGGCTGTTTCCTTGTTATCCTAGCGGAATGGCTGGTGAGGGAGAGGAGTGAGCCCCTGCCCGAGCCTGCAGGGTGGCTGCCGAGAAGGCTGAGCCCCAGGTGGCTGTGTGGTCACAGAGATGTCCATGGTGGCCAGGCACCGCGTCGAGATGGCACAGCCCGCATCAAGATGGCACTGAAGCTAGAGGGGATGGTGCGGTGTGAGGTGACTGTGAAGGGATGTTCAGTCAAACCTGGCATTTCTTCATGGCGTTCAGCCTGGATGGCCAGAATTTATTCTGCACAGTCCCATGACAAGGAACAGTGAGTAGATCTCTCATCCCTTCACTGCTGTGTTACCACAGGAGCGTTTGTCTGCTGGATGGTCACACCAGCAAGTAACAAAACAGAAGTAAAGGGCTGTCATCACACGGGCTGATGGAGAAAAGAGGAGCTGGCTCATATGCTAGTTGTATAAATACATGGCCGATTAACTGTTATTAGCTGTCTTTTTTTTGGGGGGGTGGAGGGGAAGGGTGTTCAGATTGGTGCTGTGCTCATCATAATGAAATGTGCTAAGGACTTCTGATCAGCAATCCTGTCTGCAAAAAGCACCAAAAGAAGCATTTAGTTTGCTGAGATGTCTGGGTTGAGGCTTAAGCCGCTCTGTCTGTTAATTTTAGAAGAAACCCTGAGCTGTATGAATCCATCCATGATTACAGCTGCCAAGTTCTGACAAAAGGATTACATAAGCAAAATCTGAATTTTAGAATTTCATTTTTGGCATGAAAAGTAAATTTGTAACTATGAACTAAGAACTAAAAAACCCTTTTGCTGTTGGAATACATCATCTTCTTAAGTTTTATTAGTCTTCATACAGTACCCTGTGAAACTGCCAGCTGTATTTTCCCATTTGTGTTAAAATTGCTGTCCCATTCTAAACAACCATAATGATGTGCATGCTCTTTCCCTTGTACCTGTGAAACTCGAAATCCGTAGGAGTAAACTATAGACCCCTGAAATGTGTTAAACATGACATATTACTAGCAGTAAATTCGTAAATTTGGGGGGCATAGTGATTGTTTCAGTAGTCTCAAGTAATTAGTTTACCCTACAGCATAATGGGTTTTGGCTGGCTACAGGAACCCTGTTGAATTTGGTTGGTATTTGAAAACACACATATATGTTTCAAGTGTCCACAAAAATCTGAAGCATTTTGATGAAAGTGGACCTCTCTAGGTGAGGAAGAATGAAACTCGTATGTTTAATCACCACCTTTCTTTTTTACCTTCTCCCAAGTTCCATGTAGCTAAAGGCATCTTTTATTTTCTCCATTCACAAAAAGTCACCCCAGAATAGTCACCGAGTTCACTTACTGCTGGTTTAGGATTATGCAAGTGATGACACCACATCATCTTGCCGGGGCATGACGCAAATGGAACTTGTAAGATGAGCTCCTTGGCCAGAATAAACCCAGAACACGGCTGCTTTTGTAGATGTGTAGCAGGAGTGTGACGCTCACAGGATGTATTCAGCCAATAAATATTTGAAAGAATTTTGCAACCCTTTTTGTAATTACAGTATCTTGCATCATGGTTACATGGAGTTCCAGTAAAACTAGACAGGACTGGAATCACGAACCTGACATGTTTGCGTGGCTTCAATTAAACTCATCATACATTGAAAACAATGCAGTTCCTGACAAATTTAACCACTGCATTCTGAGTACTTGCTCTCAGCCTCTTCATAACTACTAAGTTTGGCTTGAAATTTAGCACAGTTACATTCCAGTTCTCAACACAGAGTTGACAAACAGATAAGCATCCGAGAAGGAGGGAGTTTTCAGCTATAATGTGTTTTGCAATGAAAAAAGACATGTCTTAAAACCAAAAGTCAATGCTTACAAGGTGCTTCTTTACACATATACGTGTAGGAATGCCTTTCACTATATTTTTTTATTCTTTGAGTGCCACATGTGTAGCTGACAAAAAATAAAGCAATAGCATTTGATCTATACTGGAATACAGTGATGGCAAACCAGCAAAACCAATAGGAGTTTCCACTCACAGAAAAAGGAGCATCTTCATTTTAGAGTAGTATTTAATATACCTTTAGCCTAAGACAGACACAAAAAAAATTATCTGAATTTAACAGAAAAATAGTTACAGCTCCACAATTATATGGGTATTGACAGGGATAAACCTCTTTAAAGCTAGTGATGGTAAAAAGCAATGCTTTATTTAGGCTGAAACTATAATACAAGCGTGTTTCGAAACCCGAAATAAACCCATGAAATTTAAAAGACCGATCAGACGCCCGGGGGAAGTTGTCCTTGCGGATTGCCCGGCAGAGATGTGCCTGAATGGGTGTGAGGGAGAAGCAGAACAACGTGCCAGAGAAATAGAGAACAAAAGCATGAAAGTACAACAGGAATTAGGATTAAGAAAACGACTCTGGAGAAAAGCTGGGGTGATTGAGTTTACAGCTGGGCACCTGCCAGAGTCGAAGTGGAAACACAAAGACTTGCCATTTGCACAACAGCATAAAGCTTCTTAATCATTACCTTTACAGCTGTTATGCAAAACTCGATACACGTATTCATATTCAATATTGATTTGGTTGTCGTATGTTGACTCAAGGTTACTATAAGTTGACTACAAAATACTGTTCCATTTGTTACACCAGGGCTGAAGCATAGCCTCATCTCTTGTAAATTAGCCCTAAAACACGAGACTAATAAATATGGGGACTTGCTAATGACCTTCTTCAGTAAAATGTTCGCTGGGACGTGATACACAAACATTGCCCCCGAAAAAATTCCAGTAATGTACTCTGTATAATAGGTCTTGATTCACTTCAATATGTATTAGAAATGGCAGGTCCAATTAAGTCTGATGACAGGATCTAAGCACCGTTGTAATGAGCTACTTTTGCAGATGTTTAGGCAAGCTTGTACTCATCTAGCTGGGCAGCCTAAGAGGAGAGGAATCTCCATGGTGGCCATTTTACAGTCTTCTTCATGCTGAGAAGTGAAAATCTTGAAGCATGAATATCTGATAACTGTCAGCCATTCGTTTCTACTAAAAGATAGGCCAGAACAAGTGTAAAATAGAAATAAGCACCCCCAAGAATCAGCCAGGACATAGAAAACTATTACATGGTGTCGTGTGCGTAGGTGAGGACAGTGTGGTGTTCTACTCAGAAGCACATTGACTGTTTCCTGCTGTGACTTTTGATGTCTTTTCATTCACTCTTACCTCCCACCCTCAATTAAGCGGGAGAACAGTGCCCTACAGCGTAATTCCCAATTTCCATGCTCTAAATGTTTTCATCACTGACACATTTCTGTAACCGCGCTGTGTGTCTGTTACTCCAGGTCTTTGTTTCTCAGGGAACAACCAACCCCTCTTTATCAGGCTTGGTCATAGTTCCTCCTCCACATGGAGGGTTTCTGTGAGACACACACACTGGAAAGGCTTGGCCTTTGGTGGATGTGATGAACCTCAGCATCCTGGCAACCCCGCAGTGTTTTCTAAAAAGTTCTTCAGACGAGCAGCCAGAGCCTTCCCCGAGTTTGGGAGGTCTCAGCTCCTTGACCTTTTCCTACTCTAACAGTAGAAAATTCCTCAGCTGCAGATTGAGTTCCTTACTGGGTTGGTTTATCTCTCTCTCTCTCTCTCTCTCTCTCTCTCTATCTCTATCTCTATCTGTCTATATATCTATCTGTCTATCTATCTATCTATCTATCTATCTATCTATCTATCTATCTATCTATCTGTCTATCTGCCTATCTATCTATCTGTCTATCTATCTATCTATTTATCTATCTGGCTATCTATCTATCTATGTATTTGTCTATCTATCTATTTGTCTGTCTATCTATCTATCTATTTATTTATTTATGGTATCTCTTTTATTTTTCTCCTTTGATCTGTGTGATCAAAGGGGGGGGTCTCTTTGGGTTTGTGTGTATTGTTCCGAAGCACTAAAATGTATTGGTTTCTGTCTATCAGCTTCTCTCCATTTTCATGGCTCTGAAGGACTTTTGAGGAAATCTCAAGAACGAAAAGTGTTTGAGGAACATATTCAGTTGTGATAACCAACTTTAAAGGTAAAATGGAAAAGAAGCCTGACCTGATTTTTTAATGGGCACTTTTGTGCAAGGAAGGTGCAAGAGTCCAAGCAGCCGCTGTCCCTGGGCGTGCATGTGCCCCATGAGGAAACTGCCATTCCAGTGCTTTTCCATTTTATCACCAGTTTAATCTGAACCAGCTAAGAAATAACTGGTTACTGGGGACTTGCTTCACGTGGGAATTTCTTATATACTGTAGTTTTCAGAACACTGTGTGGCCAATGTCTAGTCTTTGTTTACGTGTAATTTCAAGAATCAACATTAGGTGACAGGAGATGTAGGTACATCTCTTCCAGCAGCGGTTTTAGGACATCTCTTTTGCCAAACCTGTATGTGCAGAGCACATTTTGCAGCAGTAAAGCCCCACGGTCCGGTTTGGGAGAATACTCCGGGGAAAGGGGCTTCAAGCAGCCAGGACTTCTGGAAGCTGAAAGCCTTTTTGGACTTAAGAAAATGAATGATGATTTATGTAATAATTATTATGAAATTGAGATGCCGAGGTTGTGCAAAAGAAGGAAGGATAATGGTGATCTCACAAGCTGTTCGTTTCATGATAAGCAATGCAGTGTCATATCCCTGGTTAGCATGTTTTACTAAAAACTACGTCTCACTGTAAAAAATAAAATTAAATTTAAAAAAAAAAAATTTAAAAGGCACCAAGAACCAACTAACCAAAAAAAAAACAAAAAACCCCACAACCACAAAGACTTTGAAAGTTTATCTTCTATGAATGATAAAACGTAAAATAAAACTCGGGTTTACATGCTTTGTTTTTTGAAGCTTGTCTTTAAAGAAAGGGATTGCATTTGTCATCTCAGAGAAAGTGGAATTATTTTGTCAGTATTCCTGGCGGAACAACCCTCTTCCCCGGAACGGAGAGTTTCAGGGTAACTTTTTCTTGCGGTATTCTTTTAGATTGATGGAAACGCTTTTCTTCTTTAATCTGCTTCTTGTTAATAGCGATACTAAAACGTCCCCGGGTCCCCGCGGGGGCCGGCTGCCCCGCCTGTCCCTGCCGCCGGCGGCCAGGAGGTGGCGGCGGAGCCCCGAGGGCTGGTCGGTTCCCGCCCGGTCGCCGCTCCTCAGCGGCTGCCGGGGCTGGGCTGCCCCCTTCCCTTTCCTCCGCTGGCCCGGCGCCCCGCGGGGGGTGAGCGCTGCCCGGGGAGGCGGCCCGCCGCCAGCCACCTTCCGCCCCGCGGCCCGGGGGAGCAGCCCGGAGGGGCTGAGCTCCGCGGGGCCGGATTTCTCCGGCGTCACGGCGGGAGGAAAGCCGGAGCTGGCGTGGCTCTCGGCGGCCGGCCCGGGGCAGGGGGGCAGGCGGCGGCTCGTAAGGGGAGTCTCCCCCCAGCGCCAGACACCTCTCCCCATCGCCTTCGCCCAGCACCGGGGCCGTGGCTGGGTGTGCCAGGCCCGGTGGCCAGGTCAGCGGAGCCACTGTTGGCTGGAATAGATGCCTGCAGCGGGCCTGATTGCAACCACTCTTCCTTCCCAGGAAACCCAGACCTCCCGGCGTTTCGCACATCCCCAGCCACATCCTTTAGCCTCAGAGCAAGCAGCAAGCCCGAAGTAACAGCCTGTTGTGGCTGGGCCTGCTGGGCTCTGGGTGAGTGACTGCCAGCAGACGGCTGAGCAGGTGCCGCGGAGGCACGGCTGGGCAAGCGAGAGGCATTCGCCCTCACCGTGGTGTCCAACCAGTTGTTGGTAGGGAGCTTTTCATCAGAGACCCAGTGCAGCTGCTCTGTTGTCTCTTCTTCGAAATAAAACCCGGATTTTAAAATAAAATAAAGTGCCAGTTCAGAGGCCACGTGTGAAACATCATAGTGAATCTTCCCCTCTTCCTCACAGCCGTCAGTCCTTACACGGACTCTCTGAAGTTCTAACGAATTTTGAGTGATCATTGTACTTCAGTGACACCTGTCCTAGGCACTGCAGATGATGGTCAACTGTATATACTGGTTAACACATGTAATTTTGACTCTCTTTTCCCCCAAGTAATCTCAGAAGTTATGTGGTCACCATTCCTATTTGAAGGAGGCTTCATTCCTATTTGAAGTTGGCAATTCTCACGTCTGAAAAATGCAGCTTTTTGCATACTGCTTCTTTATCAGCCACTTAGAAGAATCGAAACCATGAGATCTTTAAGGAGCCTAATATTAGCCATTTCTTCTGTAAATGAGTAAACAATGCAGAATGGTTCATGTAGAATAGGAAGAGTTTTTTGAATATTTGATCCTTGCAACCCACAATGATTTAATCACGCATTATATAGGTGTTTCAGTTAAACAGAAAAATAACATTGTTGGGGAATTCTTCCCAAAGCAGCTAAGAGAATATTAATTAATTGTTACACTAACAATTACATAGTTAGGTTGAGAAAACGGCAGCATGTGCTACAGTAAAAACGTGCATGAAAGTTGCATTTCGTCAATGGGTCAATGCAAATAAAGGGGGTTTTTTGGATGACTGCTGTCTTTACAAAACACAATGCCCCAAACACTGGAACACTTTTACATTCCTCTGATAGGAGGCAGCATGTGTGCTAAGTAATAATGTTAATAATTCAAATAACATTTTGATGACCTTGACTCTGTCCCTTTGCTTCGTTCTCGCCAGTACAGCTTCCAGGTTTCATCCCAAGTAGGAGAGTTACCAGGAAGCTGCTTGAAGGGCTACGTATTTTGGGGATTCTTTGTTATGTTGAAGTGGAAGCGCAGCTGAATAACTGGAGAAATGTACCCTGAAAACAATACAGGAGGTTAATGGCAAATTGCAAATTTTTTTTCTCCTAACTTTTACTCCTTTAAATTCTTTTTCGCTTTATTTATTTTCTCCAGTGACTCAACTTTCTTATCCTCATGAAAAAGATGAGCAGTTAAAATCTGTTGCAGCAGTTAGAAACCACATCAGCCAGCAGTGATGCTTCTTATGCAACCATCTGCACAGGTAGGCTTCATGAGCAGCTGAGAATAAGAAAGCAAATAAGAAAGTGTTGTGTCTTTGACTGACGTAAACCTCTTTAAAGTTTTATGCATTATTCTCATCTTTTACCTCCATTTTTGCATTCAGTGACGAGAGACAGATGGAAAATTAAGTTGCTTTTAGTTAGTCAGGGTGAGGCAGGTAGTAGAGCTGTGGGCTCTCACAACATTCCATGCACTTTCAAACTTAAATTTTTTCAGAGACATAGTGATCATTGTCATTTTTGAGAGTGACTGAGAATAAAGTGCAGATTTGTGTGAATGCAATGCTTAGTTGAGTCTTTTTTACCACGGAGAGAGGAGGTCATGTTCCTTCTGTTCCATCCCTTAAAAAAGCATTCCTGTCTGAATATCCAGCATACGTGAAGCAGACGTTCCTCGAACTTCATAACTGTGTAACTGACCCCAAAATAAGTACAGGAAGTGGTTTATCCAGTAATATTCGGAATGCCCCAAACCATTCAGGTTATTAAATTGTTGCATATGTTTCCTGATTAACTCGGTCCTTTGCAGTCACTTTAGCCTTGCTCAGTGCCACTGTTCTCAGAAGGCAGCATTAGAAAAGCAGGGGTGCTCTGTATGTTGATAAATAAAGTGCCAGCCCATGCAGCAAAGCACCAGGTAAAAATAGTTTAAATGTTCAAGGTACTTCAGATATAAATGGGATCCCTTTTTGTCTTTCCCTGGCAGCACAATTCTCAGGCATGGAAGACTGCAACTCTAAAACTCTTTGGAATCCATTTATTCTTCATAGTTTTGTTTCAGGTTTGGTTTTGGTTTGTTTTTAGGCATGTTTGTAACTGTATTGTGGTTGTTGGAAATGCAGATGTGGTTTGTGATAGGCTTGCATTGTTGGCCCCGTGGAATCCAAACTTCAGGTCCCAGCAGTGAGGATAGAACAGTACAGTGAATGTGGACAGCACACCGAAGAAGCTAAATTTTTCACCTGCAATACAATAAAAATCAAAACGGTTTTGGATGACTTGCTCATGTTTGTTCTCATTTCTGTGTGATTCAGAGAGCTGTATGAGGTCATGATCCAGCATCTAATTGTACTTACCAACTCCCCTCTTTGCATTAGGCCATACACAACTCTCTATTGCTACTAGGTGTCACACCGTGCTGTGAGCTGTATATAATCAGGTGACTGGATGCTATCTGCTGTAAAAAAGCGTACTCCTTTCAACTTGGCCATTACTATTTCTAGGTGAACAGTGAACTTAGAATATCAATATGATACTTTGTTTACCCTTGTGCCAGCAGAAAGAGAGGTAGCCAAGCATAAACCATGTAACGTCTGCTGACCAAGATCATCAGCAGAGTACACGGGGAGAGATATTGTCTTCTGAAACAACCCAAGGGGAAAGCCAGACATCTCCACTAAAGCAAACTGGATAGGTAAGCTGGGTTTCCTACCTTTTATTTTTATGCTCTTGCTAGTGAATGTCTGGGATCTTGCACTTGTTGCTCTCATTGAACAGAGAACCAGATGTCTGTTAACTTAAGTATATAAATGAAGAGGACAAAGGGGTATATGTTACTCTTCCTGATTCACTACATTCAGAGGGTTAGGAGCTTTTGAGTCTTGAGATAGCGGGCACTGATTTATGCAGTGCTACTTAACCTAGTTACAAACTGGCAGAGCTGACTGAGTACTAGTCCAGTGTAACTTGTCCCTGTCGAGTTGTGCATGTGTGTATTCAGAAGGGGAGAAGGAAACAGTACTGCACAAGAACCCACCCTCCAAGAAGATGAACATTCCCCTCTGCTGGAGAAATTTGCTACCCATGGGGGTTCCAGTTTTACCATTTTATGCTATAAGCATGTAATCAACCACAAGGAGTTTAAATGAGCTATGACCTTGTTGCTAACCAGTCTCTGCCAGACAGCAGCAAAAGTGGGCTGATATGCAAGGGAAGATGAGCCGGGAGCCACAAGTGACACTAAGATAAGCAGGGGTTGTGACCTCAGGGACAAGGAGCAGAGTCCCACAGTATCCCAAAAGAGCAAGATGCAGTGATGTTAACTGAGGTCAACCAACAGTTGGTCTGGTGATGCCAGGCAGGTCCATAGGAGTACACAAGGCTGATGGTAAGCCAGGACATTAAGTTAGTGGGGCAAGATAGGGATCATCGTGGTAAAAAGCCAGGTACAGACATACCTACGACACAGTTAGGTGAGGGCCTGAGCTTAAATGCAGCTCCTGAGCAGAGGGGCAGAGGCCCTGGGCAAAGCTTCTTGCAGCTCTTTCTCCAGATTCAGTCTAATTTGGTGTTACACAACTGTGCCCTGTTAGAGCTGATTTTGAGCCCAAGCAACCAAACCCCTGTCAGGGTGCGTATGGGGACAGAAAGGTTGCAAAGCCTGTTGGTGCAACTAGGGCCCCAACACTCAATTCCTTATCTTTCACTCAGCCTGTTTGCATTTTATTGTATTTGCTGTGACCTTGCTGTGAAACCAGTTTGGAGTAGTTCTCCAGGGTATGGAGTGGAGTTAGTTCTCTACCGTTTATCCAAGCAGCACCACGATTAACTTTACTGGGAACAGTGCTTGAAGAAGGATGAAGATACTGTTTAGCTAAAATGTGAAATGTGTGGCTGCAGCCAATAAATGCATTTCATTATTACGGTTACAAAATGATGGATCAGTTGGGCACGAAATGAGGTAGAATCCTGTGACAGGCTAATGTGCTCTTTTCCCCAAGGCATTGCTTGTTCCACAAAGTCTGATGTTCTTTTCAGGAATAAGTATGTTTGTAGAGGTTGTGGTTTTACAAAAAAAAATGGTTAAAATTTCAACTTGACAACTCATTCTTTTCCCCAGTTTATCGGTAATTTATCGGTATGGGATATCCTATGTGTCAGTTGGGGTCAGCTGTCCCAGCTATGTCCCTTCCCAACTTCTCATCCACCCCCAGCCTACTCACTGGCAGGGCAGAAAAGGCCTTGATGCTGGGCCAGCACTGCTCAACAGTAAAACAGCCCTGGGTTATCAACACTGGTTTGGGGACAAATGCAAAACATGTCACCATACCAGCTACTATGAAGAAAATTAAACTTTCCCAGCCAAAACCAGCACACCCGTGTATTTCAGATGTTGGATACAGGTGCTAACACTGATAACCAAGTCATAGAATCATAGAATGATTTGAGTTGGAAAGGACTTTAAAGATCACCTAGTCCCAACTCCCTGCCCTGGGCAGGGACACCTCCCACCAGACCAGGTTGCTCAAAGCCCCATCCAGCCTGACCTTGAACACTTCCAGGGATGGGGCATCCACAGCTTCTCTGGGCAACCATTCCAACGTCTCATCACCTTCATAGTAAAGAATTTCTAGTATCTAATCTAAATCTCATCTCTTTTAATTTCAAATCATTACCCCTTGTCCTGTTGCTGCACTCCCTGATAAAGAGTCTCTCCCCATCTCTCCTGTAGCTCCCTTTACCTACTGGAAGGCCATTATAAAGTCTCCCTGGAGCTTTCTCTTCTCCAGGCTGAGAAGTCATCTCTTAGAGAAAGAAAAATGGTGTATTTACATCCACATGTCAATATCCTGGACAGTAGAACACAAGAGAGAACACTGGCATTTTTTTTCTCACAATCAAAATGGAAAAAAAAACAGTTTCCAGTAGCCAAAAAGAAGCCTGTGGGCAGGCTAATTATTACGAAGGTGAAGCTGGTATGGTTGAGTTCATGAATAGATTTAAACTACTCAGAGATAAAGTTAGGCCAGTTAGGGGAATCTGGCAGAGTTTATGTTGGCCCTTTTCTGAATACTTGCAAAATATACTCTCACTGAACTTAAATTGACTTCTGTACGAGGCAGAATTTCATTTTTAGCAACCAGCAGTCTGTATTTCCTGTTATTTCTTTCTCAGAAAGTTGATGTAGCTCATAAGAATGTCTGACAGAAATAAAGCAATGTACTTCTGGGGTAAGCAGCAGCTGAGTTATTTTAGGAAAGTATGGACCAACCAGATGAGCGGTTTTAACTTTAAAACCAATGTAGTTCTTTCTGTTTCTGTATTGTGGTATCAAGTATTTCATCACACTGCTCGTAACGAAACAAGGAGTTTTGCTTGTTTGGTTGGGTTTTTGCACTGAATTTTATTTGTTTTTAAATAATTTGTCTTCTTTAATTGATTTTCTTTTTTTCTTCCCATGAGATTAAATTTAACAAGCTAACTCAGGTTTATCCTTTCAGCCAATGTTCTGTTGTCCCAACTCACAAACTCACAATGCTGAAGAAATTGCAAAGATCCGTGAAAAACGCAAAAAGGTAAGTTTCTGGTACAGAGGTGAGTGATCCAAACTCGTTCTTATCACACTGAGAATGACTTCGTGATGTAGTTATGCCAAACTGGCTGCAAAATGCCGTACCCTTTATTGTAATAAATCAGGTTGTGTTGGAATATTATTGTGAGTTAACACTGTCACCTTATTTTATGTTCCTATAGGGTTAAATGAATTATTTGCGTAATCATTGTAGGTAAAGGTGGTTGAATTAAGCTCTTGTTTAATATGAACTTACTTTAACAATGATAGAGTTGGTTTTATTCTTGAGGTCCATTATTAAAACAAACTGAGGAATGTTTTACTTTATTGCATACTTAGTCTTGCCTTGGAATGAAAGGCAGGTATGGCTACGGGTCTTGGGTCTATGAAACTTTTCAGGTGTTAGGACATCTAAAAGATTAGTTACTCAGGGCTTTAGTGCCTTTTAAATCCACCATTTGTATCTATATTATACATTAAGACTGAAAAGGGTTTCAGCATTTAATCAGAGCTGCTGTCATTACTAGTATTGCAGTACTGAGAGGAGATACTGAGATGATGGGAGGTATTATTTAATAAATACATATAATGCATTAAGTCCAGATGCTCCAGCATGCCTGGTGTCTGGCACTGCATGAACACATCCTGGCTTTGAAGAAATAATAATCTGAATGAGCAGGTGTAATAGGTGATTAAAGCAGTATGCAAAGTTAATGTTTAGATGATAAGTAATGTGTTTAACATTCTGGATATACAAAATATTTAACATATAAAAGAGTAATATATGTAAGAAATCAGTAATGAACTTTTAGTGATACCAAATACGCTCCTTTTTATTTTTACAGCTCTTCCTTTGTCTCTTGAGAGCATGCTTGTCACCCAGGGACTGGTCTCAAAAGGTAAATATAAAAAATACATTAAAAAAACATCCTATGTTATGAAGTTCAGACTCTGAAATTACTACTGAAATGCAAGTTTCCCTAAAGCCTGCTGTTTTTTAAGATCAATATCCCTCTCATCACCAACATCAGTAGTGATTTGATCATTATGTATGCGTTGCCACAGTCACTCTTTTGAAAGACCATGAACTGAAAAGAGGATTTACGAATTCAAAGGCTGATGGCTAGACTCTGTCACCGTCTTCACATGTATTTGAGTAGACTCTTCTTCACTGGGGCTGCTTGTAGGGCAGAGTATCGTACAACCTGAGCAGGGGCATCAGAATCAAGTACTGTAGCTCTGAAGTTGTTGGTTTCTTTGAGAAATGCTGGCAATGTTTTAACGGTGACCACATATCAATGTGAATGCAGCTTCGGTGCAAAGGGACAAGGAATACTGCCAAAGTGAGAAGACAGAGAGCTTTTTATAGAGATGTCTTGCAATCTGCAGGCTAACACAAAAGAGAATTGTATTCTGTGTATGCGGTTTATGAGGCTGGTTCTACACATCGGAGTGTGCAAGATGTAGTTTGCCTTCTGGGGGTCTTCACTAATGAAAAGGTTGAGGTTAGCATTTTGGGTAAAGAGTGAAGGGCATCCACCCTGAAGACTGCAAAGATGGGTGGATCCCACAGCAGCAATTAAGAGTCCTTTGTCCTTTGTAGTGCCTCAGCAGCTGTTTACAGAAGGGTAGGTAGGAGAAAAATCACAAGGCCTGAAGCAAGAAGCAGAAAAGAATCCAGGGACTATAAGGGATTGGTGGTGGGAGGCAGCAAATGGAGGAGGTGGAAATGGCTCGGCCTTTTCTCACTGTGTGTGTTTTCAAGCCTCTTGTTTTGTTCCAGCCACTATTAGCATGTTTCCTCCTCATAACATTCATAACATTCTTTTTTTTTTTTTTTTGTCTCTTCACTGAGATGATCAGGAGGAGTAGGGTAGAAAACCTAAAAGCTGTGCTATACCACAAGAGGCTGATGTAGCTTCTCTGTTGCATCCTTGACTTGTAAGCAGATGGGGGGGGGAAAGAGCAAGCAGGAGTATGTGAGGGAAGGCAAAGGTTTACATATTTGGCAAGGGTGAGCACTGGGGTTGTCTCAATGGCTATTATGCCACCCTCTGCCACCAGGTTCTCTTCTCAGTGTCTCCATTGTACTTGGACATTTCTTATCAGCTTTGAAATAACAAATGACCATATTAAATAATCATTTTTGTGTGTCAACAATTGGAAGAGGGGGAGCTGTTTAGAAACAAAAAGCAATTTTGTTCTTCCCTCCCCTGAAAGACCCAACTTAAAATTGCATAGATGCCAGTGGGCAAAGGCTCTTGCATTTAGCATAGACTGAATGCTCCTCTGTCTGACCGCTCCTCCCAGATGACACCACGCTGTACACTGGCTCCAGAAGAAGGTGGAGCTTCTGAGCTTTTTTAATACCATCTCAATGCATGGAACAGTGCAGACAGTGTTTGCTTCCCTTCCCTTTGCCATGGCACTCTTGCTGTCTGCAGCCCTCCTCCACAGTATGGCACCCCTCTGCCAGACACACGTGCTTGTGGAGCCAGAATCATAGAATCATACAATAGTTTCGGGTTGGAAGGGACCTTAAAGATTATCGAGTTCCACCCTCCCTGCCATGGGCAGGGACACCTCCCACTAGGGCAGGTTCCTCAAAGCCCTGTCCAGCCTGGTTTTGAACATCTCCAGGGATGGGGCATCCACAGCTTCTCTGGGCAGCCTGTTCCAGTGTCTCACCACCCTCAGAGTAAAGAATTTCTTCCTGATACCTAATCTAAATCTCCCCTCTTTCAGTTTAAAACCATTACAAGAGTACAAGATTTTTGTACATTCTTCACCTTCAGAAATGCAAAAGCTTGTAGGAAAAAAAATAGTGTCTTTGGTTTTGAGTGATGAGTTCCTCAAATGAATACATTTTCTGACTATTCCCTTTCATTGTAGGCATTTTCTCAGCAAGCCCAAGGTTTGGTGCATTACCTAAGATGGCAAGTAAGTTGTACCCAATTCTAAAATGAAAAGAAAGTATATTTACAGGCAACCTGCAGACCTTAGATGCGTCTCTCTGAATCTCTTTTCAAACTCTTCCTTTTTTGGACTTTATGAGATATTACTGCAGTGCTTTAGGAAATCAGAATTCTGCTGTGTTTAAAAATAAATATTTGAAATAAGTTTCTTTTAATGTAAACATTTTCAGTAGCAGCTTATATTTAGTTAGTATATCCTCTCAAACTGGTAAAAAGTCCAATCTCACCTGTAAATAATGGCAACCTCATTGATCAGCCATGCTTAGCTGGATCAAGGCAAGTATCAAGCAGTATCTTAGCCGCTCATGGCATCAAGGGGCCATCACAGTATATATACAGTGTATGTTCATTTGATTTATGTTAACTCTCTGGTTTATGGGCCACGTTGCTAAAGACTACAAATAAAAGCACAGAAACTGTACAGCACAGTAAGTTGGCTCTTAAATGGCAAGAAATTAGGCTGATTCCCTCTTCAGCAGAGGTTCAACAGAAAATATTTTTATTCTGACTCTGTAATGTGTGAAAGCCCCAGTGTGAGAGTATGGCAGGCTGACCTTCTAGCTTCTTAGAAGCCCTGAGAAGGTAAGTGTTAACACTGCCATCATCAGAAATACCATGGTGTGCATACAAGGGCAGGATAAATTAGTGCTGGGGTGGTGATTTAATTTCGTTGAGGGCTTTCTCTATAATCTGTTCCTCGGAATCTGAAATCTTGTAATTCCAGATGAATACAATAACCTTTTCCTGTCTGCATAGTTTTGGACCAGTTGCCATGTCTCATGATAGGTAGCTGGTTTGCAGTGGCTACTGAAATCATCCCTGTAATCCCTGTATAACTTCACGTGTGTTTGGAACATGTTTTGAGAAGACACGCTGCACACATTAAAATGGAGCCAATTGCATACCCTTGATTTAAGCTCTTGCATTAACAATCTTTTGTTATCTGTCTTTATAGTTGCTGGTGTCTTAGGTTTTGCCATTGGAAAGATGTCATACATCGGAGAATGCCACAAACAGTTCCAGAAAATTGGTATTGTACCATCTGGTCCACAACAAAACAGGTTTGTGCCTATCTAAATCATTAATCCTAGATTGAAATAGTCTTTACAATGGTAAAAATAATATACGGCACAAGTATGAAGTTAAATTTTGTGATCAGGTCATGAGGTACTGCTCTTATATCCTTAGGCTATATATGTCAGTATTGGAAACTACAAAATATTCTTCAGAAAATGAAAATTAAACTGAGTGTATTAGCTGTCATTAGGAAATCCATTATTTAAATTAAATTATCATACTTTTAAGTGTGATGGAACAACAGTTACTAGTTCTCTTTTCATCTAGTATTGTGCCTCTAAGCATCTCATGCTCTTCTGTTATATCACTCAGCCTTTTGAGTCCTCCTCTGTACCATACATCTGGCCCAATACACTGCAGATTTTTTTTACACCATCCTCATATTTTAACAACAATTTCAGTCTCAACCCACGTTCTTCCCACCTGCAAAAGCTGTTACTTTCCTCACATGCTGTTACACAAAATGGCTATTTGCCACTCTTCTGTATTATACACTTTGCTCCTAACTCTTGTTTGCTCGTTATTGATAGGCACAATGGGAAAGGCTGCCTTTTCCTGCTTAGAAAATTGTATTACGTTGTGGCACTTGCTGTAAATGGTAGTTCAGAATAATAATTAGTGGGGTTTTATTGGCTAAGATATGTTGATGTCATCTTTAGCACTTTACGTCCTGTACAGCAGTTACACCAATTGGAGAATTTAGGCAAGAGATTACCTCTTCAGGAGCATTTCCCAGCGTGCTGTATGATTGGATTAGAAGAAATCCATCAAAATTCTGGAATACTTTGTTTGCTTTCTAGATCATAGGTGTTGTCATCATCATACTTGAAGCAAAATTAGGATCAAATGAGAAAAAAGGTTCAATTCCTTCAGCATCTTACACCTAGGCAGGCAACCCTAAAATTTATAATAAATCCTCATTTTACTTTCCATGTTGAGTGGTATTTTTGTTTGAAACCTTTGAACAATATAGTGAAAATCATGGACTAAAATTTGGGTATTATTCAAGGAAATATTCTCTGACTATGGTTTGTAATTTGTTTTCTTCATTTTTAACTTGCATTCCTTTCACACTAATTTTACATCCCCCATTTCTGAGGAATTTCTGCTTTTGCTGTAGCAGAATATTGTGTATGCACCTCATCAGAATTAACTTGGATTTACCTGTATGAAAACAAATATAACGCCTTTCACTTTCCGACTTTTTTAACTTAAGAGTCAAATAATTACGGATAACGTCGATATTTCAAAATATCAAGAATCTAAAAGCAGACGTGGTTAAGGGTGGGTTTGTTCACTGGTTTAATTGGTGGCTTGGTTGGTTATTTTTTTTCCATCCAGTACTATGATTTGGTCAGAGCCTTCACACAGGTAGTAGAAGAGAGGTGCTAGAGCAGCTACACGCTGGGGTGGGGGAAACGGCCCATGGGATGTTTTCACCCTGGAAAGGGGAAAGTTCCCTTTGGGAAAAAGGAGAATTTGCAGGGTGGAAGTCAGAGGGGTATTTAAAAGCGCTTTCACTCTTTGTCTATGGAAAACAGGCCAGCAGCTGGGCTTTTAAAAAGCGTTTTCACACATTCTGCTTGTAGTAAGCTGCGGCCTACATTTCTCACAGGCGGGGGAATGTGTGAAAGTGTTTGCAAATAGCTTGGCTGCCTGGGAGAGAGGAGAGCAAAGGGCCTGTTTGAAATCCTGCCACGAGAGTGTGTTACGGCTCTAGCTGCTGCCTGGAACAAAAGCCTGGTGCAGAAATAGTTGGATTGAGTCTTTGGCATGTGTTACGTAGGAATTTAGACAAGGATACTGAGTTCTGGTTCCTTTCCTGCTCTGAAGTGCTGATGATCTCTAAGGAGCATCCTAGCAGAACCTGTTTCCTTGCCCAGAAGAGATGTTTTGATGGATTGTTACTCTGCAACGATACATTGTGGCAGTAAGGATTGCCCTGAAAGAAGCCATTAGAATAAATTCCTGGTTTTCAACAACTTTGCCGCTGCTGGAGCATTTTATAGCTGAGCTGCTAGCAGAAAATGCACTTTGGCTTAGGCTCACTGCCCAAATGGGCAGGACTTCTTCTGTGCCAGGTGTGGGGATCATGAAGCACTGTGGCCCTCTAGATGAACTCGCTTTTTTAGCTGGGTATCAAACCCAGAAGGAAAGGAGGGAAAAAACATCAAGCCTTTCAGATGGGGAACTTCCTAGTGCTAGCACAAGGGAGGGAACGAGACAGTCTTAGATAACTGTGAATGAATGACACCCTAAATCCATTAGCAGTAATCAGCCCAATTAAGCCCTTGCATTACTGTGTTGATTAAGTGCTTTTGAAGATTTTCCTCTGAAATTAATGTTTCCTTATGTAGGCCAGTATCTTCACCTGTTTCAAATAAGGACTATATGGCATATTTAATTGAGAACAGTCAATTATTAGCAATTACCTGTGTAGTGGAATCAAATGTTGATGGTAGGATTTACCTCTGCTGTTTGTCAGAACTGGAGCTTTCTGAGCCTTAAATCCAAACGTGTTTCTTTTCTCAGCTTTTCTCCCCTTTTTCATCTTTCCCCTGTGAGCAGACAATATTTTTTCTGATGTATAAGTACAAATTATCTTTTAAATAAATTCTAAATTGTCTCAAATACAAAGGAGTCTTACAGCTGTACGAAGGGAAGAATGCAGGATGCCACAGGCCCCTCCGTTTTTCTCCTGCAATGGATCCTGGAATTTCTACTGTGGAACCTGTTCCAGCTTGTATGTTCACCAAAGACCTTGACTGCTGCATTTTTTACCAGCCACTTAGGTCTTCTTGTTTGCTTTTTAAAAGGGCTAGAAAGCTTAGTCAGACACATAGTCTGAAAACAAGTGCAAGTGTATTTCTTCCAAATTTTACTTGCCCGAAGGAAAAAGCCAGTATGTTTGGCTTTTGTGGGATGTCTTGAATTTGCCAGAAATTGGACAGGTTTTAGGAACTTAGGAAAAATAAATATTTTTGTATTGTTAAGCAGAGAAAATAATAACCTCATAACCTCTTTTATGTTTTAATAAAAATTCTAAATTGACCATGCTGTGCTCTAAAAACTTAGAGAGACCCTACTGAATGTGCCTCACCACTACCTGTGCTAAGTGTACATCGCAAGCTCTGGCACTGCCTAGGAGGACCACCCAGATAAAATTGTACTCATGACAGTGAATCCAAAGATAATGTCTTTTATCCTCAGGGACTGAGCAGAGTTCTGACAGAAATCACCAAGAAGCTTGCACGTTTCACACCAAAACCAAGGGTGCCACTCAGCTAAATTACGGGTCTTCTCATTCTATTTACAGGTGGGGGGAAGATGGTAAAAACCTTATGGATCCGCTTCTTCTTTCAAGGCCTTATTCTGTAGAGAAGAAATAAGTCTTTGATTTGGTGTAAATCAGCTTATTTGAAGCAGTTGCATAACATTAGGTAGCCCTGTTCATAGTAAGTATCAGTTTCTTGTAATGCACTTTTTGGTTTTTTTCCTCTTATCTTTCTTCTCAGCACGTTTGGGTTTGTTTTCTTCTCTTCAGTGCAATGGAGCTCTTGGTGCTGAAATACTGAACGTGTCTGTTGTTCTTAGATGCTGGCAGCACTTTGTGTAGCAGGCAAAGGGGCATATGCTGGAACGTTTGTTTTCTGGGTCTAAAGGAAAGAATGCAAGGCTGTTCAAATGATGTTGCAGTTAAGCAGCTATTCATTCTCTGAGCTGACTCCTTGTGTATAGACTGGTTTAAGAGTAATAAGCTAGAAGTTCATCAGGGGGTTGTCACACTGAAGTTGCGTCGCTGAGCCGACTTCTGAGAGGCCAGTTTTACATAATAGTCCATTTTGCCAAGGATATCAACAGCACGTGCCACACTCGTGATGAACAAGAAGAGACAGTATTTTGGAACAGTTTATGGCCTGTTGAGAAAAAAAAACTATATGGCACGTGCTGTCTGCAAAGAGCCCGACACACAAACCTCCATGAAATTATCTCAGGAAATCAAAACTGGACACTTCTCCTGAACACCGTGATGGTGTTCCCATGGAAATCAGATCTACAGTTACTGAAAAGTTTGAGCTTTGCTGTCAGTCGATGAAGCCTGTCTTCTGTGGGTTGCCTTTTTTTTTTGTTATTTGCTTGCTTTTATAAGAAGCCTATGGTTACCACCCCTCTTTTCAGCCAGCATCTTTACCTGAACACAGAGAGATTCTGCAAGCAGGACATACAGAACATAAAACAATTTAACAAGCTGTTAGGCTAAATACTCACCACCCTGATAAGGCGCTTGGAGAGTCTTTCCTAGCCAGGAGAAGGATTAGACTAAGTAGCCTCCCTGGCTTTTACTCCTTTAAGATTTTATACCTTTCCAAATTGGTGGTTGCCCCCTTGAATTCCTGAGCTGCTAAGAATCCCTGTCTCAACAGGGGCTTTAATTTTACACATTTTACCTTTCTGCAGGCTTTTTCCACAGCTCTTTCTCAGCAGCCTGAGTCAGGGCACACAGCTGTGCTTCATCAGAGCTGATGCTTGGGGTACAGGCAGGTGAGCCTTGAGGAGCCTTCAGATGGAGCTATAGGGAGAGAGGGTTATGTAGCCACAGAGAAGTCACCCTCCTTTGTGCAAACAGTGTCATTATCACAGGTGTGCTGGGATGGCCAGCAAAACTTGTGTGGTGACATGTCTTAGCTACTTTCCCTTCCTCTGACATCTGCTGTCAAGATAACAGCAACAAAGCACGGTGAGGTTTGTCACATCTGGGTTATCCAAGGTGAGCCATGACATCCATGTGATGCTGAGGAGATTGGTGTGCGTGACAGAGGACCTCTCGTGTAAAATTCTCAAAGGTTGTTCTTGTGGTCAGTGTTACCTCCTGCGGTTACGACTGAGCTACTTCGCTTTACATGTCATTTTCTTCAGGCTTCCTGTTACTTTGCTGCAATAAACATACTGTTATTATGAACATCATTGTCTCCTTGATTTGAGAAGTAACAAGGGGTATGTTTTGGCAAAGTGGTTATTTAATTTGGCTAAAATACCTTTTCTCCTGCTTTGTGCAACCACCAATCTAGTCCAGGGTGCAGCTGTGCTACAGGCCTTTCCGATGAGGTAATAATGATGTTGCAATGTTTCATAAATATAACTTAAATATTTTAAAATAGTGTGAAATTTAAGTTTACTGACTCTCCCAAAAGCACCAGCTACACAAGGATAGGGAAGACTCACAACACATTCTGCACCAGCTTATGTAGTTTGATTAAATTGGAGCCAGCTGGCTTCCACCGGGCTGTGACTTACAGGTGTGTTGGAATTTTCCTGGTGGCTGGATGCATGTTCTAGGGGTGGATTTTTTAACGCTGAATGGTTTACAAGACCTGGTTAAACTTCTAAGCTTCTTAAGATTTGGGGAAGAAATCTGAAAAAGTGCTTTGTAGTTCACAGGAGCAGTTCTATAAGAAGGCGGGCGTTGGGGTGGTAGTAGTTCTGCTGTGTGATGCAGAAAGGAACATTCAAATGCTTACTGATTATTTTATGTTATTACTTTATGCAAAAGGGAGACAGGAAGAGCTGGACAAAACCTCATGTGCTCTCATGGCCAGACCCTCATGATTTTTCTACTTGGGAAGAGAAGCTCCTGATGATTAACAAAGAGTGCTTTAAGAACTGTAAGTTAGTACAGCTGTTTTGCAGTAATTACACACAATTTAATGAGCTAACCTATGCTGACTGTTACTCTCATGCATTTCATACAAGTAGGTTAAAGAATTTGTTTTAAATTGAAGCAGAAGTTAAATATATTGAATTTCGGGGTGACCTATTAAAAAAAAAAAAAAAGTGAGATTTGATGTAATCAGTTGCTTCTGTAATCTTTATTTCATTCTGGAATAAAAGGAAAAAGAGATCTCCAGGAGGAAAAACAGTTGACTTTACAAAGGATCAAGCATTGTTAATACAGTGCTAAAACTCTTCTTAGTATTTTCTTTTATGAATAATAGGATACACATTCCCATTTGCCTGGAAGATGTTACACAAAGGCTAAAAAAATCCAGTGCACACACATAACTTCCTATTATTCATTTGCACATGGAAAATTGCGCTTACTCCCTTCACCCGGAGAGTAGGGAGTTAAACTGTGTGCTTAGGAATATCACAGCCTCGTTGAAGTCCATGTCCTTGCTCAAATCAAGCAACAAAATACATCCTTCAGCTGTAATGTGGGCAAAGTGAGGAGCTTTACGTAAGCCTCGATCCACTGTATGAAATTATGAGCAGCAAAAGGGTCAGTGTAGAAGAGGAGAGCTAGAAAGGCCATCCTTAACCTCCAGCAGCTGCAGTAGATTGCATGTCTTTAGGCACTTTTGAATTAGCTATTTGAAATAATTTTTCAAATCCTGCATTCAATGCAAATTAAAAAAAACCCATAAAATTGTCTGTTAGAAGAAAAAAGCAATTGTAGGTTAAAAACAAAGCACATTCATGTTTAAATCCTGACTTGGTAGTTGGAGTTCAGGCAAGCCAGCTGGTGTATAATTCTCTTCTAAAACTGGGAATGAAGGGGAGGTGAAAGCTCACTGCTCAAGTTTTTCTAATTCCCTATAAAAAAAATAAGATTTGGGGCTTATTTTCTTACATATTTAGAGCAGAATGAGAGAATGGGGGATGCTGTGCACCCGTAGTTAGTGGGAGGGCTGGTAAGAAGGAGGAAGCTGCGGGGCAGGAGTTACAGACAAGCGCACTGGGCCAGGCCCAGCGGGAGGTGTGGAGGGGCAGCACAGGCACCGCCGGGTTCCCTCTGACACCAGCCCTAATTTGGGAGCAGCAGCTTCTTCCTCGCGACTGGTAATTTGTCCCACTCACCCAACTCGGTTTTGGCATCACTCTCCATGTGAGAGAGCCAAAAGAAGGGATCCAACTTGTGACATCAGCGTTGCAGCACTTCCACATCTTGGCGGTGCTAATCCACTGCTCCTTACAGCCTTAGCCTTCAGGAAGTGTGCTGGTTTCCCAAGCAGGTGCTTCACTTCAGGAATCACCTCTAAACCAGGTGGATTTGGATTTGTGAAGTCCTGAAGTGCCGTGAGCGTACCTGTGACAACGTGATGAAGAACCATCACAGCAGCTTTCACAGCAGGATGCGACGCTTTACAAATACATTCATGGTTTGTTTGTTTTGTGAAGGAGTTTTTTGGGAACAAAGGGACCTGCTCCATGCTGTGCACGTGCTTTGGGATGGGTTTTTTTTTTTTGTTGTTCTAAGTCTCAAGAAAATTAGGTTCTCAAGAAATTAATGAGATGCTTCTCAAGGCCAGTTTAAAACCTAGAAGGCTTGAGAGGGCTTCTGGGGATGTGCCAGGGGGCATCTGGTCAACATTTAGCAGATAATCCCATAAAGAAAAACGTGACTAAGTTTCTTGATGACAGAACAATAGAAGAGAGGGGAGGGGGAAATATCTCAGTGCTGAGAGACTGAATAATAAGCTTCATTGTCACGGGGAAGAACACTAACTGCATCACACAGGTGGTTTTCAATTACTCTGACATTCTCAATACAGGGAACTGGGAGTCATTTTGCATAGTTTTGCATAGTTGTAAGACATCAGGTCAGCGGTTTATGACAGCCAAAAGGCAAGTTGAAGATTAACAATTCCTAGGAAAAAAAAAAATTGGGGAAAAAATAGATTATACTACGGAGCAATTCTGTGGCACGTCCTCACCTTGAACATTGTGGTGCCTCCAATCCACCTCCAAAAGCCTACGAGAGAACTGAGAGACAGGAAAAGCTGGGGCGGGAAGGTGAGAGGTACAAAATGGTTTCTTCACAGCTTAAGGAACTCGCTTTCCACGTTGAAAACAACTCGGGATGAGGGATATGATACCTGTGACGGTGTGAAAGGTGAACAGGGAACAAGAAATTGCTGGGTTTTGTAAAATGACAAGCAGTCAGCACTAGGTGAAATCAGATTTAAAGGAAACCAATAAGAAGCACTTCTTTCTTTATACTGCAGGATTCCAACATGGATCTTCTTGCCACAGGGAATGTGGGCAACAAATCAAATGGCTCCAAAAGGCACCATCCACACACAGACTCGATGGCTGTGAAACATCTGGATTTTGCATGACCCAAATGCAACCTTTGTCTCAGGAAGCTCCTCAGTTCTGATCAGAGGAGGACAGCAGGGCACAGTGGTGAAGGATCTCCTCCTAGAAGGACCACTAGCCAGCATGGGAGACAGGGTGACCACTATGGTGGTTCTTATATTCTTACAGTTGCTGAAAAAAACAAGTTAGGAGCCCTCCCACATGAAATAAAACTCAGGTGATCCCTAGGAGTGGAGACTGAAATGTCATCATGCGCAGACAGCACAAGCTTTAAGATTCCTGAGAATCTTGGTAGGTAAAATATATAGTGATCTTCTCTGCTAATGAAGGGTAAAAAAAATACTACGGTGAGAAAGGAGGATTTTCCCGTTGGCTTTGACATAGAGATGGTTCAAGAGCAATGGTAGGCTCTGTGAGGAGAGGCTGAGGGAGCTGGGGTTGGTCAGGCTAGAGAAAAGGGGGCTGAGGGGAGACCTTCCCGCTCTCAACGACTACCTGGAAGGAGAGTGTAGAGGTGGGGGTCGGTATCTTCTCCCAAGTCACAGGCGACAGGACAAGAGGAAATGGCCTCAAGTGGTGCCAGGGGAGGTTCAGATTGGATATCAAGAGAAGCTTTTACACTGAAAGGCTTATTAAGCTTTGGAATGGGCTGCCCAGGGAAGAGGTTGAGGCACCATCCCTGGAGGTATTTAAAAGATGGGCTGACATAGCGCTGAGGGACATGGTTTAGTGATGGGTTTTTATCAGAGTTAGGTTGCTGGTTGGACTCGATGATCTTAAAGGTCCCTCCCAACCCAGACAATTCTATGATTCGATGCTTAATGAACATGTAGGTATGATGGCCCATAGGGCAACTTCACAAGTCTTTTTTGTTGCTGCTGTTTTTGTGGTTAGGTCAGATTGTAAATGTATGTCACCGGAAGCACAAATGGTAACACAAAGTGAAATTTCCTGAAATATATTCCAGGAAAACAGCTGGCCTGGTTATTGAATTAAGAAAAATAGGTCACGTGTTAGCTGGAAAGAGATGTAAACATCAAACAAGAGGGTCTGTCACGCATTTCTTTCTTCACACATTCCCCATTCTTCCTGGTCTCTCGTATCTAGACACATTGTTTTCAGTGACAATAACCCTGCCCTCAGCTCTAAGGTGCTTGGATTCAGTTAAAAATCTCCCAAAGCCAACTAAATGCAGGACGAGTGAGCTGCTCGTGGGTAACAGCGTGCTGGCCAAAATCAGGGGGCTGCAAAAAACCCCAGGGGTATTAATGGGAGGAAAGGACTGAATTCCCAAATTCAGCTGTTCAGTAAAGCAGGGCTTCAACACACACGTGTTGCCGCGCCAAACTGAACGTGACCCAACTTCACCAAAATACTGGTTTCCAACACCCTGTAGAACAGCTGCGAGTGTGAACCCTCCTGTATTTAATGCTTATTAAGGACGTGATGCGAAGGCAAAGAATTCTGAATTGCCTGATGGTAAATCCAGCTTGTTCCTAAGTATGGAGTAAAACTATGCCCTCTGAGAGATACTACTGAGATACAATAGAGTGAAAGCCCTGTATTCAATTGAGAAATCACACAATGTTACCTTCAGCACAGACAGTAAACCTTTGAAACGTCACTAATTACATACGATATATGCCTTATGCCTTTAATTTTCTCCACCAGGAAAGGGGAAAAAAAAATCTAATAGAGTTTCTAAAAGCTACTGTGTTTGCCCACCTAAAACATTAATTGGAGACAAGACACTCTGAAGGAAATCCCATTTTCAGATTGCAGGCTTCTGATGGTCACCTGAACTGCGTTAATCATACTAACTGCTAATTACCGGTTACCAGCACAGGGAACAGTGTTCTCCAGACGCTGTAGTTTGGGAGAGCTGGGTGTGGAACAGGCAGTAAGTGCTTTTCAGCACTCAAATGGCACAGGGTTAAATCCTCTGCCCTCAGTGGCGGTTCCAAACTCTGCTGGTCCCCACTCAGGATTCCGTGAGGAGGACAAAGACACAAAATCACCCCAAGTACAGAAAAAGACAAAACACGTCCCGATCCCGGTGTGCAGCGCACCCCAGGCTGAGAACTGGAGAGCGGGCAGGAAGAGGAGTGTAAAGCCTTCAGCCCAGCCCAGGCATCCAGCGTACTATGAAATACCTGACTGCACACCCGCACGTTCCCTGGCACGACTGACTCTCCCAGCGACTGTGGGGAAACACAAGGACTCGCCCTTTCCAGCGGAGCATCCACACTCGCAGAGACAGCGACATTAACTCAGGTAGCCACCTCCTGACACCATCATTCATTTACCCAAATCAAGGTGCCTGAGGAAAAGTTACTACAGCCTTAACTTTCTTTTCCTTGAGAAGGATCCAGTGTCGTCCCAAGGGAGACAAGAGAAATATTTGTATTGGGAAGATGAGTATTCAGTAGTTTGTGGCTTCTAGGTGTTGCCACCCCCTGGATGCTGTGAGCCCACTGCTGCGATGTCTCACTGGGAGACTTCTCATTCATCCAGAGTCATTCAAAACAAAAAGCATTTCTTCTTTCTAATATTGAGCCTTCTCTTACTTGTGTATCACAACTAACAAACTCTGCGAGCGTTTTCACAATAATCAGCTTTGGAAGAGTCACTAAGAAAAGAAAACAAACCCCACAGCAGTGTAATTCTGGCCGACTTCGTGGGTTTTCAGCCTTCTCTCATCGCAGCCAGGAGGAGCATTCTCCACAAGTTAAATTTTGGATACAACTTGAAGACTATCCAATTAGCACATTCCTTTTTTCAGCAAGCCAGCTTCCTGATTGGATTATTGTAAGCAGCGTTTGGCTCTTACATCATTCTTCTTTCCCCTCCTTTTTCCCCCCTGCCCTTCATTTCAGTTGATTGCCCTGTATCCCCCCCTTCCCAAAAATAATCATCTCATTCCTACTGCCCTGCTGCCAGCCTACGAAATCAATAAGGTCTCTGGTTTTTTGTTTTATTTTGGGAGGCAAATTATTTTTCATCCCCAACAAGGACACGGGAAACACTTTTAGACGATCAACTTTGTGGTGGGTTTTGGTCACCTGTAGGAACACACACATCAATGCAAAGGTGCGCAACGGAATGGCAGCACTGAGGATGTGAGAATCCCTAATGGAGGACAATGTGTGGATGGAGAGAGGAACAGGGGATGGAAACATCAGGTTTTTGCCAACGTAGCTCTTTTTTTTGCAGGTAACGGTAACGCAACAGTTCATTGATCCCCATCTTTGCCTCCAGAAACACGGGGGTTTTATCACGACAAGCAAAAACTGAGAAATAAGGCCAAATACACCAAACCTAACACGAACAGTCAAGATACAATTCGAGATTTCACCAGAGTTTGTGTGGTTTAACCTTCTGCACTTAAATACAGCTATTTTAAATAGCTGCAGTCTCATTCAATTCTGAAATCACTGCCCTGAGAGACATAGCTATTCTGCCCTGCCCACGCTGTGTAAAGATGCAGCCGGTGCCAGGAAAAGAGTTTTGAAAGAACAGTAAAGTATTAGGTGTTCTGCTCCGTTCCTTATTGGCCCTTTCCCCCTGCCCAAATAGCTCACAGCATTATTCCAGCCATCACTAACCAAACATGCCAACAGTCAGAGGTTTCCAGAATATCCCTTTCAGGCAAAACAAAGCGAGAGGGAAGTTCTACAGGTAACTTTTAATTCAAGTCTTGAAAAATTTGAGAAGATTCAGGTAGTTTTCCCTTCCCAATACGTGTGATTGCATTTATTTACATGTATTTTTACCTTGTGCTACACACCTGCGTTCGTTACCGCCAGTTACCCTTTTCATTCTTAAAACAACAGCACAAATAGTCATGACAGCTCACAACAGCCTTGCTTGCCGTTTATGCAAAATTAAAACAAAAATAACAATTAAGCCTTTAATCTTCTGGCAAGTCAGGATTTTCTCTTCATTTCTTAACAGCTGTGCCCGGCGGAACACACCGAAGGTGCCGACACTCGTGACTAATCTGGATGAAGTTCAGGTTCACTGACAGGAGATCCTTTTCTTCAGTTCTTCACTCAGCTCTTACTCATCCCAGGTATCTCCGTATTTATTTACTTTAACTAAAGAAAAGGAGAAAAAGTAGTCACACATGACTTAAATTAACTCCACAACTTTATCTTACACAGGGCTGAAAACCAGGAGGAAACTCATCATTGTTTGAAGTGGGGAGAGTGTCCGTCACAGGACAACAGACAATTAAAGGTACTTCAGAATAAAATGGGAAGAAGAGTTTGTTAATCATCACTCTTTAATGAATTCATATTGAGTCAAGAGGCTTACTGTGCTAATTCCTGCTCTACAGAATTTGTAATTACTTTGGAACAAATGCAACATGTGGATGAAGCAAAGACAATTGGAGGAAACGGGCAAGGAATGTTACGATAAATAATGTGGCTCCATAATCTCCTTATGTGCGCAACTGGATGGGCTCGGGATAGTTAAAAACACATTCAAGATCAGCAATTCCTACTAGGAAACCACTCAGCCGTTATTATTTGGCAGCTTCCTTTAGTGCAGGAGTGAGTCAGGGGGGGGGGGGGGGAAACCTGACACATCACCAAGGGTATGGATCTGACCAGATTTATTCACAAGTACATTGTGAGTAACTGAACAAAGACCAGAAAGTGAAAAGATGCTCTCCTGAAAGTGAGCTGCAGAGTGGGCTCTAAGTGACCTGTAGGATCCTGCAGGAACGCTAACACTTGTCGGGCACCCCTTTATAAATCTGCCTGCAGGTTAATGACTAAGCCTCGCTGGTTCCTGGTACCTATGGGCAGCAGAACCAGTGGGACAGAGCAGAACACCTGGTCCTTGTTTGGGTGAGATGTCGGCAAACAGCGTAACGCACTGACAAATCTCTCAGAAGCTGATGGATGTGGCAGTGAGGCACAAGGAGGAGCTGTCTCACGGTACAGTTTGATTCCTATTAACCATGGGAGCTGAGCAGGCCGCGCTCGTGCCCTTCAACACGCTCCAGTCTGGATCTCTGCGCCTATTTCTATCACTGGAAGAGGCTGCCCAGGGAGGTGGTTGAGTCCCCATCCCTGAATGTGTTTGAGAGTCGTTTAGATGCGGTGTTGGAGGATATGGTGTAGGGGAGGAGTTTGTAGAGTGGGGCTGATGATTGGACTCAATGATCCCAAGGGTCTCTTCCAACCTGAATGATTCTATGGTTCTATATCTATACAGCCAAAATGACCGGAGAAGGCACCAGCAGATGGAAGGGAGGTGGCCAAGAAGGCCAACAGCATCCTGGCTTGTATCAAGAATAGCGTGGCCAACAGGAGTAGGGAAGTGATTCTGCCCCTGTACTTGGCACTGATGAAGCCTCACCTCAAGTACCGTGTTCAGTTCTGGGCCCCTCACTACAAGGACACTGAGGTGCTGGAGCACGTCCAGAGGAGAGCTACTAAACTGGTGAGGGGTCTAGAGAACCAGTCCTGTGAGGAGAGGCTGAGGGAACTGGGCACGTTTAGTCTGGAGAAGAGGAGGCTGAGGGGAGAGCTCATTGCTCTCTACAACGACCTGAAAGGAGGTGGGTGTTGGCCTCTTTTCCCAAGGGAATAATGACAGGACCAGAGGAAATGGCCTGAAGTTGTGATGGGGAATTTTAGATTAGATATTAGGAAGAATTACTTTACTGGAAGTGGTCAGGCACTGGAACAGCCTGCCCAGGGAGGTGGTTGAGTTCCCTGGAAGTATTTAAGAAACGTGTAGATGTGGCACTTCAGGGCATGCTCTAGTGCCCAAGATTGCAGGGGGCTTTTTTGTGTTTCTGTGGTTGGACTCGGTGATCTCAGATGTCCTTTCCAACCATGAAGATTCTGCAACTGCTGAAAACTAGTTTAAACACAGCTTGTTTTCCCTCGTGTCCTTGCAACACAGACCAGAAACCACCGTCTCCCATTTGCCAGTCTGGTTCCTGCACTCAGCAATAAGAGGATGAACCGAGGGGTAATGACTCTGATGTATAAACAGGCAGACAACACATCCAGCGAGACAGAAGCAGCGAAATCAGATCTTAGCCCACAACCTCAGCAGAATCCCTGAACCTGAAATGTGCTTCCACGTTTAAAACTTTTCTGAACTTTTAGATTCCCTCCTCTTTTTCCCCTTAAAAGCTTACTTCCAAATCTCCTGTGTAGCTCTGTTCTCAGAGCCTCAGCATAACCATCAAAGGTCTAGAAAGAAATCCTTTCCTGTGAGGGTGGTGAGACACTGGAACAGGTTGCCCAGAGAAGCTGTGGATGCCCCATTCCTGGAGGTGTTCAAGGCCAGGCTGGATGGGGCTTGGAGCAACCTGCTCTAGGGAGAGGTTCCAATCCCCCCCAGGGCAGGGGAGTTGGAACTCAATGATCTTTAAGCAACACTGTTCCAAAGCTTGATGTTGGTGCTTCCGAACCTTTTGCATTAATTGCCTAATTTTTTTTATTAATGCTTCATCACCACCTCTTATGCTCAACAGGAGACATTCCTGCAAACCTTATTACAAAGTGATTGATGAGGCTGACGCTGCAGAGGAAGGCAAACGACTGGAGTCAATTACTCCAGCAGTGAGCTCAATGTTGCTCTTGCAAATATCATTTTTGCAGGTGCCCCACTAAATAAATAAATAAATAGAAGCCCCAGAACAAGCCGTTATGAATGACTTTTGTGTCTCCTTTTCAAAAAAATCGATTGAGTTAAAGAAGTTGACCAAATGGCACCTGATTCTTCAGAAGATCACGTTCTTGCTTTGCTGTTTAAAGTTTTGGTTTTCGCTGTGAAAACAAATCTCAATGTTGCTGCCAAATACCGCTTCCTTCCTTTGAGTTTTAATGTCGAAAATGAACCTCTACAAACAATGCCTCTATAGAAATCCTCTAATTCCACATGAAACAATTCATAAAAACAAATAACACACACACACACCCCCTTCAAAACCATCAGCCCACTGCTCTATTTTGAGAGAACAATGCTATCTAGAACACCCCCCCTCCTTCCAAAGCTAAACCCCTGCAGTACAGCTCTGAGCTCTGAGAATTCTTTGTTGAAAGAGGTTGCTCAATATTTTCAATAAACCCAAAGTCAGGAGATTTTTCAGTCTGGCAGCAAGCAATACAGCTGGAGAAAAGAATTCTAACCTGCTATTGGAAGAGCAGTATTTTTTTAAAAACCAATTAACTTGAAATGTCAAAGTACAGACCACATCACACACGAGATACCTGCAAATGCTGTAAAAACAAAATTGCTTAAAGGGTAGGCAGAATTAAGCCTTTTTTAACATCATTGCCAATATTTGGATTGACTACATGTTCTCCAGATCAGTGGATTACCTTCCTTCGCCGGTTTTTCCTGCGAAAACTTGCTTGGAGTTTCTACCTTTGGCGGCTGCATTACCTCATACGTCTCTCTGTGTTTATTCCTTAACTCCTCATACGTGATGCCTTTTCTTTTACGACTTTCTTCTGGAATTGGAGCAGGTTCTGAAAAAAAAAAAACACCAAACAAACACAAAAAACCAAACCAAACTCAAACACCAAAATACTAGACATGGCACCACACACCAGAACTCAGCTACAGCGTGTTCTAGAACAGCAGATAATTACAGCTCATTCCTGACTGACAAGGAGCATGACAGCTGCGATTCTAAATGTGACTGGGAATGTATCACGCTCTTCAATTAATCCACTCCTTTTATCCTTTTCATTTTTTGTCAAACTGCTTTGGAAGACACTGGCAGTGAACTCCTAATTCTTCATTTTACCCGATGGCAATCCAAACAACCACGCGGTACTTGATGGATAAAATAGTTCTGGTCATTATACGTAAAAATCTATGATGATTGTACATTTGCTCTATTTATGATTTCTGAAGAGAAATTGAGGTGAACCTCAAAGGTTTGCATTCAGGCTTTAAATTCTGCTTTCAAAGAGTTAGGACTACCTCCATCATATCACCTGATAACCATTTTATCCTTTTATCTACAGTTACGATGCAGAATCTTGGCTCCATAATTAAGGTTCTACCAACTATTTGCGATGAAGCGCAATTACAATTCCCTTGCCACCTTTACACCTGGTACCTGTATGGAACTAGAAGTGAGGTGCACAAGAGGGCTTTTTATTTTGTGGAAACGCATAAAGCGGTTAAAAAAACTCCAAACTCATTGAACGTGTGAAACTCAGCATTTGACAGGAACTTCCTCCCCCGTGTACCAGAGGGACCTGAATTCAGGACCCTGTGTTTCCCCTGCAGTAGCCGAGGACAGAGTCCATCCCGCAGGGAGGGGAACAGCTGCACCCAGTAACACTTGAAAACCATTTCACTTCTCCCTGAGAAAAATCAGCTGTTGCCACAGGGAACACAATAGGCATTCAGTTCCCAGAAGATTTACACGTTTGTCACATTATGAAAAACAAAAACAAACAAACAAACAGTGGAATGTCATTGAACTGGAGCGGTATGGAGTTGCAGTAGATGTTTTCCACTGCGGGGGAAAATAAGCTCAGAAAGGCTAAGAGAGAAATGGCAGAGACTCTGGTTTGTTTCGAGCGGTGACAGGACGGTGCACTCAGCTGCCTTTCAATCAAAAAGAATTTCAAGTCAGGCCAAAGGGGTTTTTTTGCAGCATTAGATCCATAACAGATTAAAGCTTGTAAGTTAATTTACAGTCTTAACTTGCAATTAGAGCTACAAAGCATGAACACCCCCCCACACACACACAAAACAACCCAACCCTGAATTTAGTTTACAGTTAGAACACAAAACAATATATATATATATATATTTATCTTATGTGTAAACACAATTCTGGGATCTTCAAGCTGCTTCATTCGAAACCAGTCTATTGTACCGTGTATGTTTGCATGGGATGAAAATGCTAAGTTTTGGAAGAGAAACATCTGAGAGAAAGGCAAGAGTCCCCGTACTCCAAACTGCTAAATATTAAGCCCAAACACACCTTGAGCAGGGTAATCGGTAATTCCCGTCGGTGAAGATTCATTCAGGGAAGCGCTGAACGGAACGGGTTCGTAGCTTGAGAGGGCTCGATCTGTTGAACTATAATCGTCTGAATAGCTAGAAGGGAGTGGGAATCCAGCTCTTGGAGAAGAGGGTTCAGTCAATGACTGAGAAGGCATGTCTGAAAATTCAGATTTCCGACCGGAGCGACTGGAAAATAACACAATTAAATATTAAATACAGAAATACTGAAGTTAAAAATGGAACGATAAGAAAAACATTCAGCGCAGTTCAAGTAAAATGCTCTTTTATTTCAAATGGTTTCGTTTCCAACATGAATTACCGGCACGTGAAAATACTCAGAACAGATGCAAAAAGACAAAGTATTTTGCCCTTTACAAGACAAAAATGACAATCCCTCCCCCCAGGGAGCCTTCAGACAGAAAAAAAACACCAACCCATCAGGCACCAATAGCAGAGGGTGTGCCCACGTAACTAGTGGGAGTTATTTTTAAAGGCTTTTGAAGAAGAATTTGCAATTTAAACCCCTTCATCATTAGAAGCTCCTCTAATTGATCAGTACTGAAGAGCAGAGGAAAACAACCAAGAGCTATGTTGGGGAAATTAAATGCTGAAGGTTTATCGAGTTGCTGAATTGAGCAGAAATGTTAATAAATTTTCTCATAACAGAGGAAGGTAAGATAAAGAAAGAATATTCTGGAAACTGATGCCTGATACCGCAGAGCATTCGCTGCATACTCAGAATGGCCCCGCAAATCACTACACAACTTGTCTCTGCATCAAGACAGACACCACTAGAGTGTCTCTGGAGTATTGATTCATTTTCTTACTTTGAATTTCTGCTTAGCTGTACTTTTACTTTCCTACTGAAAAATATTTGCAATTAGGCTTTGTTTTTTTCTCACAATGAACAGAACTAAGGCGTTTTATTGCCTCAATTATCTTTTAAATTATATGCAAACACAGCATTAAAGAGCTACCTAATGTTTTAGCTTCCTTCCCAGTTTTAACAGCAAATAGGAATTACCAAACTATATTAATTAGTAGATGTATAATGACCGTGAATATGTAATGATTCCTGTTGCTGGTTTACAAGAGTAGCATGTATAGACAACAATGCAATTTCAATTAATTTAAAATAATCATTCAACCAAGGGGAGGGAATCACAAAAAAAAAGGCTTTTACCACTTAGGAAATAAAATGTTACAGATACAAAAAAAAATGGGCCATTAAAGGTTGATGAGACCAATCCATGCAGGAGACAAAGGCATTTGAACACGTTCTCTCCAGCAGTAAACACAGTTAACGACTGTGAGACTTAATTAGAAACTGGAAGGAGGTGAAGAGACCAGTCTGGCTTAACTCAGCTGAGTTATGTGGTGGGTATATAAAAGTGGCAATTCCTAAAATTGTGGTTGATGCCATAGAAATGTAAACATTTCAGAATAAAGGTAAATCTTGCAGACAAAATTGTCATAAATCTGAGTTTATAAAGTAATTAAGAATGTAATCGGCTCCTTTATAAACATTTAACAAATCTTGGCACATGTGTAGCATGACTACTTCTCACTATCCAAACACTATCCTCCCCCTTTTAAATCGAGGGTTTAAGTGAGATATTCCACAAGTAGTTTGCAATTAAAAACCACTCGAGGTAGAAAACATTTTGGAACAAAACAGGAAATAGTTTTAAGAACCTGATGAGTTTCTCATATGTACAGCGTAATGCTGTTACAGATGTAAAGGATTTAAACAAATAGCAGTGAGTTTGACCATCATTCTTCTTCCTGCTCTGATATTGTTTACCGAGCTCTTTCCTTTGATAAACACTGAAATCATTTCCACCCTCTTCCTACTTCAATCAGACTAAACTATGGGAAAAAACTTCCAGAACATAACACTATTTAATTTAGTTTAATTTAGTTCTAAACTAAGGGGGCAACTTCTGCAGTCGCGCTACTGGAAGTAAATTCCACAGGAAAACAACATCTTAATTTACAAGGAGTATGTTTTGCTAAGTAAAATGCTTCTTTTTCTACTCCTCAAAGTCATCAGGTGTATGCAAGAAGCTCAACCTGCATGTTTTCTAGCTGGCCAGCTGGTCCCGATACAGCTTCCTGAACGTGGCAGATCTGGCATAACAAGGGAAATGGGGAAGGGGCAGCTCTGAAGGTCTTTGAAAACTGCAAATGTAGCCTTGATCTGTTAGTGTTTCAAAAAGACCTATCCCAGACTAAGTTTTAAAACAAGAATTAAATTCTTACTGATGTGAACTGTGCCTCTGAGCTTGTCGTAGAACATCTCCTATTGGGGAATCCTTCAGCTTCTTAAATTTCTCGCTACAGATGGGCAAGTAGGATATTTTTCCAGCCAGGTAGCCACACACTCCAGCAACTTTTTTAAAAGAAGTAGAAAAAAAAAAGATGGTTTTATATGTTGTACCATAATATTCAACAGTTTTAAAATAATCACCTTTAAGTAAATTACACAGTACCTTGAATAAATAAATTTAAAACCCCCCAAAACTATGCATCCATCATCTTTCTCTGCTTCTTTTGCAGACAAAAGGTACTAAAAGCAAATGCAGCAGCTGAACACAGACATAGAGCAAGGATTGAAGCGTGACACGAGCATCAGATGATTTCAGGTAGTATTTGATGAATGAAAGGTGACCAAAAAAGGAAAATAATTGCAATCATTTTTTCCCAACAACCAGAAATACCAATTAACTATCAAAGATGATAAACTAATGGGGAATAAATAAAAGTAGTAAATTCTGCTAATTTAATCCATTGGAAAAATGCAGAACTTGAAAAAGCTCTGCTATGAAGAGAATTCTAAATAAACTTAGCATTAGGCTCAGTATCTTCTGAGGAGGATTCTATGAAATGGTTGCTCTCTGGCAAATCTCTAGGCAAATGCTTTCAAGTTAGTGCCTGGGATATTGTCACCTGCTAGACAGGACATAAGAATAAACGATCACCATAGTTCTTTCTGGGCTTAAAAAACGGTGATTTCCATCAACTGGCTCCTTCAAGTTTTCTGAGCGGGTCAAACGGCACGTTAAGGAGCATGAAGGATTCCATAACAATTAACAGAAGCTTTGCTGTTGACTTTGTAGGAGAAAAGGACTAGACCCTTCTTTTATATCAATAAGTATTTTCTCAATACAAAGACTAAAGACTCTCACTCATCTTTAAGTCAGGAAAGAGTTAATTACCAGTAACATTAATCCCCTGAGGTCCCAGAGCTGGAGATTACATTGCCTGGAAACCAACATAAAAGGAGATTTTACCCTGCCCTGCTGTACTGGTACTGAAATTGTGATTCCTCCTGTATTTGCAGAAGGAGGTTAGAAATCCTTTTCCAAGGGAAGAGAGAAGAACAGCCATAACTGTAAGTCAAGTTTACAAATGAGAAATGTAAAGGTTTAGCAGGTGGAAAAAAAAAAATAATAATTGGAAGACAACTCCAACTCTCTAAATATACACTAAAGGGCAAAACTGCAAGCCCCCAAAAGGAAAAATGACCCAACAAGAACTCAAAGTAAATATTTAGCAAAACAAAGCTAAGCAGCAGAGGTGATTAATCTTTGGCATAAATCACAAAGGGAAAGCTTCCGTTCCCTGAGGCCTTCCAGTCAAGAAAAGCAGAAGCATCTTTCTGGAAGATGCTTCACCCAAAAGTAATTATTGATTAAAAATACCTGGTTTCTCTTACTACAGAACTATCAGCCAGATGATCCACATTTTCAAAGTTAGCACATTAATTAGACACTGTTGCTCTCTGCTTCTTCTGCCTTTGTAAAAGAGGCCAGGTCTCACTGCAGGCTGACACAAAGTAGGACATGTGGATCTTACCCTTCTTTGCCGAAGAGGGATAGAGGACCAGTAGCTCCATTATGTGTTGAAAAGGATGCTGTCACTTTAGAGTATCACAGAATCACAGAAAAGGCAGAGTTGGAAGGGACCTCTAGAGATCATCTAGTCCAACTCCACTGCTGAAGCAGGATTGCCCAGAGCACATCACTCAGGGCTGCATCCAGAGGGGACTCCACAACCTCCCTGGGCAGCCTCTTCTGTCACCCTCACTGTAAAGAAGTTTTTCCTCATCTTTGACTGGAACTTCCTGTGTTCCAGTTTGTGCCCGTTGCCCCTCATCCTGTCACTGGGAACCACTGAGAAAAGCCCAGCTCCATCCTCCTTCAGCCCACCCTTCAGACACTTGGGAGCATTAATGAGGTCTCCCCTCAGCCTTCTCTTCTCCAGGCTAAAGAGTCCCAGCTCTCTCAGCCTTTCCTCATAAGGGAGATGCTCCAATCCCTTGTTCCTCTTTGTTGCCTTACACTGGACTCTCTCCAGTAGTTCCCTGTCTCTCTTGAACTGGGGAGCCCAGAACTGGGTGCAGTGTTCTGGCTGTGGCCTCACCAGCGCCGAGTAGAGGGGGAGAATGACCTCCCTCAACCTACTGGCCACGCTTTTCCCTGTGCAGGCCAGGATTCCATTGGCCCTCTTGGTGACATGGGCACATTGCTGGCTCAAGTCATCCTATCAGTCATGACTAACTCCAGAAAATTGTCAGGGTGCCTGAGAGGGTACTGAGAGAAGTTATGAGTAATTATGAGAACATCCTGGAATCTGAAAATTCCTATCTGGAACATGAAACACCTCTCAACTTCCAGATAAAACCGAGAGGGGCAAATCAGGGAAAGATGCATCCTGGAGACTAAAAAAGACCCGACTCCATTGTGTCAGTTAGATACAGAAGGCACATTACTGCAGTCAGTCACAGCTACTCATCAGAAATAGAATCATACAACAACAAGCCACACACACTGCTATAAAAGACAGATGACTGTAGTCACCAGATGCAGAAGCAGCACGATCAGTGACACCAGAAAAGCAAAAACTGCCTTGAACCATCTTATTGTCATTTACCATCAGCAATGAGCTACCAGCGGTGCCTGGAATTGCTCATTTCAGAACCTGTGGAAGAAAAAACCAAACCCAAACCAACAACTGCATTGGTTCCTTTAATCGGATTTCACTGCAAGAGGAATGTGCAGTTAAATTATGAGACATAATTTGGACCTGTAAACTATGACCCTGGCAACAGTTTTCAGGAAGATCCTGTAGACAGTAGGGGCACCTGACCTAAACAATACGAGGATGAAATGAAAACTGCTTAACTCAGGCCTTTTGCACTCCAGCTACCTCCCAGAAAAATCCCTGTATTTAAAATAGAGATTACATGAAGTTACCCACTGAAAAACAACCAAACCAAATTCCTTTGGTATAAAACAAAAGCCCACATCCCTACCAGCATACATCAAAAAGGAGAAGACAGAAGTATTTTGGCTTACATCCTTAATTAACATCAAGAATAGTCGGTCTAGTCCAGCTGCTTTTTACCCTTGATTTCAAAACTATTAAATAGGAGGAACGTAGCCCTTCACTAAAAATGTGTAGGAGGTATCAGGAAAATACTAATTCCATTATTTATTAGAAATGTTTGTGTTATAACTTTGTTTGGGGTTCAAAGAGAGCAAGTAGAATTTAGTATAAACAAATAGCAGCCCTAGTCTCTCACATTCATTTATCTACTTAAACAGCACTTCCTTCACCACAAATGACAGGTTTTACCTTCTTACCACTGAAGTAAACTCTAAGAGTAACTGGCTGTACATGGGCAGATTGGCAAGAAGGCAACTTCCTGTTCTACTGTCATGTATTACATTGACAAGGTTAATGTATTCATTTTTTTTTTATTATACTTAATCCAAAATCATTCACAAGAAATTACTGCTTTCCTACAATTGTACATACATAATGTCCAGGGGAAAAAACGGTACTAAAATAGCTTGAATGGGACAAGTGAGCTGCATGAATAAAGACCTTCAATTTAGGAAGGGAGGGGTGGGTGTGCTCTGGCAAAGATGTTTTAAGTAAGCTTGTACGGTATTTATTTACAATGTTTTTATCTTAAATTCTTACATTGCACTTGCCAAAACTTGGCCAAAACGTGCTGCACAAATTTGAGGGAGGTGAATAAACGAAACACTCTGCCTCTTGACGCTCAGTAAGTTTTTTGCAGCGTCCAGATGCTGTAGGTCAGAAACCGACCGATGGAATGAACTGCAGGAAGGTGAAACGTATTCACCGATGAATCAGCAGATCATTCACTCCTCTCTTCAGGCACAGCTGTACCCATGTAAGTGACAGTGAATCAGTCGGTCTCAGTAGGAATTACATCATTACATCTGAGTAACAGACCCCAGAACGGAAGGCGTGAACACAAGTGGGATTTATACAGAGCTTTTACTTACACGCAACTTTGGTAAAAGAGCCAAATCTTGAGCTGTCTCTTAGAATACCTGAAAATGTGAATAAAAGTAATTAGTAGTAAGTTCCTAAGAATTAGGCTGAAGAACATCAACTGTAGCTGTGTTTGCAGGGAGCAGGTTGCTCTTTTACACTTAACGTTGAAGAAAATTCAAGAAAACCTAGCATCTGAATTCCTCATAAAATTATAAAGATCTAGGAATTACCTCTTTAACCACATCTCACACAACATTACTACACACTGTAGAATATTATGTTCCATAATCACAGAGACACTGCATTTGTCAAACATAAAATGAACATTAATTTGATTTTAAGTTTTGTCCCTTCTTTCGTTTTAGGAACTGCAAGTGATGTAGCTGAAGAGTCTAAACTTGTAATTACAAGTAGATTAAACATTATATTGTTATAGTAACTGCACTAAGAGTAGAAATATATTCCACCTGAGCAAATCCAAGTTAACCCAAAGTATGTTTATACTTTACCTTTCTTAATAGAATGTGTAGTAGCAAGCATGCTCGCTGCAGCCAAAGGAAAAGCTGTAAAGAAAAAGAAAAGTTGCTTAAAATACCGTTTTCAGTATTTTCAACCACATTTAACAAAATATGCAATAAAATGGGAGTAGAAGAATATAAGCTTACATATAGAATTAACAAAGCATGTATAAGTTCTGAAACATTCTCAATTCCAGTTTTTAAGACCTAATACAAATGATGCAGTTCCGGTTAACGAGTCGTCCTGTCCTCCTTAGACTTCATGCTTCCTAAAATACAAAAGCCAATGGCAGGTGGGATAAAGCTCTAAGGACAGGATTCCAGCTCTGGTGCTGGCTGCTACAGCATCCAGGTGGAGCAGAACTGGAAACCAGAGACATAAACACAGCTCTTCAGGATGGAAAGCAGGTACACAGAAGCCAGTGCCTCTAAACATTTTTGAGAATCAAAAGTCTTAACTCTCGTTTAACGTAAGAACCTTGGGAAAAGTTTAACTCTTGCAGAGATATAAATTAAATTGATTAAAATCAGGTAACTTGTTTTATCCACCAGCAAATTATAGAAGAGGGCAGCTGTTTGTGTAGTTTACGGATCAAACTCTATGACTCAGGGGCAGGAACGCAGAGAAGACGACAAACACGGAAGGACAATCCTGCCCATCGCAATCAGCTTCACCCTCCACAGCGGATTTTATCGTATCGGAAGAGTCCAGGTGGCAGGAAGCGTTTGAAGATGGGAAGAAACAAGAGGAATGCTTACAGCAAGTGACTGATAGGCATGAATTGAGAAGATGAACTTAGAAGCTATTCACAGAGATCACCACGCCTACACAAGACACAGCGACACGGAAATAACGAACAGGACAGAAGACTGGAGTTAATTAAAGATTTAGATGTATCATAATGAAGTTATGTTTTAAGCAAGTCTGAAGACGTAGATGCTACAAAAAGGCTCCATGACTTTAGCTTTACCTACGGGAGAAATTTTTGCAACAGCTCAAGATGTTTATAGTGTTTTGAAGGCACAATTTGCTAATCAAGTTCATATTTGAAGATAAATGATTTTTTTTTAGAATGTGGACAGCACAATGTTAGAATATATTTTGCAAACTAAGAGTTTACTCCTCCACAAATTCTGACAGGTTTAAACCAGCATTTTAGGGTAAATATGACTGGATGGCACTTTTAAGGTCTGGCTGCTGGGTCCACAAGCAAGATTACAGTAACATTTCAAAATAGAGACTAAAATCTTCCCTCTATTAAAGATTAAAACCCTGATGCTTTTAGAGATTCTAGATTTAGATTTTCCAAAATTTAGAGTTCTAAGTTTTCTAGACATAGAATGCTGAGCAGATTTGAAGCTAAATTGTGAGAGGGGAAGAATAAAAAATGGTAAGGTTAAAAAAAAAACCACCCCACAATCCTAATGAACTTATTACTGGGGACTTCAGTTTATCCCTTAGAGGCCTGAAATGACTTATAGATCCATCACAAATATTCTGGACAAAGACAGGTTATGCACTTTGGTGGAAACAGCTGCTAGTATGTGAGTGTATAAATGACCTAAAATGGTAACCAGAAATTAAAAGAATAATAGGTAAATGAAAATTGGGTTCATACATAAAAGTTAATAGGAATAATTACTCCAACGTAGAAAAAACCCACAAAGGCAGCTTAATACATTGGAAAATATCAGTGCTTTTCACTGCTACAGACAAACAGCACTTCTTCTGCTTCAGGAACAAAGTAAATCATAGGAATAATAATTGAAGGATGATATATCAACAGCACATAAATAAGGGTACTAATGTAATATACCCTGCCAAAGCAGGGTCACCCAGAGCAGGCTGGACAGGAACCCATCAGGGAGGTTTTTAGTATCTCCAGAGAAGGAGACACCCCACCCTCTGGGCAGCTTGTTCAATGATCTGGCACCCTCAAAGTAGTTTTTCCTCATGTTGAGATGGAATTTCCTGTGTTCCCATTTATGTCTATTGCCCCTTGTGCTGTCACTGAGCACCACTGAAAAGAATCTGACCCCATCTTCTTAACACCTGCCCTTTAGATATTGCTAAGTATTGATGAGATCCCCTCTCAGTCTGCTCTTCTCCAGNGTACACAAATGTTTATCTGTGACTAACAAGAACTGACACACAGGCAGCCCATACCTCTTGCAAAGGGGCATTCAAACAAGATGTATTTAATACAGTGAATACAACAACCCAGGTCCATGTAACACAGAACAATCAAAGNCTCCTTGTAAGAGAGGTGCTCCAAACCCACGATCACCTTGGTAGCCCTCCACTGGACTCTCCAGTAGTTACCTATCCTTCCTGAAGAGACCAGAACTGGACACAGTACTCCAGATGTGGCCACACCAGGGCAGAGTAGAGGTGGAGAATGACCTTCCTCAATGTGCTGGCCATGCTCTTTTTAATGCACCCCAGGAGACTGTTGGCCTTCTTGGCTACAAGGGCATATTGCTGGCTCACGGTCATCTTGTTGTCCACCAGGACTCCTAGGTCCCTCTCTGCAGAGCTGCTCTCCAGCAGGTCAACCCCCAGCCTGTACTGGTGCAGGGGGTTATTCATCCCCAGGTGCAGCACCCTACACTTGCCCTTGTTGAACTTGATCAGGTTCCTCTCTGCCCAACTCCACAGCCTGTCCAGGTCTCACTGGATGGTGGCATGGCCTTCTGGTGTGTCAGCCACTCCTCCCAGTTTGTCACCATCATCAAACTTACTGAAGGTACACTCTGTCCCCTCATCCAGGTTGTTAATGAATATATTATATTGAACAAGACTGGACCCAGCATGGATCCATGAGGACACCACTAGTTCCAGGCCTCCAACTGGACTCTGCAGCGCTGATCACAAGCCCCTGAGCTTTGCCATTCAGCCAGTTCTCAATCCATCCCAGTACACAAATGTTTATCTGTGACTAACAAGAACTGACACACAGGCAGCCCATACCTCTTGCAAAGGGGCATTCAAACAAGATGTATTTAATACAGTGAATACAACAACCCAGGTCCATGTAACACAGAACAATCAAACAAAGAGAGGAGATCTAGAAAACAACTCCCCAGAAGAATCTCTCAATTACTGTGGTAGCTCCCTAAAGTGAAATTACTGAAGAAACTTCTAAACAATGCCTTCATTTTATATCTTCAGTCTCTGTATAAAAAATTCACAGAGCAATAAGTTACGTTGCCCATCAAGAACTCACAGCAGAACACCTCAAGAAGAACAACCAACTGCCTCCCCTGTTGTCTTCCAGCAGAGGGCTTATCAATAAGCCATAACCAATTGTCATCTCGCTACTAATGAACCTGACTCATTTCACTTATGAAAAAATAATGGCCAGATTTTAGTAAAGAAGCTGAAGGTTTCCAGGTATTTGCACAAAAGTGAAAGATGAGAATGCCAGAGAAATGGAGAAAGATAGAACAGAACTTGGGATCATTAATTCAAAAATCAGAATGCCTTTGAAGGTGCCCCTGGCTGCCAGGAGAAATGAGAGACCCACTATGCTAAATTCAGCAAATCAGCTGCTAAATTCTTCATCCATATAGAAAGCCACTATCAGCCTCAGGAGGAATCCACTAGGGTGCAACAAAATAGTGGATAACAATCACATCAGACAACTCGGTTTGACTGGGTCTATAGAAATCAGGTATGTCTTGAGCCTTGGAATTACAGAAACAATGTAACGTCATCAATTCTCAATGTTTTGTGAAAATAACCCAAAACAACATAACCTTGATAATTCAAATAAATTGAGACACAAAGTATTCTGTGTAAATAATGCAAGTTTATTATTCCTGTCTACTAGGTGTAGTACACAAACCATTATTAACTGCAGAATCATGGTTGAAAATCCTGGCTTTTCTTTACAGGGAAAAAAGCCCAAACTACATGGACACAGAAATTTTCTCCAAAAATAGAGCTAACTGACTACTCATACATTGTTCTCTTCACAAGTCTTCATAAAGATGGAAAGCAATAGTTATTTTTACATTCTAAAGAAAACAACAAAAATCAAAAATAAAAATGTAGAAATAACAAAAAATAGTAGTCAGATACATAAATTACTAATTACATCTATTTTCAGACTTTTAATAAGCATATTAATTTAAATCTGAAGGGATCTTATATATGTTGCACCTTTTACAACATTCCTGTCCTACAAACTGTAAATCCTCCATGGATCAACGTTTTATCAGGACACAATTTCAGCCCTTGCAAAGCTTGGTAAAGAACTGTTGCGACATACTGACCTGGGCCTTCCTTCCTTAACGCCTCAGATAATAACACAAACTAAGGGTGGAAGAAAAGCAAACCAGGTTTCCCAGCAAACTAAACGTACCTCTGTACCGGGCACTCTCTTCAGCACATTCCTTGAGGAGTCTTCTTTCCTCCTCTGTGGGCACATAAGGCCTAGGGACTTCCCTCTTTGATTAGGGAAATAAATTGGAAAAGAATGAGCAAAAGAAAGGTTTGGGAGGATTTTTCAATTTAAAAATTTTGTCTTAACTTTCACACCTTGTACTGCCTGTATTTTCACGTAGCTGTACTTAAAGAACTGGCATCTTTTTTTGAGAAATACCACATGACATACATATTTTAAAAAATCCAATACTTAGGCAAAACACAAAAGCACAAAACACTTTGTGCACGCTCAAACCCCAACTCAGTCCACTCTTTTTTTTTTTATATAAAAAAAAAAAAGCCTGCTTTGCTCCTTGGAGACAGCTTTCTGATTTAATGAACGTCGACAGCTTATTAAATCCCTGTTTAGAATGTTATCCAGCGGTTTAATGGCACAATGCATGTTGTCCGTTTACACGCTTATATGCGGTAGCTGTGCTAGTAGGTGAGGCATTTCTTCTACTAGAGGTGCGTGACCCTCTCCGGTCGCCCAGCCAGATCGCTGACCGGCGGAAGGACACCGGTAGCGGGGAAACCACGGAAAAGCCCAAACGAGAAGCCGTCGGAAAGGCCTGATAGGCACCATCCCCACGCCGGGACGGGCGAAATGCTGACAGGAATCCACACACACTCCCCAGGCCCACAGAGGCCCACCCAGCCGCTTCCACAGCCGAAACAAACCCCTCCCCCAGACCCCACTAAAGGGGCTTCCCCCACGGTTTTAGCGACTTTATACCCCCACGCGCAGAGAAGCACCCAAAACAAGCCAACAAGTACCTCGGAAGAGTCACCCACCTCCCCGCCGCCAGGACCCTGCCCGGCCTCCATGGCGGGGCGGGGAGGGCAATGAAGAGCAATGGCTGACCCGGAAGTGGAGCCGAGGTCGCGCGTGCGCGGAAGCGCTCACAGCGAGGGCGGGGCGGGTGGAGGAGGTTCCCGGTCTCGACTCGCAGCTCGGGGCGAGGGAGGATGGGTTTTTTTCCCCTTCTCCAGTGAAGTGTAGTTTAGGTTCCCCCTCGAGTCGTTCCTTGCTCCGTAAACTCCTATCCTGCCTTTTGTGGCCTTGCCTTGTGTGGTAAACCCAGCGGAGAGGCCTAGGCGGGCGCAGGCCTAGGGGTAGGCCGTGAGGGCCTCTGGGTGCTGGTAAAACGGCGGCGGAGAAGTTGGGGGGCTGTAGGCCAAGGGCCGTGTGTTTATTCGGGTGGTGGAAGGGCTTAAGGTTGGCAGCTGATGTCTGGAGCATTCATTTTGATTGCGAGTGTTTCCTTCCTGTGTTTTATCTTGTTTCCTGCCTGCCTTAAGAATGCCATGCTCTTGGCACGTTTGATAGCAGGCACTGCTTCAGGAGTGGTGAATCCCTTTAAAGGTAATCCTGATGTGGTTGGGTTTGTTCCCACAGCGCTGGTGCTTATTGGCTCTGTAACTGGCTTGCTCGTTATGATAAATGGCAATAAAAGCCTTTATCTATCAGTGCCTAGCTGGAATATAAGGTAAGTTACCCATGGGTATGTTAACTGGTTGCTAAAGATACATGGCCAGAAATAGCTAAATAGGAAGGATACTTGTTACCTAAAAAAGAGTTTATTTGAGTTAGGACCAGGCAGGCAACTGCCTGGACTTGAAAGTGGTAAAGGTTTGGTGGTTAGTATTGCATTGAAGTGGGAGATCAGGAGGCCATATTGTTCCCTTTACCTCATCCTGTTGAACTGTCAGCTTTGTTCGAAGCTTGCAGTTTATCAGAAATTAGGAAAAGCTGAGAAAAAAAAATAAAAAGATATTTTTTCTGATAGCACAATGTACGCTGTGGCGTTTTCTTGTAAACATTTGGTTACTGTGGTTTGAATTCACTGCATCCTGATCTGCCTCTACTTGCCTGGAATGCACCGCTCCCACTCAGCCTTTCCTGGAGCCAGCCGTTGTCTCTTCACCCTGGAATTCAAGTGAAGAGGCTTAAATTGCTCCTGTCTGACTGCTGTAGAGAAAAAGGCCATCCCTGAAGAAAGGTGAGGGAAAGTTTTAGAAATTGAAGTGTCTGACAGTAGTGGGGAATGTGGACAGAAAGCACCAGAAATTAGTAGAGAATGCAACTATGAGATAAACACAGAGCGTGCGAAGAACTGAGGAGTGTGTAAAGTAATAGCGTAGCTGCCTGGAGAGGCCAGCAGCACCAGCGATGCTGCAGAGATGGGTTTCTGAGTACTGCATTCTTGAAATAAAAATTTTGTGGGGTAGAACCAGAAACTATGTGTTGTGGGGTTCTTAATTCATAGCTTTCATCATGCAACAAAGTTCCTAATTTCCATGAGATGGCTCTGCCTGATAACGTAGATTACTTCCAACTTTCATCTCTGCTAATCACCTGGGCCCACCCTAATGAAGTAGTTTCCCATACATGGACATCAATTACAGACATTATTAATTAGAAGGCAAAAGATCTTGGCCTCATTGGCTCACAAGAGTTTTATTTATGGGACTATAGCATGTTTATTGAGACAATTTACTTCATGCTGCTTCCCACTCTGCTTTCAGTATGTTCTAGGCAAAGAATATGATGGTTTGTTAAAGGGTGGGTTTTTGTAGGGAAGGACATTTATGGACTGCACCTTTTCTAAATGCGGAGCTTCAGTGGGGGGGAAATGGATTTCAGTCTCCTTCACTGAAGGAACAATGACTGTGAGCTGTTGTTTTGCCTCTCCGTTGTGAAACGAACAGTTACCCATTCAGTTTCCTTACTTCACTATCCCCAAGGGGGGGAAAATGGTGCAGCAAACAGGTGACTTTACTATCCTTTGAAAAACTACAGTCTCCTTTTGAGACACTGAAAGGTACTTAGAAGTTTCACCTGGTTACACTACACCCATTTGTTGGTGTAGAACAGCAGCTGTAGGGCTGTATTTAGCGTAGATGGTAGAGCATATCCGCATCCTTGGCGCTCCATTCTCTGTCCTCGGGCCTTTGTTTTGAAGTTTGCCCAGAGAAAGAAATGTTAACAAATCACCCTTGTTGGCATCTTGTCTATTTTTACCACTTCCTTTACACTCATGCCATCTTAAAACTGTTGAGGACTTGGGTTTGAAATCGGTGATGGTATGGCCGGCTCCTTCTGATACCTTACACAGAATCTTGTCCTCTGGCAAGGCTTAAGGTGAGCTTTTTAATCCATAATTTTTTAATTTTATTTTTTTTTATAAATCTTGTCTCTTGAATACTATTTTCCCTACTTTCTCCTTTGACAGGTGCCATGATCTGATACGATGGTTTTATTTAAAAATCTATGCACTAGCGTAGTCCCTTAGAGAAGACAAGGTAGCAGTATTTCTTGGGGAGTTTTTTAGCTGTTTGTTTTAATGACATGCACAATGACGGTTTGATGTTTCAGCAAACATTTAGCAATTGCTCTTTTGTGTGTGTGTTTCTAAATGTACACAATCAAAAAAACTGATAGATTGTAAAGAGCAATAGCCTAAGGTTATTTATTTTTTGCACTGCTTCAGGAGTCAAAAAAAAATCTTTTTAGATGTATTACAAATCACTTCTCTATGACTCTAAACTTTTTATCTTTTATGACTTCATATCACCCAAGAGTGAAGAATTTATTTGACACTCTGAGGGATTCATTTGAAGCTGGAGCTCAAGAATTAATAGGGTGAGTTATGTCTAGACTGTCAAGTGGTTTAAAAGCTTAATGTTTTGGATAAATTCTTTTCCATCTGCTTATTCAACAGTTAGTGGACAGGCTTTATACAGACCCACTGCAGAGTTGGCTTCGCAAGTAAGTTTAGCTTTACAATATTGTGTAAGGCATAACTGAAAGAAGTAGACGTGTGAAGGAGCTGGAATTATGGAACTGTTGGAGTTGGAAGGGACCTCTAGAGATCATCTAGTCCAACTCCCCTGCTAAAGCAGGATTGTCCAGAGCACATCACTCAGGGCTGCAGCCAGCTGGGTCTTGAAAATCTTCAGAGAAGGGGACTCCACACCCTCCCTGGGCAGCCTGTTCTAGGGCTCTGTCACCCTCACCCTAAAGAAGTTTTTCCTTATCTTTGACTGCAACTTCCCGTGTTCCAGCTTGTGCCTGTTGCCCCTCATCCTGTCACTGGGAAGCATTGAAAAGAGTTTTCTCTCAGCCCACCCTTCAGATACTTATAAGCATTAATGAGGTCTCCCCTCAGCCTTCTCTTCTCCAGGCTAAAGAGTCCCAGCTCTCTCAGCCTTTCCTCATAAGGGAGATGCTCCAATCCCTTGTTCATCTTTGCAGCATATGCTGATCTGGTGAGGAAAGGCACCAAAACAAGCACTGGCAGTTTATGTGCTCAAGTACATAGCTGGAATGGTGATTTTTTATTTTTGTTGTTGTTGTTGCTCTTGTTTTTTACTTGGCGCTCTGGACAATGGCGTAAAACACAACAGCTGAGAGCTGCTGATTCTCCAGTGGCTGCCAAGAGTTAACAGGACTGTATTTGGAAAAAAATCACTCTCTCCCTAATGAAGAAATAACAGCGCTTCATACCAAATTGTTGCATTGTTGTAACTACCACAACTGGTGGCAAACAAAGAATCAGTTATTTGCCCGAAGCATTATGGCACATCAGCAATAACCAAGAGTGGGTGTCTTTGTGGAGCCAATACTCAAAGCCTCAATTAGTAAGGACTTTACCCACATTGATAATAATTACTACTAATAATAACTGGCACTGTAATGTACTTTGAAAAGTACTTTACATGTTAACTAATCCTTAGGGCTATTTTGTCAGGCAAGCAGGCAACAGGGAGGAGAATCTGCATTCTGAAAGTGGTATGGTTCTGCGTCCCGTGAAGTTCAGGTGCTCAGGGTTAAACACCAACAGTCTGGTTTTCATTGGCAGTGAGGTTCAGCCACTCCCGGTTCAATCACATGGATGCATTTATTGGGAAGATCGGGCTGAGCTCCTAACTTGGGATAACTTCAAAACCAGAAGCAGCTCGTAACGCCTTGGTTCAGCCAATATGTCTGAAACTATGCACACCACCAGTAGCAATGAATCCCGTTTTTCTTGTTAGGTGGTCTGTTACTCAACATTTAGACTGTAGTATGATTGTCAAAATAGAATAAAAAATACTGCATTCACAAAATTCTTAGCTGTACAGGGAAGAGTTCACCTGAAACAGACTTCTCAGTGACCACTGTATCATTTTTTCCTCTCCTGCTTTCTCATCCCTGCTGTTTTCTGCAAGCTGAGGTACATCATCTGTCTCAAGGGTGGGACAGGGCACAGTGACATGAGTAGTTTGACATGGAGGGAACTTTTACTCCACATAAGCAAGAATCGCCTTAAGCTTGTGATAGAATTTGGAGCTTCTCCTAAGAGAGATTGGCAACTGTTGTGCTGGCACACCTGTTTGTAAAAAGCATGCTTTTTACTCAGTTCTGGTTTTATTGGATGAGCTTAATATAGTACAGGCTTGTCTTTGGCAGTGGAAAAACGGCGACTTCAGGATTCTGTTCTGCAGATATGGTGTTATTTTATCATGCATTCCTCCCCCCCCCCACCCCGCCTCAAGCCTGGAAGTTTTGAGGCACTCAAACAGAAAACAGAGTTACTTCCTAACCGTTCAAAATATTCCTGTGCGTTGTTTAGGAACACATCGTTACACCCAGCCGCCAGACCTGCTGTACTGGTGTGAAATCCTGGCCGGTCCCGGTATCAGGTGAATTTTTTGAGCATGTTGTTGGGAATTACCTCATCGCCTCGCCTCGCCGCTTGCTTTACTACAGGCCTTCCCTGCTCCCGCCTGGAGGAACCACCTGAGACAGAGCACCCGTGGCTAAACCCGCGGAAGCGCTCTCACCGGTGGAGCGGGAGCTTCCCTTGGGCCGTACCCGTCCCCCCCGCCCCGGGGTGGGAGGCGACCCTTCCATCGTGCCGGGCCGAGCAGAGCCCGCCGTACCTCAAGCCGCCGGGGACGGCTCGGGGTGGAGACGGCGCCTCAGAGCGATCTGCCCGAGACACGGAATTGGCTGCCGCCTCGACCTATCGCAGCCGCAGGAAGCTGGCCAGCGCCGCCAATCGGAGGCCAGGCTCCTCCCTAGAGTCCTTGCGATTGGTTGAGGCGACGAGCAGGGGCGGGGCAGGGAGGGTAGGCTGGGCACTGGGGGACCAATGGGAAGGGGGAGGGTGGGCGGTCCTGCCTGAGTGCTGGGTGCCTGCCCCAGTGAGCGTCGGTTCCTGGTGGAGCGGCGCCCGCCAATGGGGAGGCGGGAGGGACGAGCCGGACCGTCGAGTTACCGGAGGGGAGAGGCAGCGGCGGCGGCAGCAGCAGCAGCGGGATAAAGCCGGTGGGGGATGCCGGTGGTTCGACTCGCTCACCGGCCCCTACTAGAATCGCTCCGAAGGGGACCGTAGTCGCGCTGTTAGGTGGGGNTCTCTCTCTCCTCCGGCCCCGCCCGTGAAGCGCGGCCGGCGGCGGGGGTGCGTGCCCGGCCTTATCCCGGGGTGGGCGCGGCGCCCCATACGGCCCCCGCGGGCCGAGCGGAGAGCAGCGGCTCCTCCCGCCCCGCACCCGTCCGACTGGCTCCGGTCGTCCTCCCGGCGGCAGCGGGGTCGCGTAGCCGCCGGGTGGCAGCCGCCCACCCCCTCTGCGGGGGATGGCGGGGCCGGGAGTGTGCGCCAGGCCGCCCGGGAATGGCGGGACGGAGCGGGGAGGGTGGCAGGGAGCCGGGCTTTGTTCCCGGCCCCGCCCCGCCGCTGCCGCCGCCGGCGGGGGGTGCCCGGGGGCTGCGCGGAGCTCCGGCGGAGAAAGGCGCGGGAGTCCCGGCCTTCGGGAGAGAGGGTCCCGGCTGGCTCTCCCGCCCCCCGCGCTGATCCTTCGCCGGGAAACGAAACTTGCTTTAAAGTCGTGAGAGTCAGAAACGTGTGTGCGCCCTCGGCTCTGGGCGAAGCGCTTCACTGAAAGACTCATTTTAAGGTGGTGGTGACTAAACTTGGTCTCGACAGGACCTTAAAGATCGTTTTTTGATAGTCCCACATAAACATTACCAATGTTTATAAGTATTGTAGCTGCCTAATTAGTTTCCCCCCTTCCGCTTTCATATATATACTTCCAGTGTTTTGGCTACGTGATAATTTTTTGTTGACTGTAAGGACACTCAGCTGCCCAGCAAACAGTTCAGTTTGTGTCTTAACCAGAAATCACTGGTCTGGCAGTCAGGATAGCTCCAGGTAAAACTCCTCCTGAGCAATCAGAGGGAAAACATAAAAAAAACCAAACCCAATATTTTGGTGCTCGCTCATACCGGGTGAGTTGCAAAAGCAGTTTCCTGATGCTGTTTTAAGGAATAACAAAACAGTCTGGAGATGAGGATAGCAAGAGTGTAACCGGGCCTTCTTCCAGAATTACAAATCTGAAACTTGCCTGAGGAAAAAGATACGCTACAGCAGAAAGCGAGTTGTTCTTTACTCTGATGTGCACTGCCTATCTCCGAAGCTCAGGCTTCATGTAGCGAGACAGTCTTAGGTGATAAACCACCCTCCTGCAAATGCAGACCAGAAAGAGGAAGGTGTTCATGAGTGATTGAGGTGGTAGTTAAAGAGACAGTCACAGGGGCAGGAACAAGCACTATGGAGCATGTAAGAGTACCGTGATAAAGAAAGGTGATTTGCAGATTGTGGGTTGAGCGGAAAGCGAAATTAACTGTAGCTACTGAAGTGTTTCCTCAAGGTGTTGTGTCCTCAGTAGGCTGTTCGGTCACTTTGCCTCTGAGTTTTTACTGTTATGCTGAGGGATATGCCCCAAATACTTCAGAATCTTGGTAGAAGATTGTTGAGCAAGTGCTGGGAAACCACACACTGATTCTTATCTTGTGACACTGTCACAGGAAGGAAACAAACCCCTCGGTGGAAATTGTGTTGTAGGCTCAGTAAGTCAAGAACTTAAAAATGAGAGTGACGTTCTCTCTGTCAAAAGCTTCCTTTAGCTATGCTTTACAGAGGCCCTTAGTTAGTGGTACTTGATGGCTGCTGTCAGTAGACAACTGACTTCCCTGGGTGAACTTCTGTTGTGAATGGCTCCTTATTTATATTCCAAAATGGATTTGGTTAAAGCCTGTGCTGACTTCTCTCTGGAAGTGGTTTCCTTGGAGCAGAGCGGTGGTATGTTGCTTTGGGATGTCGTAGAAAACTGCCGCTGAACTTCATTTCAAAAGAAAAGCTGTTTAATTCTTCTGTGGGGTTAGTTAAGGTAAAGTTGAAACGTTCAAGTCATTCTGTTTCCGTTTGGCTGGCCTGGACAGACGAAAACATGGTGATAGCTGGTTCTCCTGTAATGGCACAGTACCTTGGAGGAGGGAAGTTGGGGGGTTGTGGGGCTGTAAGACGAAGAATAGTTCTGGTTTTTGTGTTACTGTATTAACACTTTCCACTCTCATCCTGCTGGGACTTAGCAGCTCGTCGAGAGTGGTCCTTATGTGTTTTGGGTTTTTTTTCTCCATGTGTTTGTCTTTTTTTTTTAATTTTGGGAGGTAAAATTAATTGGTATCCTGGAAGTTTTTGCTAATACAATTGAGAACGTGTTGTCTGTATTTACTTTTTTCTAAGAACTTAAGAAGATTATAATTACCCTCCTCCCCAGTAGCTATTCATCAAGGAAAACAACTTGGAAAACAGCATGTTCTGCATCAGAAATTGTCTATTTTTTTAACCTAGCTTTGTATTTCAGGGAGTTTTATCTTGGTCATCTTGTCTAGCGATGGCTACTTTGTTATTGCACAGAGGACTAAATGACAATTTTATTTATTTATTTTTCCTCTGTGTTTCTTAAGAGGCACATGGGCAAACTTCACACTTCAGTGGCCTTGCATAATACAGGACGTGGGTATATAACATGTTCCCTCTGGCCTGGAGAGCCGTGAGCCTTCAGCAATTTTTGTCTATACTTAAGCCATAGCTTTAACAGAAACCATAGGTGTCATGTGCAATTAATAATGTGAGAGTTGGGTGCAATACACACACACGAGTTACGTTGAGTTACTCTGAGAAAAATGAGGATAAGAGTTCAGGGTTTGTGACCTCGTAACTGTAGTTATTGGCCTGCATTGCCTTACTGGTAGGAAATGCAACGTAGCTTATCCATCAGTGGGAGGGCAGCTGGCCCGGTGCACAGCCTGGCTGTGGTTTACCGCTTTGTACTGCTTCTGCACGCTCGCACCCAAACAACTTTGAACCTTCATGACTCTTGTGTCTGTGATAATCCTCCCAGGAATGATTATGGGCTGGAAAAGAAGTGTTGCAATCTTAGAAGGTTTTAGGATTCTGTGTTATTCTCGTCCGGTCTCACTGCAAATCCCAGTGAACTCCAGTAATAAATGTTAGCCATACTGGCTCCGCTAACTGGTTGCTTCTGCCTTTTTTTATTGATTAAAATAACAATTCTTCTCTCTAGTATTTAGCTCGCTTTTCCTCAGTGTTTGACAGTTGATTCTCTAAATATCTGTGTACTGCCATATAGCTTTGTTTCTTCTAAGCGACCTTCCCTCCCCTCCCCCACATCAATTATAATCCCTAATTCCCTCTGACATGAACACCTCCCAGGAAGAATGACAGAATACAGTCTCCGATAGCAAGTGTCCAATACCGTCACTGGAAGATATCAGAAAGGAATAAATCCCCTCGAGGTAGTTGAACACTGTCTGTTCTTGACGTGGCTTCAGTATTAAGGGATTTTTGTGTTTATCCCTAGTTTTTCCTAGTGATTTACGTTTACATGCAAAAATGGAAGAGGAACAAATTTTTTTTGTTTTTTAATTAACTTCTAAAGTTGAGTTTGAGGTTCTCTGAAATGTCTAAATATTTGGTCTGACACAATGGCCTAGTGCCCAGAAGCTGTTACTGTAAGCTTTGGGGTTTTAACAGTTTGTTCTTTGCATGGATGTTCTTGCTCTCATCACTGTGAGCAATGTGAATCGGGGTTTTTTTTTGCAGTAAGTGATGATAGAGAAGGCTGATCTGCGTGGAGGTCTCTGCACAGGAGTACCTTTCTTCTGCTATTCCAGATGCTGCTTTGGCAGATGGTGTGTGCGACCTGCACTTTTTCAGAGCTGGATTAGTCTAAAATAGCTGGCTTTTCAACAGTCTCTACCAGCGGACTTGGGACTATTGACATGCACACTTTAGTGGTGCTAATGGTCACTTTGGAGTTAGTGTGGTGACCTATTTTCTCCTTTCTCCCTGTTCCCCAGAAAAATGGGAGAAGGCTCCTGGCCTTTTTTCCCCCACCTTTGTTCTTCTTTCATTTTTAACTGAAGTTGCATGAGATTATGGCGACGATAAAAACAAAACAAGCTTTGTGCGTTTTGTCATCTAACTATTGGAAGACTGCTTCAGAAATAAATAACTGATTCTTGGGAATATTTGTAACTTGCAGAGTGTATGTTAATAGCAGTTTATGTCAGTGGGAGTTGCCAACATTATTTTTCAGCTTAAATAGCAATTGTTCCTTTGTAATGTTTATGTCACTTATCTCCAGTGTATTTCTACAGAGTAAGAGTATAATTTCGCTAAACCAGATAAACCAGACTCTCTCTTGTTTGGGTGAGATATTTCCTGTTCACTTGATCATCCCAAAATCCCATTTTGTTGTTTTCTTTCATGTATGAATTAATCCTTTTAGCATGCATTGACCAAACTTGTATGAAGTATTCCAGAGAAGGTTCCAGTGGGACTTTATAGAGGTCCTTTAATGCTCTGGTGGAAATACTTTGCCTTAAACCTTAGGATCCTGTTTTCTTTCCTCAGTCCCCTCAAGGTTTCTCTGCTTTGTAAGCTGGAACTTACAACAAAAAAATATTACGACTGAAGTATGTTAAACGGGAATAGAAGCTATAGGTTCAAGACAGTATTGATAAGTATCACTGTTGACAACAGTCCTTGGGCCTACTGTAGTTCAGGTGATGATGGGACTCACATTAGTAATACTTGTGACAAAAGTGTTCAAGGAGCTCAAAGATACCCCTAGCAATGTGTATAAGCGAGAAGAGCAGAAAGAAAGGTAGCATTTTTAGAGGCAAGAATGAGCTGAAAAGATCCTTGTGAGAATATGGGTAAAACCTGCTTTGCAATATTCAACCCCGCTTGTTCACCCTTTCACAGAAGACTTACTGCTGTTGATTTTTTACTACTTGGGTTTTTGTAGTAGTATCAAAGACAACAATTGTGTTGGTTTTGCCAGCCGTATGCAGTTAAGTTTGTTTGTTTGGAGTAACTGCATATAATGTTGGATATGTTTATAAAATAAGAGCTGGGGATGGTGGTGAAAACTACAAGTACAGATAGTTTGTTGCACTTGGTCCAAAAGATAAGGCTGTAGTTATTCAATGTGGGAGCCTGTTAAAAAAGAATAAAAAGAAGAGTAATTCTTTAAAAAACCCCTCACCAAAACACAAAGAAAGCCCCCCAAAACCTGATGGAATATCTATACCAAAAGGCTTGAGAATATTGTAATAAAATAAGGTCTCAGGAAGTCACATTTGAAGTAGATTGTGAAAATTGACTTTATTTCTTCAGTGATGTTGCCCAGTTTTGCAAAGTGAAGAAGCATCTTGTTTTGTAAATGCCATGCCCTGAAGGGAACTTGTTAATTCCAACAGTAGACCTGGACAAAGACTGATTCTCTCTGTAAGAACCTAGCAGGAAAGATAGGTTGAAGCGTTCCTAGGCATTTTTATCTGTCTTGGATGAGAATAGTCCTTATCAGCACCACTTCTGTACTTGTGCCAAATCAGAAAGAACTGTTCGGGTTGTGTCTGTGGCAGCTGAACATTTTGACATTGACAAAGTTTTCATGATCTTAAATCGAACTAATCTAATCTACCAGAAATGCTGATCATGGTAAAAAAGATCGCTGTAAGCAAAAATAGTAAGATTTCTGCCGCTGTAGACATCATCCAAAAAAGATGTCATCAAAAAAACCCCAAAGAATTACTTTCTTGTGAACTGTGACTGCTGACTGGCCTGTTTATTCCCTGGGGTAGGGTGGTGAGTAGTAGCTGTTCCCATGATGGCTGGTGCTGTTTCAGGAACTCGGGGAGCTCTTGGACACCCCACCTCAGCTCCTAAAGAGAGAGGAGTTGGGAATGAGTGCTCTTGCTCTGGGCAGGAGCAGCAGTAGGGCAAGTCTCCTTGACACCTTCACTCAGATACAGCAAACCTGTTTGTTTCCCTGTTTCCTATAGAAGCAGAGATCACGGTGATGCTGCTCCATTCTCTCTGTTCCTTCAGTTTAGACCTTGCCTCTGCCTCCCCATTTGAACCTACTTGGAGGTAGATGTTGCAAATAAAACTCAGGGTTGGAGATGTTTCTTCAGATGGAGTTGATATGTATATTTTTGTGTGTGTGTATATATATATATATATATACACATATATATACACGTACCTACCCGCAGAAGGTGAATAACTCTAGAATAGCTGGTATGGGTGTGAAGTGGTGGATAGCAAGTGTGGGAACAAAAATCTAGGTAGATATAAGCACAACATGAATAGAACAAGGTTTCAGGAGAGGAATATGAGAGTCTTTGCCTACCATTATACACATTTCTTTAACACTTTCGTATACTTTTGGATCTTTGCTGTAATAGGGAAATAATGAACTTGATTTAAAAGCTTTTAACAACACCCTTCTTATTGTATGTCATGATCAACCTTTGATATTACAGCCTGTTACTCAAAATCTGTAACCAAGCCATCAGGTAGACACAGCTTCTACTTGTATTTTTGCGGTGGTGGTCGCAAATATCGTTCAACTGATTTGATCCAATTTGAAGCCCAACCTGTCTCCTGGGAGGATATGTAAAGAAGGTACTGCAAATTGTTCTCTTGACTTGCATTTTAAAATCAAGAATAAATAGTTCTGTTCAAGTATTTCCTAACCCCTATAATTTTATTGTAGCTTTTATTGCTTGCTCCCTTAAAACCAGTATATCTAGTATATAAAACTCTTGCACGTAACTATATAGTTGAAAGGCATAAAATCATTACGTGACTGTAGTTAGTGAGGCAGATGTTCTAAGTTTAAGAATTGGCCTATGTTAGTGATACAAGTTCTCAAAAGATATTTTGAATTTAGCAGGTGGCCGTTTGAAAACTCGTACGCATTTGTAACGAGAAGAGTAGGATGCGTCGGAGACAGAAGATCAGTAGGGCTTTTGTAGTGTTTTTGTGCCTAGAAGCAAGATGAATATTTCGACTACTTTTCTGTTTATCTTATTGTCATGCTGGAGAATGCAGACTGGCCTCACTTGGGCTTCTGTTAAAGTGAAACAGCAAGGTCATGTCTAAGCTCTTGTGAACACAGGCTCTGTGAACTCTTCAGGCTGAATGCTGTTGGGTTTAAATCTGTATGGACTTTGGTATTGCGTGTGCATAAAGTTCATGTTGCTTCTTCCTAATGGTATATAATAATTAAAGAAAAAATAATATTGCCATGTATTTTTCTTTCTCTTTGTACGGGCACAGTAATAAAGTTGGTCAGTGATTTAATAGTTTTTGGCACTTTTTAAGAAAGAGAATGTATTTTTAGCGCTGTCTGTTAAGGGAGGAAAAGTAGTAGATAAGCTGTTGATTTTTCATTCAGTAGTTCCGAGTGCTTGAACCCTGCTAGATGTTGATCTTCAAAAGCTTATTGAATTAAAAAGAATTATTGACTTTAGTTTGAGATGGTTTCAAAAGTAGCACATTGACAAAAGTAGTTTGAAGGTGTGATATAAGCTCCTGTTCTTTGTGTTTATTTACTTAGTTTCATGTTTGTAGGCTGATTTTTAGTTTAGTCTGTGCTTTAAATTTATTCTGTAAAAAAAAAAAAAAAAAAAAGGCAAAAAGGAGTTGTTTCTAGAGCATTTTTTGCATTTTGCCTGTTGCTGCTGTAGTGGTGGTGGTGCAGAGGGCAGATTTTGAGGCTTCTTGCCTCCACTGCACTCATGGGAGTCTTTGCTTTTCCCATTGCTGAAACTTTGTTAATATAGATCTGGTGAGTGGTGGTGTTTAGATCAATGGCTACAAGAGCTTTAGTAGGAGCCACTGCAAATGCTTTGGATGCACTGTTTTGTTTTCCTGTTGCAGGCAGCAGTGCTTCTGAGGAAGATGATGGTTGTTGCTGTTGGTCAGGATCTGCCATCTCCCTTCCCCAGTGCATATGAAATAAGAAGCAGCAAGAGATGATAAATATCTAGGTGACACACGATGAAGCGAGCTGGAGTCCTAGTCATTACTCCCTTTGGAAATATTTGAAATATTTGAAAACTTGTGGTAGCCCAGACTTGGTTTTAGCTCTTTTCTTGCTGGAAACAACACACGTTTGAGGTACTTAATATATGAGGGATATATATATATATATATCTTTGCAGATCACTTGCAGATTGGACACTCTTCTTTTTGCATTTTTTTGAAAAGCAGAACAGAAATCCTTTTTCTCAGATAGCTAGTCCCAACTTACAGTTTGTGTCGTAGAAAATAACTAAGGTCACTTTTTTGGGGGGCCTGGAATAAAATTGTTGGTTCTATACTACAGCTGAGAAAACATTTCTCTAAATTAACAATGAGAATATAGCAAGGGTAAAGGCGAGAGATGGAGTCTGCACCAAGGGAAGGTGTAACTGAGCACGTCTTGCATCACTGGTTTTTGAAGGCAGTCGGTTCCCTGAGCTGTGTCACTAGTAAAGGCAGTTTTTGTGAAGCAGCTGATTCGAGAGACTTGAAAGGTCGACGTCCAGATGGAAGTAACCACCGTGCTCTGGTCAAAACATGGTTTGGGTTTGGAGATTCCAAAAGATAAAAAGTTATAATAAAAATTTAAAGAACAGTCAGATTTGGTGGCACTGTCCCAATGGATGTGATATGTGATTCACATACTTTTCTAAGTCCCTTTTCCAGCTACCTAAGGAAAAGAGAATGCAAATATATATATTTAAAATTTGAGTTATCACAGTGAAGTTGTTACACATTTGACACTAAACCTTCTCTGAAATTTATCTTGCAAATCCTTCTTAACTACAAATGGGGATTGTATGGAAGTTTTTTTCAACAAAAGTTTGACTGTTTGTAAATGGAAAGCTATTTATAATTCTTATGAAGACAAAGTATTGAACCAGTATAACAAATGTAGTTATCAGGTGCAGATGTTTGCCTATATTCCAAAGTTTTGGTGTGACTGAGATACGTGTTGTCGTCTTTTCCCATGATTCCCCTTAGCTGGTCTTGATCTGCCTCATGAGCATTATTTCCTTTCCACGTTAGTTGCATAGAAGCTGAACCTACCTTGGTTTCTTGCCTATGATCTGTGCATCTTCCAGTTGCAATATCTGTGTTTAATGAAGTTCTTCCTCCCTCGCTTGCAAAAGACGTGGGTTTTTGTGTTGAGGCTGCTTCTTCTTTCCTGTTTGTGACTTCTGTGCTTCCCCATAGTTAACTAATGGGCAGCCACCCAGCCTCTCTGGTTATGTAGCTGGTGGAGTGGAAGAAAGGCTGTGTTTTCAGTAAGGTGATGGTTGGTGTCATCAGGGAAAGTACTGCGTGACTGCCATGTTCCTGACAGCATTTAATAACACTCAATTAATCATGTAATTGGTTTTAGTTTGTGGCATTGAATACTCTTATGTGTTCATGAAATTATTAATAAACCAAGCTTTTTGTAACTAAAACTTTCATGAGGAGCAAAAGAACAAACTTGTTACTAAAAGGCTTTTGTTAAGACCGAGCTTCGGTAAAGAAAGGGGGTGGATTTGGATATCAGCAACCTGGAAAACTTCGTTCCCCCTTCTTATTCTTACAAAATCCACTCTTAGTTAGCTTAGAAACAGCTTCTGCATGTGCTCTCAAACTCTCTTTTCTCATTACAGCCACTAATACCTACCACTTGCTTGGGAAGAAATCGGGCAGTAAGCTGGGTACAGTCCAGCTGCACAGACTTGCTGAAGATAATGTTTGGAGAACAGAAGAACTGGGCAGACCATGAAAGTCTCTCAGCCTGCTGGTAGCATCTCCCAGTGCTGTAATGGAAAAATTGCTTAATTGGTTTGTAACAGGAAAGTCTTAACATGTGGTCAATGTGCTGAATAATAAATCTGGGCTAGAATTATCATGGTAACTTGTTTTTGGTTTTCCCTTCCACTCCTTGCATGAGGGGTGGTGCAGGTCATGAGCTTTGGGCCGAAGCTCAGCTTTGCTTTGCTCTTTGGCCTGGTGCTCTTCCCCATCGTATGAACTCTTACTGCATCTGCCATTACCTTGGGTAGGGGATGAGGGGGACAATGACAGAGGACCAGAGTGTTATGTTAGGAGTGATCATGACAGTGAGTTCCGTTGCCAAGCTCTATGAAACACTGAAGGCACAGGTCAGCCACGTGTTTGAGAGAACATGGTGCCATTCTGTAAATGTTTGCCCCTAAACTGGCTTATTAGCAACTTTTTGTTGTAATTTTTTAAATGGTGTCTTAAAAACAAATGTAATTAATCTTTGCCTTTATTCTACCTTTGTAAAAGCAAACACATGGTGTATTGAAGTCTGTATAAGGTTTATAGTAAGGAAACCACTGCTTCTAACAGTTGGTTTAAACTATTAGTCTTTATCTCTTTCTTTCTTCTGAAGTATCATCCCATTAAGTCTTCTGGGCCAGTAATTATAAAAAAGCCATAATTTAGTGTGTTGTGCATATCAACTTGAATGCAGGTGCTGCCACTTGTTATAATCCCCTTCCCTGAAGGTTTTTGGAAGTGGTCTTCTGTATCACCTCTCCTACACTTAGCAACGTTAAAATACATCCTGTATTGGAGCATCTAGTTGCTGCTCAAAGGTAAAGCTGAGTTCAGTCTTGCAGAGTAGCCAATGATATAGCACCTACTCTGTGAATATAATACATCAACTTGAAAATAATGGCGATTAAAAAAAAATCTCTTGTAAACACCCTTCCTAGAAAAAGTTCACCTAATAAAAGTTATAAATGCTGGTACTCGGACAGGTTTGAGGTTGCTGGATTTTTAGCCGATTTTTTCCAATTCAGAATATAAAAGGAGTTCTGATTTTTTTTTTTCTAGATATGAAAACCTAAAAAAGCTTTTTTTTTTTTTTTTTTTTTTAAAAAAACCTTACAATAGCTACCCTCCTGAACTTTGAACTTTATGATATAGTTTTGTCATGTTCTACTTAGCTTTCCCTATATCTTCCGGAGGCGGGGGAGGAATCCCAAACGCTGAACCTCCTCCTGTGTGTTACCTTTGACTTCAAATCTGATAAAATATAGTTACATTTTAACTTTGGGCTTCCTTTCCCATCTGCAGCTTATAACTCAATGAACTTCCCTGCAGCAATATGCTCTAGTTACTGTAAGCTTCCTCGGAGACTTTCGACCTTAGTGCTACCTTTACCTCTATCTTTTTTTTTCTTTTAACCTGTAGTCATACTTAATTTGATCAGATTATAACCTAAGGGATCCTCCAGAATCATTCGAAATGACTGTAGTTGTACTTGAAGTTCTGGTCAGCAGCTGCAATTTGAAGTTTATCATTGCCTGGCATGTAGCACTAAAACACTTGAATACCTTAATGAAGTTTTCCTGTCCCTCCCACCCTTCAGGCTCTTTCCAAAGACTCTGCCAGCTGAACTGAAACATCACTATCATGTCCTAAAGCTTGGACAGTCAAGTTAGTTTTCCACTAACTTTATTCCCTCCATTAAGCAATAGCTGGGCTATTGGGTAGTGTGTTGGGGTGGAGGGGGAAGATGGAATCTGACGTGTTGAAGAGCAAAGATGAGTGAGAAGCACAGTTTGGGCTCGTCCATGTTTGTGTGGACACAGCGAGAAGGGAAGCCCCTAAACAGAAGGGATTAGGTAGCTGTGAGTGTGTGGTTTGCTTGAGAAAGAGGGATAAAATATCAGTATGCACCAAGGATGGCTTTCTGTCTGGGTATTCTTTCAATTTTATGGAGAGTAATATGGCATGGTTTTGATTTCCTTGAAGTGCTGTTCACAGTGGGTATAACTGGGGAGGCACTAAAAGGACAGCTGACCCACTCATTTCCAAACTGGAGTGGATGTAAGGTTTCGTATGAGTTGATTTAAACTACTTCTTTTATTCTATTTAAAAAAAAAGGGGGTGGGGTGGGGGGGCAGAGATGAGAAAGAAGAGAACAGTGCAGTTTATTCATGTAGTCAGGATGAAAGGGCCATACATTTCTGCTGAGTAGAAAACAGTATTTGCTCTCCCTCATTGTCTAGAGAGGAAAAAATGGTGCTGATTTGATGCACTGTACTGTCAAATGCACAAACTACAGGAAGCAGTTGATATTTTTATTAGAAAGTTGCAATTTAGCAGGTAAAATTCAGAGTTAGGTATGTCTTTAAAGGCTTCCCTTCTATAACCATTCAAGTCTCCAGAAAACTTGATTTTTCAAGGAAATCTGTAGTATGTTCCCAATTTATATATAATGATCAGCTTGCTTGCTTATCTGATTTTCCTGATGGTCTCTAAGTCCCACTTTTAAGCTTTCTTTTAAATCTTAAAATATTCAGGATGTGGCTTTTTACCTTTAGTTTGCACTTCGTATGTGGGTCTCTCGTATTTTTGGAAACACTAATTAAGAAGTAGAACAAACTGTACATAAAAGAATTGATGATGATTGAATGGCTCACGCATCCCTAAAGGAAACTAGTACATCCGTGTTGCATCAGGGTACTGATAAAGTCACATTGGGTGTACAGGTCTTTTTATGTACCTGCAATTTTTCAGGCTATGACTTTAAAACAAAAAAAAGTGGGTGGTTTTTTTTTTTCCCCATACAAACTAGATGATCAGGAGCTGTGGATTGCCACTCAGGTTGAGACTTGTGTTGTTAAAAGCAGTTAAAAGTGCTTGATCCGCCTCCAGGGTAAAATTAAAAATACTAATGTGTTTTTGCTGTAGTTTAGCAGTATAGAAGAACAAAACCAATTTTTTGCTGCTTAGGCAAGTTGTGACAAGTATGCAAGTCGCATACAAACTTCTGTTGTGAAGGGATCTCCAGAAGTTCTCAGGGCTTTGTTCGGGAGACACAGCTGAAGCATTGTTTCTTTCTTTTTCTGACCACGTCCTCCTCCTAACCAAGCAGGGTTAAAAAAAAAAAAAAATCAACAAAAATCAGAAGAGAAATAAAAGAACTATTATGAAAAGTTTGCTTTGGAATGGCTTGCTTTTGAGAGTGGTTGTGTATAAGATTAATAAACTATGGTAATAATTAAAGTACAACAAAAATTTTACTTAAAGAGTGGACATATGTAAAATGTGCTGCTTTTTCTCTATTTCACGGGGGAGAAAAAATCAGTAAGAATCATTTTCTGAGGAGAACAGAATTCTGAAGCCATACGTAACAGATTTTTATTGCTTATGACTTTTTTCAGTGGAAAAAAAATCAGAAATCAAAAGCTTTTAATAAATGTTGAAATATCCATTGAGTAAGTGTCTAAGATTTGACTATGGTTTTTCTCACTTTCTTTTCAGCGTTCTGTACTTCATTTGTCTGTACTCTCTTTGGAGCCCTTTTTCCAGTATTTGGCCACATACCAGCCCACTCGTAGCTGTTTACATCTTTGTCTACTCTCACATCTCTAAGAACACGTTGGACTTAGGAGGAAAATGTCTTGATGGATCCATCCTAAGTGTGATACACCTACGGCTCTCCTCGGTGGTTAACAATGGCTTTTAAGTGGTAAGACCTTTTTCACAATTCTGTCATAAATACGTTTTCATGCATATTTCTTTTTCCCCTTTTTGCTTAGGTCTTTATCTATATTGTGCTGTTATCACACTACTACTTCAGGTTACCAGAACAGAAGGGTGTCTGTACTGTGTTAAATCAAATAAGGACGTTTGATTTAACGTGTGTAGTAGCTGATTGTGGCCAAAAGTGAATATCTAAGGAAGAGGTTAAGAACTGGGCAAGCAGCCTCCCATTTTCCAATCACCTGCTGCTCTGGGACTACTGAAGCCACATGTGGTTCCTGTACATTTAGTAATCCTCAGATTGCACGTGTAGTAATTCTCTGATATAATTTCTGTATGTTCAATAACTCAAGTTTTCTTTCATAAACTTCTGGGCTCAATGCAAATAAGACTTCCTGGAGCTACTAGAGTCCTTCAATGTGTGGGCAGGTGTCTGAGCTCTGTCCTCTTGTGGATGAAGCCAGGTAATGCAGCTAATTAGTAAAGGCAGCCACAATTCCTTGTATATATGCTTTTTTCTTTACTGCTCTTTACATAAAAGATTTTACCAGTTGTAAATAGATCCATATTGCTGTCAAGTACAAAGCAATGGATCAATAGATAAGGCACTTCTGAGCTGAGATAGATAGATCTATTTGGATCTGGACAGATCTAATTAATCCAACTTCTAAACTGTCCTTCAAAAGTAGTGCAATGTGCTGTTCCTCTGTAGTCAAGCAGTAAAGCTGATAGACTGTACTTCCTTTTGGCCTTTGAGGACAGAGTATATTGGTGTGACAGGAAGCAAATATTTGCTTCTACCGTATTTGATATGTGGACTTTTATATCCAACACTTTCTATATCAATAATATAACATAATATCACTTTATAGAATGTAATAGAGTATTATATCTTCTATTATTAACTAATTATCAGTAATAACTATAAGATTATATGCTCTATAACATTTTTAGTGTAGCTTTTGTTTTCCTTTATTGTTTTGTCCTACGTATCCTTTACAGAAGTATACGTTAAAACAGAATTTGAATATATCCTAAGTTTTGCCATTGGATCATCTCCAGTGGATCATATCCCTGTTGTTTGTCACTGGCTTTCATTTTGAGTTCTAGAACGTGCTGACTTGCTTCACTGTCTTTTATTGGAATTTCATACAATATTTTTTTTTTTCTGATGTATGTATTCCGTCAGAAGATAATAAATTTGTTGCTGCAGAAGTTTACCTTGATCTTCCATATCTTTCTGTTGTTCTAGGAAGGCAAATACACTTTTTAGAATTAGAATAGAAACTCCATATCCATCTTTTACATGAAACAAAAATAAAGGCAGATTGTTTGAGGACATCGGTATCATTTTTCACTGTAAGTTGTTCTCTTGTGAGTGCTTATCATGCTTTGGACAACTGTAGTTTTACTTCACTTTAAAAGGTTTTAATGATTATGTGTTTCTACATTTCTATATGTTTAGATAGAAAACACGCTCCAGGGACAGATGTCAAGTATTCAAGGTTGAATTGTATAGTTTTTCCTTATTGGAAACAAGGCTGTTCAGTGTTGATGTAGGTTCTGGAATACTGCTCAGCAATTGTTGTACTTCCTATACTTACTGATGGTTATTTAAAAAGCAACAAGGTAGTAGGTTTAAAAAGATACCCTTAGCATTAGGTCCTTAAATTTTGTGTCTGTTGTCTGTCTTCAGTGTTAAAAACCTATTGTGTTGTGTGTAGGCAATAATCATGTTTGGTTTTGGCTTTTTAACTGAAGGAGAAGGTAAAGACTATCAGGATGTATTTTCCCATCAGAGAATGCAGAGTCAGTCTTTTCTCAAGTGCTTTTCTTTAAAATTAAGTTTGAAAAAGAAAAGTAATATATGTAGCTGTAAAAATGTGCCAGCTGCCGTTCTTCTTCCCTGTTGCGAATTTACTCCCTGTAACCAGTTCCCTGATCAGCAGACCCTGTTGCTCAGAGCTTTATCCAGTCAGGTTTCAAAAGCTTTCGTGGTGAAGACTACATGGCCACTCTGAAAGATTGCCTGGGGCATCAGTTATGCTGGAAAGCTTATTTCTGTGAGTGCAATTACTGAACAGTACAATTAACGTACCCGTTCATGCATTACCAGTGGTTTTGCAGGTGTAGCACTTAAGTTTGGTTAAGGTTTTTTTTTCTCCACATAATTAAGAAAATAAAGAACCATCAAGAGGAGAAAAGTAGGTTTTTTCTCTTTTTTTTTCTTTTTTCTCTCCTTAAATAATCATGTAGGATTAAAGCTGTACTTGATACTCATTACCCTGTTCAGCTGTTTCATTAGCTGTGTCTATTTAAGTTGTAAGATAGATATTGGGGAAATAAATGGAAACATTTAAGTTTGGGATTTTTTATTACAAAGTTTCTATTAAGATGTGTTTTGCATTTTATATAGCTCAGTGGGCTTCACCAGCTTTTAATAGGGTTTTCTGTGAGATGCTTTGTTCCTCACTTTACTGCCCGGCTGGAGGTGTCCTTCTGCTGAAGAGCTTTGTAGACCCTGCTTACTGCAGTGACAAATGACTTGCAGAATGCCTCACACTTGATGCCTCATGTTGTTCAAGTAGTGTGGAACATCTGAGACACATCTGCAAGAAAACAAGATGAAAATGCCAATAGGGACACAGAAGAGCAGCTTAATGTGTGGAGTGGGAAAGCTCTGTGTGTGTGACTGGAGGGGGGAGAAACTTGAATTTATCTTGTAGGATTTCCCTTCCCTGGGAAGGGAAACTGTAGGAATTTTTTGTGCTGCTTACATCTAGAAGGTCAGGGTTGGGGTCAGTGTTTTTGTAGCAACATCCAACATTCATAAAAGTCCTGTTATCAATCTTTTTTAAAGCTTTTTCTCTTTGAACTTATTTTCCACCATGGAGAACAGCTATGTATCTTCATCACGAATGATAATTTCTAGTTTGATTAAGATTTCTTTATGACTATGTATTTGCTTTAATATTATCTGCTTGCATATTGAAGATACTATACAAGGCACTATCAGTGGTGTTCTTTGACAGCTAAAATGAAACACATTTGGCCTTCAAAGGGACTTGAACTGTTGTGGCTTTCTTTTGGAAGTCTGCTTATGTATCAGCAAGAGTGTGATGGAGAAAGAAACTCTTGTCTTCTCACTAACTTTGATCTTGGTTAACAGCTCTGAAATGTATTTATATGCAGCTTCCTGTACGCATATATGTATCTCAAAACCTTATTTTTAACACTCTTTTTGGTTGGACAGCTATTTTACTGTTGGTTGTGGAGACGCTGCTGTTCTTGTGCAGCCAGCAACTGCTTGCTTGAAAAGAATTCACTTGGAGAGGTGTTTAATTTAAAAGAAACTGCAACTCCTTTATCAAGGTGTAGAGTAACTGCACAATTACAGTAACAGAGACTAAAGACTGTGTTAGGGTTTAAATCTATGATAAATAATGGAATGAAAACTAGAAGTCTTTAGGGAACTGGGTAATGCCTACCCCTTGGGTAGCAGCTAATGAAAACACTACATGTCTTTATACAAAACATGTACTTCAAAAAAGGGGAGACAATGATAGGCATTTTTTTCAGAGGTTTGGCTGAAGCATAAATGATGCAGCTACTTATGATACCTCCTACTTGGCTGCAAAGCTTTCCTGTGGAAACTCTTTGAATTTCCCTCCCTTGCGCTTCTGCCCAGTGCGGCTTAACACATTCCTGCCTCCCTTGGATCAGGGCACTTTGCATCTACAGTGATGGTGAAGTTGTCACCTTTGTTGTCCTCCTTGGCTCCTCCTCAGTAGGTATCTCTGGATCAGAAATGGCTACCAAAGTGCCCTAAGACTCACTTCTGGTGTGGACAATACAGTAACAACAACCACAAAGAGTCACTGATACTTTGATTTGAGGCATAGCTTGAAGGCTGTAATTCAATCTTAAATGCACAGTAGAGTCAAAGAAAGAGTAAGTGTTGCATGAGGAAAGGGGCCCTCTTTAAGGTCCACTTAGCTAATATTCTTAATTTTAACCATTTTCCATTGGCTCTTCTGTGTGAAAGATGCAAGATAATCCTAGTGTGGGCAAAATTACAGTCTTCACACCTCTGTATTTCCATTTGTAGATGACTTGAAACAATTGTACTATAAGCTGACCTGTGTGTGTTAAAAATGTGTATGTTCCATTCTCTGTAGAGATTTTTTCTTCCTGTTTAGTGCACTTTAAATTGAAAGAAATGGATGGTTTTGAAGATTAGTAACTACGAAATTGAAAGCAATAAAGTTGGTTTTGTTGGTGTCTTCCTTAAGGAGAAGTAGTTCCAGCCTCTGAAACTTTTTTTGAAGAAGAATCTTCCTACCTTTCATTATGCCAACTAGAAGTCTTTTATTATTGGTCTGTTTAAAAGCCACAAGTTGGGAAAGGACACAGGTCATCTTTAGTTTTTTAAATTTTGATTGGATGACTGGAGCACCAATTTTTAAGTAAAGGAATCCTTTCCTTCCTGTGTGATCACATTCAGCTCTGTCCTTAAATTTCAGTGGTTGCCTCTTCCAAAAGCTGTTTTTTCCTTATTGCTCATGATAGGAACAGGCTTAACCTCTCCTTCAAATAAGCATAATACAGCAATTCTCTTGCAAATCCAAATTAGAAATTTTTTCTGAAATTCTTCCACAATACATGCTAATCTCACATATGCTGCTTCTCTGTTAGCATCCTCTTTAACCCAATGGTATATGTTATTTAAATGTACACTGACACTATTTTGTCTTAATCTGTGTTTTCAAGTTATCATTCGTGATGTGCCCGTCTGTTCTGTAGATTCATCTTAATTTGTGGTACTTGGGAAGAACTAATGCATCAAGGTGCTCCTTGATGCTCTTGAGTTGCTCCCAGTTCAACATCTGATTGTCTGAGCAGGAGCCTGTGTGATGGAGCACCACCTCTGCCTTGATTGCTATCTCTTAAGGAAGCCCTGTTCACCTGGCTTCTGAAGCTGCACAGTTACTGTGCCATGTATTGTTTCTGTGGGTTTTTTTTTAATTTATGATAGTCTTGTTTACCCCTTTGCAAGTTTTTAAGCTTGACTGCTTAATGCGACTCATTTTAAAGAGCAAACTTGCATAGGTGAGCATAAGTACATAAATGTTCCATATAGGATAAAAACTGAAGCTTTCTCTAGGGTAGCTCAGCTATTCGTTGGTTGAGGTTCCTTCAGCTTCCCACACACTTGTTTACTTAGTGACTTTGTACTGAAAATTATTTCTTTCAGCAGTGCATTTAGCAACTTTGTTTTCTTGTTTGATAATAGTAAAAAATTGCTGGGTTTTAAACCTTTTTTTTTTATTATTATCTGCTTACTAGAAACATTTTTGGTTCTTTTTTTAGCACCTAACTTAGTTGGGCCTCTGTTTCATCTCAAGTACGTTGTAGCTCTTTCAAATAGGAAGAGTGCATGAGATTCATCCAAGAACTTAGTGTAAGTTAGAATTTCCTCTCCTGTGCTCAAAGCCCTGAAACCAAAACCTTGCCAAACAAACCTACGTTATATCTCTTCTCTTTCCTTTCCCTGGAAATTATAAAAATGGAAATTCCCTGCCTTTTTTTTTTTTTTCTTTTTTCCTTTTAGAAATGAATATAATCACTTAAAATACTTTGGTTCTGCTGTATGTGAACATCTGTGGCATTGAAGGGTAGCTCTGTCTTCTGTTAAACATGGGGACATTTTTACAAATGTTTGTGTACTACAGCTACAGTACTGAGGTTCCCACAGGCCCACTGGGAGCATCTTCTGCTGCATCTGATGCTCTGATTGTTGTTACCAATTTTCATTTTCTTTTTTTTTTTTTCCCTTTCTCCTTAAGACAGGAGACAATTGAATGTTAAATAAAAGAACTTTTTCAATGGAAAGACTATCCATAAACATTCTGTGTTTGTGTATGGAAGAACCTTTGCTCTGTTTTAGGGTTACAAAATTCAAAATTTATATGAAATATTTGCTATAAATTAACAACCATTATTCATCTGATATGTTACTATGGCAGATCATACTCAGATCATGTGCTATCTGATAAGTAAATTCCTTAAGTATCTCACTTTTCCACTGCCTTGAATTTAATATAATCATTACATGTCCTTAATAGGCAAGGAAGGCATCTTGATCTGAGCAGAAGCGAATTTGTTTTCCTTTAATACAGATGCCAATCTTTCTGTAAGCTATAAAATGTTGAAGATTTCAGACCAGAGTACCCAGTACAGCTCCATTTATTGCAGTAACAAATAGATTGGGCTGTTTTCTATTTCAAAGAAATTATAGCAGCAGCATGTATTCTTTCTGGTTATGTTCAGATTATTAACTGGAAATGCATTCAAGTTATTAAGTAAAAGAAGGGGCAAAGACATCTGTATTTTGCAGAAGAATTGGAGAGCTATTGCTTTCCACTCGAGGAAGTCTTTCATTTAGGATTTACAGAGGAAAACTTACTATTTTAAAATCTAAGCTTATAGATTTCCACTAGAAAAATCTTGTAACGCTTTCGAGATTATTATTTCTGTCTTTGAGATGGAAGAGATGAAAAGGGAGAAGTTTTAAAGTTACTGTCCTAATGTACCTGTGTGCAAACATACTTGATAGCTAACTTTTTTTCTGATCATATTCTGTTGAGAATACAGATCCATTAAACTGTGTCCTCTAGCAAAGAGTAACCACCTTAAGTTCCCCAGACAGCATCTCTGTGAGAAATAATTTATGTTTGCTGACTTGATTTTGCAACCTTTACTGATGAGCAAAGATGTAACTTAAGAAAATAAAGTTCTTATTTCTTCTGTGACTAATACTACCTTATGGATCTTGATCTCTAGTTGTACGTCCTTTCTCTGGCACTGTGGTTTTCTTACTAGAAAGAGATCCCCCTATGAGATTTTATATAGGAGGACTATACATTATATGGGGTTTAAAATTACATTGCTTCCCAGCTACCTTAAATCTTGTGAATCAAATATAATTTAGTGTCACACTGAAATGTGTATAGTGTTTCAGAGTTTTAGTTGTATGGTCTACATAGCAGAGCATGGAAGACATATGCCTAAGTGTACTCTGTATTAGAGACTTGAGCATGTGAGTCCATGCAAATGGACTTCTGAGTTTTCCCACTCAGGTTTTTCTTACCAGGTTGGTGTTACTTTCTACTCTCTGTTTTCCAGTGTAGGTAAACTTTGTGTGTCTGCGTTTCTGTACATATTGCAAGGGAAGAACTAAAATAGAGTGAGTGAATGCTATGTAAACCAAGTCAAAACCTGCATTTAATGTAGATGTCTGGAAGATTTTCATTGGTACTGGAAACTAAGCTTGTACTGTGAATTCAGTAAGCCTGCTTCTTTTAATTAATAAAAGGCATGGAGAAGAGTCAAAATGACAGGGTAATGAAAATTTTCACAGGTTGGTAACATTTTAAATGTGCTTTCTTTGTGTAAAAATTTTAAGCAGTAAAATAAAATTAAGTCAGGCTTGGTAAGGGAAGCAGGATAAACTGGTACTGTATGTATCTTTGGGGCTGGAATGAAGATTATTTTGAGCGATAAACTATAGATTCTTTCCCTGGCCATTCGAGTTTTATGCTTTGGGCATAATACTAAAAGCTGACCCTTCAAATGAGGAAATTGTTCTATAGCTGTGTACTTTAGTGCTAGAAAAAAATTCTAATAGATACAGCAATGATGGCTGTGAAAATATCCATCAACCAAATAGCCAAAATATTTGTGTAGAAAATGTATCTTGAACCATATTTGTTCATTCTTAAGTAATTTTGGAGATGCACTTGTGGGCTTGGTCTCTGGTTATCCCTTATTGTCTGTGTTCTGGCTTGTCTATAGGCAAACCTACATTAACAGTTGGCAACTCTTTCTTCTATTTCTGTTAAGCACTTAAAAAGCTTTTAGATAACGGTTTTCAGCTCTCCGTTCCGTAGAAATCCAATTTCATAGCAGCATTGCTGTTGTTGGCAACCAGCTTACTGGTAGCTGTTCCACAGAACCTTTGTTTTTCAAATGTTGGGGTTTTGTACTGTCCTTTGCATAGAATTATCGACATCATGCTCGTCATCATTCACTTTCAGCCTTTTATGATGGAAAAGATCTGGCCACTTCAGTTGTTACGGGAATCTGTAATGACGGTGTTCGTACTTGCATGGGATTGGGTATGATTCAGAGTACGTCCTACTCTGGGATTTGCTTTGAAATGCATGTTCTTATTTGAAGAAAATCTGCCAGTGGAGGAAATTGATAGGTTTGGAAGATCTTGTGTGATACGTCAGTACTTGGAACAAGCAAGAGGTTAGCGACAGGAAGCCCAGATCCTTATCCCAGCTGAGGATTGTAGCAGCTGCAGGATAGACAATGCCTTGATCTTCTTGGGAACGCCTAATGAGTTCAGGAAAGCATTGTATTCTTGCATGCGACATCAAGATAAGAACAGTTACAACCTAATACATTAAATGGTAAAAATTGCAGAGCTTTTTTTTATTAAATGGGATAATATTGAATTCAGTCAGTGAACATAACAGTTGTGTCCAATGTTCAGCCTCTGGTTGATATATTTTGCCAGGTATTTTATTTCTGCTTCTATTTCATGTCTACTAATGCTAAATAATTAAAATCAAGCTCTTAAAAGGAAAACAAACAACCTTAAACATCCCAGAAATCCCCAACTTTACAAAGAAAAAGCCCCACAACTTGCTCAAAAAACCCAAACCCAGATCACGTACACTTTAAGTGATTGAAAGGAAAGGAAAACTTGATAGTAGTTTGTTACTTCCGTTTTTCGGGAAACTGAAAATGGACTTTCTTTTAGAAAAGCACAGGCACAACTACAACTTTTTTCATGTTTACATTTAAAAAAAACAGCATTAAAGCCAAACTATAAAAAGATTAAATGGCTTAGGTTTAAAGTATTTTTTAAATACAAAAATAATAGCCACAATTTTACACTGACATAGAGATAGTTTATTGCAAAATTGTACATTGCTTCATTCCTGGTTAAACTGTTTCTTAGTTTTTTTTGCTGCCAAATTACATTAATTGAACTGGATCAAGGGAGCCATAAATGTATAAGTAGCTTGGGAATTAATCTGTACATTGTAAATTATATGAAGGATAGCCTCATATCTTAAATAGCTTTTAAAACTTTCTGACATGCAAAGTCCGTGCAAAATATGTCAAGTCCTTGCAAGTGGTTCATCAAAACTGCCAAAAGGAGAAATGACTCCATGATATGACAAATAATCTGGTTTCTCCCTGTGGATACATTTCTTCGAGGCTATGTTGTCTGTTTTGTTTCTCTAGTTAAAGAAAAAGAATAACTTTAAAAAGAAAAGAAAAAGAATAACAGTAACTGGTACTTCTCATGAGCTTAATGCAGGTATGTTCATTTATACATACAGGCCAGACTGCAAGTTCAATTTCCAAGCCTAATATTCTATTCTGCTTTCAGTTATCTGTTTCTGGTCTTTGCTTTTTTGAGGGAAGAGCAGATTGTTTTCACTGGGATAAGATAAAGTCTTACAAATTAGACTTCTATTCTGAGATTCGAGAAGGAAAAACTTCCTGTACTTGGTCTTGGGTTGTTCTTTTTTTTCCCTAAATACTTGAGTGCTATCGTAGTTGCTCTATTTCCTTAGCAGATTCACTCCCACTTGAAACAGTGATGTCAGGTTTGAATTAGCAAGTTGGAGAAAATAGCAATGATGCTTTTTTGGTGCACACTAATGTTATATCCAGTATGGGCTCAAGGATGCACCATTAAAACCTGAGCTCAAGGAATATTAACACTTCTTGAAGAGCTGCAGACTGAGGTGGAGAGACCACTTTGCATAACTTGGACCACTTGCTTTTTCACAAGGCAAAACTTGTACCCTTTCTATACTACTAGGTCTTTGCTGTTGGAGCTACTTTGGCAGCACCTCCAATATCGGTGTCCCAGCAGGAGGCATAGGTTTGCTTTTGAGTTTATTTGTATTGTTCTGCCCTACCAAAGTGATCCTGTTGCTGAGAAGCTGGGAGAAAGCAAGAGCTCTTTGTGCCGTGCCATAGCAGTGCCACCAAAGGGAGGTGATACTCAGTGCCAGGATGTTTGCAGTGTATGCTTCCACCTCGCTGGCACAGGAATGCCTCCAGCTGCCTTCTCTGCCACTGTGGTTGTACTGCTCAGCAGTTTTCCCAGCATCATGGTGTCTAAGAGTTGTGGAAAACATCACCAGGCCAACAAAGCTATCCTGAACTATTGACTTCTGCTGGTGTTGGAGGAGTGTGTGAAGCCATGCACGGTTCCCCTCCTCCATGTGGCAGGTTAGTGTGTGACGTACTGGCAAACGAATCCCAGTTAAAACCAGTCCACTTTTGCAGAATAACAGAATGACAGGGGATTGGAAAGGACCTCTGGAGATCATCTAGTCCAACCTCTCTGCCAAAGCAGATCATTCTAGAACAGGTTGCACAAGAACTTGTCCAGGTGGGTTTTGAACAGAGACAGAGATGCCAGCACCTCTCTGGGCAGCCTGTTCCAGTGCTCTGCCGCCCTCAAAGTGAAGAAGATCCTCCTCATGTTTAGATGCAACTTCTTATGTTCCAGTTTGTGCCCATTTCCTCTTGCCCTGTCACTGGGCACCACTGAAAAAAGACTGGCCCCGTCCTCCTGACACCCACCCTTTAAGTATTTATAGATGTTGATCAAATCCCCCCTCAGCCTTCTCCAGACTAAAAAGACCCTCAACCTTTCCTCGTAAGAGATGCTTCAGGCCTCAAAGTGTCTTTGTGGTCCTCAGCTGTACTCTCCAGCAGTTCCCTGTCCTTGAACTGGGGAGCCCAGAACTGGACATGGTGCTCTTGGTAACTTCAGGGTCAGCGTTACAGCTGGCCAGGCCTCATGTGGCTGACAGTGTGGTGGCACAGAAGCTTGAGAGGAGAAAAGGAGGAGGAGGACCATGGTAAGCAGCCCACGTTTCAGAACCTTGTTTTTCCACGATTAGCACAGCAATGCCATTAAGGCTGAAGGGATCTTCTTCCCAAGCTCCAAAAACTCCAGGACCCGTCTTGCCAGCTTATATGTGAGATAGAAAGGAAGTCTCGTGTCCTCTCTCTGACAGCAGGAAGGATTGGGGTGCCTTTGTTCTAGCAGGGTAAGATAGTTTTAAAAATATTATGTGTTACAAAACTGAAGATTTGTAATGCATACTTACTTGTGAAGAGACCCATCAAATAATTCATGTTTATGGTAGCTATAGGGTTTCTAGGCTCTCATCTAAAATTATACTTCCCAATATGTTGTCTTTTTTTAATAGTTGTCTTTTAGTATCATTATTGCTAATTCTAAAAGTTCTCTAAATGTGTGAACTCAGGGCACTTGCAAGTAATTTTTCTCTTACATGGATCTTTCCCTGTCATTGTGCTTTGGTTTGTTTTTTTCCAGCATTTCTCATGTGCTAGGATGTTTCTCCATCAGCAGGCTCACCTGCTTCAACAGAATTCCTGTGTAACTGCTCTTCCCATGCGCCCCAACCAAACAGCTTTGCTCTTTGTGTCCTGAAATGCCTAATCCAAAGGGAAAAGGGACAGTGCTGTTACCTTCTGTTCCCTCACTGATTCTCCTGGCGCAGTAGTTCTGCATGTTTCGTCATCCTTTCGTATTCCCTTTTGATGCGAGGTCCTGCTGATTGTGGATGCCTGTTGGTCAGGGATGTGGAGCCTGGACATTATCTTCTTGCTGTTTATCACTCACTGTGGAATTGTGACAAGGGAAGCCTGAATGACCTCAGCAGGTGCTTCAGTGCAAAATTGGAGTTGTCCTTTGAGTGTAACAGAAGTAGAATACGCACAGAAAGACATCAAAGGACCTACTGTAATACAAATAATAATTCCACATAACATCAAGCCTCCTGTGTATTTTTTTTTAATCTAGAGGTTCCAGAACAAGAAATTTTTAAAATTTATCAAATAAGGCTTTTTGTAGCCTGTGTTGGTTTCTTTTGTTTAAAGATGAATATGAGTATAACAATTTTAAGACTTCTTTTATGTTTTCCCGATTAATTATCTGTAACATTTGCTCAGATAATATAAAAAATATTTTTTTATATTAATTGTACTGTTAAAAGAAGATGGTAGGAGCAAGTATGAGAGAGTAGTGTATTTGAAATGACAGGCAAAAATGTAAGCTTTCTGTCTTAGCTTCATTATTTATAAAATGCTGATTTCATAGAGTGTAATGAAGTATGGAAGTCCTGGAGTTAACGACCATCCATCCATGTATATATAAATAAAAATATATGAATGTATAAATATATCCCCAACTGTCTTCTGTGGGGAAAACTCCTTGATGTCCTTTTCTTAAGAGTCAAACAAAAGCCATCCTGAAGGAAAACAAATCAATCGAAAGCTTTTTGGATACATTTGTGTTATAAGCTTTATTAGTTTATGAAGTTTGATCTTGAGATATAATGATGTTAAGGGGTGGTTTTTATTACTTGTTTGTGTTTCGTTTGTAAAACCAATTACTTGAAAGGCTGTTATCTTTTCTCATTTAAAAAAATATAGTTTCAATCCATAATTTTTTTTATTCACAGCCAATTACCGTATGCCATATACTGTGCACAAAGTCACACCTTATGCATTTAACTGAAGTGATGCAGTAGGTACTTGCACTTCCTCTGTGCCTCCACCCTGTGTCCACATACACAATAAAATGGTCATAGTGTGGTTGAGAGCACGTTAGTATCCAGTTTGAACCTTTCAGAGGCCATTCAAGTTAGGTACAACTCAAAATATCCGATTATCCTCCTTCTTTGGAAACTGCAGTTTGGCAGGTGGATGCTTGGAAGCATTCTCAGTCTCACACAAGTGTCTGAACTTCTCTTGTTCTCAAATATTAAAAACTGCAAAGTAGATTTGTGGCAAGATTTCAAGGGGAGGGGGAAAGAAATTCTATAGAAAATAATGCTGTTATCAATAAATGATTGCTTGAGTTTGTAATGACTCATGATCCTTTATAATTGCAAATCATCTTTGTGATGTCTTATTTGTTCTGAGAACACATAAAATGCTTTTCTGAAAATATATTTGGTGTAAGTTTTTTGTCTTGGGGGGGAAAAATAGGAGAATGAAATCATTATAGGGACAAGTTTTTGCTCAAAGTTCCAAATCTTTCACTGCAGGAAATAATACTGTAACTTGTCTTAAATGAATACAAAATTCTGACTTTATCATTAACGGGGAAAATTTGTGTATAATTTTATATTCATTTACATGGGAAATATAGTCCAATTCAGATGTTTTGCAATTGTAATGCAAATTTGATACCACAGATTTTAGGCCTATATAGAAGTTGAAAAATGTCCTAGGTGGCAACTTTAATGAACTTGTACTGACTTTTTCAAACTGTAGCTTACTTAACTAGATTTAATACTTAAGAAGTGTGACAGTAGGGTTGGTTTGTAAAGGACTGGTGGCTTGATCCAGTTGAGCAGCCCCTTGTGAGCACTGAGTTAGTGGATTTTCTCTGATCGAGGTGTGTGATCTTTGGTGCCAAATGAGGTGGGAATACTACCTAGTAGTGTCTTTGTGGATCTCCTCTCCAGGTGTAGTAAATAAAGTAATACTTGTGATCAAGCAACGATACGTATCCCCAAATGTAGCGAGCACTAAGGAACACTTTTCTATGCTAGTATCTTTTTTTTTTTTTTTCCCTCCTTGAGCTTTTTGTTCCAAATGCAAGGCATTTTTCATAATGGCTTCTTGAAGCTAAATATAGAATGACATTGAAAGTTCCCCCAAATAAAAACAAAAAACTCACCTAAACCAGGCATGTGTGGAGAAGTTGCCCAAGGGATGAAGTGGACATTTGGACAAAATGAGACAGGTTATTTCTGTACTCGGCTTTTTTCTGGAAGGTGGTTTGAGCATTTTAAGTGGGAAGTAAAGCACTGGAGTCTCTGTAAAACAGATCTTAATACTTAGAAGTTAGTGTCTCTGTAGTTAGTAGTTAAAACTATGTGGGAATGCAAATGGCTTGAATTGTGGTGCCTGTTAGACACTTGGTTTGTAAAGCTGGTGCATAGACTTTCTGAATGATAAGTGTTATCTTTCAAACGCAGATGAATGCTCTCTGTGCACTTCATGAAAATGAAGAGCTATTTAACTCTGTCAGAGAGGAATCTGAAAAATACACCGTGCTTTTTTTCATCAGCGCTTAAAACCGTGGTGGCGCTAAATGCGGCGTCTCTTACCGAGCGCAGAGTTTAGGGTGCGTTGGTTAATAGAGAGGCTGCTTGTTGTTGTTTGGTTTTCTTATCAGTCCGTGCAGTTAGACCTCTTTAAAATCTGCCTGGGAGCAGCTGGCAGCTGACGTGCTGGGGGTTGGCACCACCCAGGGCGAAGTGACATCACCAGGAGAAGTCTACCTCGGCGCTCAAGGAAGTTGGTGTGGGAGCCACGCTCCCTACCAGTGCGGCTGAACTCCTGGATTTGGTAAACCCTGAGAAGGCAGGGGGCACGTTATTAAAAAAAAAAAATGGAATTCCTGAAAAAAATTGTTCCCACTGTCGTGTCTGGAGATGTGGTTCTGGATGTTGGGAGTACTCCCCGTGAAAGCTCCCCAAGGCTACTGAAGATGAGACGTGTCAGGCTGTTTTCATTAGGACAGACAATAGATGAAGACGAGGAGACGCATGGTTTACATCCTGCTTACAGTATGTATCCTTGTCACCAACCTGGTAAAATAAATACATATATAAGCTTTTCCTTCAGATCATGATTATTTTGCTAAATTGACAGATTTGATACCAAACGGCCTTTTTATCAGTTGCTACGATAATGATGTCTTTAGTTTAGAACTATTTTATCATTGGGGCACTGTCACATGTTAGTAACCTATTTGAAAGCAGTTTTAGAGGATTTCTGATGGGCTCCTTGTCTTCACATTGCTGTGTGACTTTTTTCCCTCTTTTTGGGATAAGTATCCCTAATTAAGTTTTCAAATTGTGCCGTAGCTGTGATTAGGCGCTAAGACTTTTCTAGGCTGACATGTGCTGCACAGAGCTCTGACTGCAGTGAACGGTTCAAGTTTTATGTCAACTTTTCTTCTTGTTTTTCAAATCCCCTGATTCTGAAGACTTCCCTTTTAAGAGTTTTTTTTCATTTCAAACATGTTTATGCTTTCATTTTTTAGTGTTTGGGAGGCTGCAGATTGTTTTTTATATAAATATAGTATGTAAACTAAAGAAGTCAAGTAAAAATATGGTCATTGTATAGAGAATTTTGTCGTAACAACACAGGTAAGCTTGCTTGTATGAAGATTTTTTTTTTTTCACTACCTGTTAGAGTGCAAATATTGCAGTGTATTGTGCTAATAAAAAGAAGTAGAATGAGTTAATCTTCCTTTTTCAGCAGTTCAGCTGGGTGGAAATGGAAAATCCAGTTTTACTTTTTTTTTTTTCCTTCTTTTTGCCTTAAGCTAAAATAGTAAGGCCTTGAGCCTTTATGGTCTTGGATCCTGATGGTTATCAGATGCACAGTTTTTACCTTTGCTATGTGGTGGCTATTTTCAGGAATTGGTGTGGCCTTGAAATGTTTTCCCTTATGTGTCTAACTGCAAAGGCGTGAGATGGTGCTGTCCATCTTATTGGGTGGTGAACTTAGAGCCTTAACTATGGAATTCAGTTTGTGGTGGTGGTGTGAGAAAGGGCTTTCCTTGGAAGGACTTTTCTTAGCCTTTCTGATTGTAATATAACCCACTTTAATGTGTCAGGTTGAGTAAAGACAGCTGGGGAAAACAGGGACAGTTGTGTTTTGTTGAACAAATTGTTTCTGTGTATAACAAATTAGAACAAGTTAATGCTGTAATGATATGGACTGTTGAAGACTTCTTACAGAAGAAGGTCTGTTAAGACTCTTATTGCTTGTATGCTTGGAAATTCTGATCACAAGCTCATGGTTTCTGAAAGGGTGCTGCTCTTGTAGCCAGGTTCGTGTCCTCATTTAACTTCGAACGCTGAAGCTTATAGTTGGATATCACTGTGATGTACACAGCTGAAATATCTCCATAGGCCTATCTCATCAATTCTGCTCTTATGCTGTAATTATGGTTTCTTTATAACTCTCACTTTTAAATAATATTTTATTTCAAGTGTTATAATTTCAGACCAAATAGAGTTGGTTTTGTGCCAGGTTGAAAGAAAATGCTATAGGCTGAAGTTTGTAGACAAAACAGATGCCTTCATGTAACCTTGCTCAATGTTTTGTAGATAGCTCAAGCAAATGAGGATAATAATCATAGAATATAGCAGTCTTACTGGTGAAGATGAAGTCTCCTTTCTTGCTCATTAAATATTTGCCAAACGGTGATTATTAGAAGTGATTTTGTAGAAATCGGTGCTGCCTGACTAATATCACTTAATAGTGTGGTGTCGTCATTTGTGAAATGCAGATTTATAGTCTGTTCTGGGATCATGCTTTTACAATAGCAGATAGTAGCTGAATCCTCTTTAAATTATCTGCTTATTTCTATTTTTGTATCTTGGTAATGGAATGAGCTGCTCTGCTGGAATAGAGCAAAAGAAGTACCGTGTTTACCGGTTGGGTATGCTGCAGAAGGCAGGTGCCGACAAACCAGGTAATAAAACAATAGAACAATTTGGGAACAAAATGGTAAATGTTTACTTGCTTGGTGTCAGCAGATGTGTTAATGCACTGCCAAATTTAATGTAATGAACCTGTTCAGGAACTTGATGGGTTTTAAAGCTAAAGTGGTTTGTCCTGTAGATACGTATGAATTTGGAAGTGGGTGGGTGTTTATTTTTTCTCCTCTTCTGTTTCTTGTTGCTGCTCTTTAGGCATGTTTTTGTATTAATGTGGATTTAGGTGGAATACCAAGTCTGGCAACGATTTTAAAGTATACAAATGTTTTAGAAGGTCTTAAACAAACCAACAAAAACCCTGTTCCTGACATCCAAAGCATAAAAGTGTTATTTTGATAATACCACTCAGTTGAGTTGTATATATCTGACCTAAACGTTTTGTGTTGAATTCAAGTGATGAGATTCTTTTTTTTTTTTTAGAATTAAAATATTTATCAGTATCGCCTTTCAAAATATTAACTCAATTAGTATATATTCTGTTCTATAGCTGAAAACAAGGCCATAGAACTATACGCTTTGTGACACATCTTTTAAAATATGTCGCTTCTGTCAGAATGGTTTGAAGTGTGTTTTAGAAATCTTCCATGACTGTCTTTTTAGATTTATAAGATTGTTAGGATTCCAGGAAAAAACCCCACATCTCACTTGCTGAAGCATTTGCAGATGATTGTGTGCATCACAGCACTTCATAGATGTTAGTAAAAGAATAAGCAGTTCTTTTGAATTTGCTGTAGCGTTGAGGAGTAGGCATGCTCTCATTTTTAAAAAATTGCCATATCAAAAAAGCTCCAATCCAAATCAAACATAAACACATGGCCTTGGAAGATCCAGAGAAAGTCTTCTCGTGTACCAAACCCCACATGCAAGTGTGTTCCTGTACAGATGCATCTATAAACTATTTCATATTCTCCCTTTTGCTGTTTGTAGTGTTAAAGAAGGGGAACACCATGACTGCCCTGGGCAAACTGGCAAATGGCAGCTGGACCTGTAGTGTGGGAAATGTTCCCATGGTGATGGAAACGTGTGCTTTAGTGGTAAAGAAATGAGTAATAAAGCTGTAATTGCCTCAGGAGGCTAACGGCAGGGGCTGGATACACATAAGCTGCCTGTGACCACTGGGTCCCTGTAATCCCAGCATCTCTGCAGGGCATATTCAGCGCCGAGTTGCATCTCTGATCAGCCTCGTACAGCAGAGGATGACCAGGAGCCGCAACATCTGTCTGGAATAAAAGTCAGTTTCTGTACCCACGTTCTGAGTTTCGCTTAGAGAAGACTGGAGGGTTTTGTGGGCAATTAAGTGCCGTGGCTTCCCCCACACCTCCAGTTGCTGTTTGTTTCTCGCTTACATTCAGCGACTGCTCCATAATTCTGTTTGGGATCCAGATTGCTATTTACATTAAAATCTCTAAACCTCTCTCCTGTTTTCTTATCATAGCAGATAACATTGTTTTGTTTGAGTAATGCCCCAGGAAATTATTCTACGTATATTTTCCATTACAAGTAATAAGGAACCTTTCCTAAGGGCCTCTGGAACCTGCTCTTGAAGCTCTTTGCAACAGAAGGAAGGGGAAGGGGATTTTATTTAGATTTTTGAGTCTGATTTTTCAAGAGGATCAGGCTGACCTAACAGTTTGCTGCCAGTGAAAAGGGCACTCTTGCTCCCAGTTGTGCAGCCTTTCCCCATCTCCTGTCGGGCATTGGTGTGGCCTATCCTTAAGCTGATTCATTTCATAAAGCAGAAAATGTTCTGATATTTTTTGGGCAGTATTTTTGAGATGAAATGACAAGGGGAATCAATTCACTGAGAAGGGCCTTTTTGGTCAGTAGTGGGGACAACATTAAACATTTTACCGTCACAAAAAGTAGCAGTCACCTTTTGGATACCCTCTGTTTTAAATACATTGATTTGTGGAAAGTGAACACTTAAATATTTTAGATAAATGGAAACAGAAGCATCTCTCCAGAGTTTTAGTTTAAGTGCAGTGATGATAGGCTTTATTATTACTGCTTATAAGCAGATACAATGATCATTGGGTAAATGTTTTCTTCTTTTTTTTAAGTAAGGCATTTGCTTAAGATGGAATCAATAATAAGCTGAAAGAATATCCACCGAGTCTTTTTAAAAGTAAGCCCAAGTGGAAAGGGAGTAAGTCTCTGGCATTTCACCATTTCATATGGAAAATCGACTAGAGTTATATTTAATTGTTAAAAAAAATTTGATAGTATGGCATGGTTCTAGGAGAGATCTTAAATATGATTTTTGGCCCTACTTATTTGAGTTTTGGTTTCTATTTTTTTGAATTTTATTGCTTACTTGGCTGTATGCCTAATATGCTTTTATTGTAGTCATTTCAGGATTTCATCTGAAGCATAAGGATGCATGGATTTACAAAGAATACTTTTTTTTTCCCTACAGTGTTTGTAGGCTTTTTCCCTTTTTGTTTGGGTTTTTTTTTTTTCTTTTTTTCTTACCAAGCTACCTTTACCTCATCTCAAAGAGTGACAAAGTAATTGTAACTTAGTGCTTTTGCAGTACAGCCCAAAGGTAGATGTAGAAGGACCTTTTTCTTGATACTTAACAGCTACTCATGGATTTCATCAGAAGGTAATTTATGTGTTTTCCTCTGAGATGTGGTGAGCAGAGCCTACAGGTTTTCTAATGGTATTGTTCACTTAATAGATTACCTCTGCGTCACGTTTGCAGGGGTTTTTTGCTCTGATGTTATGATTCATACATCTTCTGGACTTTAAGCGCTTAAGAGGTTTGCTGAGGCTTAAACATGTTAGTCTAAGGTTTCAGATGACAGCTGAACCATTGTAATGGCTCACTGCTACAAAAAGGAGATTGTACCCTTCCACAGTTGTCTTGTATATTTATTTGTAGTGGTACTGATGCAAGTTTGTCCTTGGGGAGACTGTTCAACTTACTAAGCCAACAGGAACCTCCCCTTCCTTCCCCATACTGATGAATAGGCAGCAAACCGGAGCACTGTGGGAAAGAACCAACAGCAAATTCAGGAAGTGAATGTTAGAAGTCCCGGTGTTTGGGCTCTTTTCTTTTGTTTTTGTCTTTATGTCCTACAGACCATGAGTACTTAAGCTGAAAAGTAAGTCAGTCTCTTCCATTTATTTGAAAATTTAAAAAAAAAAAAAAGTATTAGTTGTGAAATTGGGAGAATACTTAGCTGCAAATATTATTTAAACATCTTTAGGCTCATTCTTCAAGATACTGCAGTTAACGCTTCAAGGGTGTTGTGAATGAAAGAAGTATGTCTTTCCTTTTTCAGTCCAGAGTTACTTCACACTAAGATAGTTGGGAGAGAGACAAAATAGAGCTTTTAACTTGAAGGAGAGGGAAAGAAAGGTGACAGTATGAGGAAAATGAGAGAAAATTTAACATAGCCACAAAAATCAAGCAATTTTCCAGAAGATTCTACAATAGCCTTTGAAAAGGAGCTGCGAAGTGCTGAATTCAACAAGATAGCGAGAAATTCATTGCAAAAATAATTACATATGCTACTGTAAAATCATTCTTTCTGTGATATGGTGGAAATACAAGGAAATAAAAGTGTTCTTTTACATTGTGTCTAAACTGTTCACAGGACTTGAAAGTGAGATTTTGAGAGGGAGAAGGGTTTAGTGTGTTGTTCCTTTTTGATTCCTACTGAAAATGTCTGTCATGTAGAACCAATTTTAAAAACATCCCTGTGACACGGCTATCTGTTTTCTGTAATGTCTGTCTGCAGTCCAAAGAAGAGGTTGTAAGAGGCTGGAGAGCATGTAAAATAAAAATTAAAACTTATTTTTAAGGACTCATTTTCCTTTAAGTATAAAACTGTTATTCTTTAAAACATGTTAAAATTGATCACTGGGCTAAAAAATCCAAAATACCACCCCCTTAACTCTCAAGATTTATTTCCAAGGTCAATAAAGGGTTTATCAGCAGGAACTAAATCAGCAGTTGCATATAAAGATGCCATCCTAGTGACATCAGCAATTTGGGTTTAAATTACAGAAAGATTATACTTTGAAGGTTTTGTTAAGGAGTTCCTCACTTTTCAGTTGAAAAGGAAATAGAATATTTCGGGTGCAAAACTTACTATATCTACTTACTGTAGATGATCCAACAAGTCCTGATCTTCTCTAGAGGTGGCTTGTCTCTTTGATTCTAATGAAAATGGATTGTAAATGGAAGATGCAGATATGACATGACATTTTTCAGTAATTCAGAATACTTTTGATGCCTGCTGGCAGTTTCTGTTGGCTACACTTTTCTGTCTTAGTTTGTAGACTTCCATGTTTCTAGTTGCTTTTATTTTAAGCTCTTAAAAGAATGCTTCTTACCCTGTGAGTACTAACTCTATATGTATTCCTTCTGAAAACTTTGGAAAACCTTCCCTTTTTATTTTATTCTTTTCTCCAGTAAATGGCATTCTTTAGTTGCCCTTCAAGTAAAGAAATGTCAAAAGTGCCGCCTTCACTTGGGTGGCTCTTCAGTTTTTAAGTGCTGTTGAAGAATACCTGTGACTTGGGAAGCAGAGTTTGTGGCCTCGGCTGTTTTACTCAATATGCATCTTCTTGCTTTCTAGACAAGTTCTAAAAAGTCCCTGCAAGCAGACACCCTCCCAGACAGAAGTTTCTCAGCTTGGGCACCAAGGTTTTTGGTGTTTGTGTCTGTTTATAAAGGAAAGATTGTGTTAAGAGAAATCCAAAAGCACTGCTGGTTTGGAGAGAGAAAATTTTGAGAAAGCATCATCAATGAGCAATGGTACCTTCTAAATAGATTAAGTTCCTGTCTGCAGCAGTTTTTCATCAGGCATGTCTGGATGTTCAGGACTCAGTGTACCCTCACTTCATAAGGGGAGACTTTAATTGCCCATTGATAAGACCAGTAGGGCAATATGAGCTTTAGAAACTTTACCATCAGGATGCGGTCTGATTAGATGTTGACCCAAAACTTTGCTGTCAAAGCTTGGAAACTTTTAAGATGCACCAGGGTGAGCCTTTTGTCAGCTACTTCTTTTTGGCTGGCTGAAAGGAGAATGTTTTTAATTTCAAAATATCTTCTGACTTGAAAATAGGAAAAACAGGACTTAAAACACAGAACATAAAGCTCATAACTTGTATAAAAATGCTATGTTTCTCCAGTGTGTTGTTTTCCATTGGCTAGAGAGTTTTAAAATACTGTTTCTTTATTCTTTGGTTGGGGTTTCCATAAGTTGTTATTTTATGGAAAGAGCAGTATAGAACTGAGTAGTATAATTTGCCCAAAAATTGATGAAATTAATACCATATATATTTGTAGGTAGATTGTATGTTTGGAAAGTTAACATGTTCATGTTATTTACCAAGAGAAACGAAGAGTAAGCTAGGGCTCTGTCAAGAAATAATGTGACTGAGAAATAGAGAATAGCCATTTCTGTGAACAGAAAAAAATCTAAGGATATTCTCCATTTCACCTGAATGTGTTTCTACCACCTGATTCCAGTTCTTTAACTAGGAGGGAATGAAGCGGTTGAAGTGATTATGGTGGGACTAGATGATCTGAAAGGTCCCTTCCAACCTAGGCAATTTGATGACTCTAAATGGAGTGATACTGTCCCTTCATCAGCTCTGCCAGGTACAGGTGCATGGATGGAGAGCATTTTAATGTGTATGTTGTTAGGTGTTTGGTATCTAACTTTTCCATTTGGCTGCCTTTGAGTTTGATACTTCAGCTTGGTTTTTCCCTTCCTGATTTTTGTATTTCCATTCTTGCTTTTCTTCACTGCAATAGCACTCTTGCTGAGGACAGAGGTTCAAAAATTACACTCTTATGAATTCACAGAATCATGGAATCGTCAGAGTTGGAAGGGTCCTCTAGAATTCATCTAGTCCAGTTTGATGTATATGCCTGAATTACCTTTTTTAGTCTTAAAAGCATTTCTATTTTGTACTCCTGCTTCAGGTTCCTACAAGAACATCAGAGATGGAAAACCTGTAGAACTCGGTATTAAAACCACTTAGTTGTTGACATCCTGGGAACAAAAAGCATGTAAAAAATGCACCGTGTTTAAACATTTGTTGGCTTTGTAGTGAAGAAATACACCAATTTGGTTCAACTATGAAGAATGTCGTGTTAATGCAATTATTTATGTCTGATACTGGACGATGGAGCTCCTTATGCTGCTGCCCTGTGTAACTGAAACATGGGGAATGGCAATTTCGGGAGCTGAAAATCGGAGAGAATGCCTCGTGCCTGTTCGCTTTCCTTCTCCTGCCCGTAACTACGGCTTTCAAAGTCCTTGCACTGTTTGTGCAGAGCTTGTAAAACTGCTGCCTACAGGGGGATTTCAGCTGCGGTGGAGTAAGTCGGTAGGTTTGTGCTTGTGAGGAGGTTTAGCAGAGACCCCTGAATTAATTCCCACTTGGACTTGCAGTCCGCCATCCCCCTGCCTGCCATCAACCCTCTGGGGCAAAAGGGGCTGAACCACACCATAATCTGCATTATGGGGGGCTGTGAAGTGCTTTAATGTATATAGACGCAGATGGGCTGTGAGCTGCCAACAGCAGCGGCTCAGGAGCAAATATACAACTTTGCTTACGTCAGAGGGATGGGAGAAATTTATCTCCTGGCACAGGACAAGGCAAATACACGAGTATCTTCAGCTGCCCAGGGAGTCTGCAGCTGAGAACATTTTCTACCCAAGTACTGTTACACTCGTGAGCCTTAACAGACTTGGGACTAATGTGCAGAGTTTACCTCTATAGCTCATTCACTTTAATATTACTATTTTTTTTAATTTCATTGGATTAATCCCTATTTTTTTTAAATTGTCTTGGATTAATCCTAAACTTCTGGTGTTTTAGTGGTTTGGTTTTGTTTCCCTCCCTCCCTCCCCCCCGCAAATGCTTTATATAGGTATAGAGTAGCTGATCCTCACATAATGCAAATATGTCGTTTCCCGTAAAAGTGGCACAGACATCCAGCAGCTTGGGAGGAGCAACAAAAATAGAAACCTAGCTGCTTCAGAGCAGTTGTCTTAAGGCCTTGTAGGGTAACAAGAGTTAAGCCTTTCCCTTCTCTATCCATTTAAACGCCCAGCAACTAAGCTGGGATTTTCCGTGTAGCTCCGTAACTGTTTCCAGGTTCCATTTAAAAGGTTGGTGCAAACTGAAATGCTGGTTCCCCAAAATCTGTACGTTGGTACATTAATACTGAAGCACAGCAAGGAGTCTGACATGGTACAGAATCAGGCAGATCAGATTTTAGGGCAGTTATTTCAGGTTGTCTGGCACAGGCAGAGCCGTACTGGATCAGGCTTTATACCTTTAAGGTTTATTTGTAATCATGGAAGGTAGAAATTGAGCTGCTGAAAGGGGAATAAATCACTGAGTTCTAGAATTTTAACTACTATTTAACTGCCTGTGAAAATAGAGAAACTCAGCTTTGGTCAGGCTCATGACAGAGAGTAACAGCTCCTGTATCACTTTACCTGTCTTTATTTCCTCTTGGAGAGAGTATGGTTAAACATCATCTCAGAGCTGCCTGCTGGGTTGTTGAAAATGTTTTACCTTTTTATTACCGATTCGTTTCCTTGTAATCTTGTGATGTTTGCTGATCTGGAAAGCTGGATTTTCAGGAAAGGCCAGATTGAAATCTGTTTAGTCTGAATCTTTATGAAGTTGGTCAGGTCTTTGTTAAACTACGTTGAAAGCTGTTTGATTTTTCAGCATTTAATTATTCTTTCTTCAAAGTTCTGGGGGATTTTTTAGTTGTTTTTATGTGTTGTGGACTGGGATTTTTGTTTGCTTGGGTTTTGTTCTGTTTTTTTTTTTTGTTTTCTTTAAGGTAGGATTACTAATCAATCAGGATGATGTTAACTTACAGAAAAGTTAAGTGTTACCAGTATCCTTTTTGATCTTACTTAAAGACTGTTCTGCAAAAAGCTGCATCTTCAATGTCCTTCTAGAACTACCTGGAAAACTCATACTTTAAATGGGAAATATTATTTATACTTCTTTGCCTAAATGCATTTTCTGTCAGTCTGTGTCATCCTGAAGATGAATGTAGTAGGACTGAAAGCCTCAAAGAAACTTTTGGTAGCAACAGCTACTGCATAGTTTTTTACGTAACTTGATTGAGTACCTTTAGCTGTGGTTTTTAAATTGAATATTTATTCTGGAATGATTAATGCAAATTGTTTTGTAGAGGGATAAGGAGACAATCATACGCTGTTATCTTGGCCATCCCAGTAGAAAAGAGCTGCACTGGCGGGTTGAGGGAAGGAGATAATTTGATATGAATATACTCCTAGAGAAATGAAACTGTTGTTGAACTGGGGAATAACACTTCAAAGGGGGGGGGCGAGAAAGGAGATGAGGATAAAAATCTGTAATGTTCCCTGTGAAACATAAATGAATGACATATAAAATGTTATTTTTGTCATTTAAAAACAAACTTTAAAAATTATAATATTGCTCTTTTGAGATAACTTCTTCAGCAATAACTTTGGTGATGAAAATCCTACATTTATTGCCTGCAGAGGTAAAGCTGAAACAACATTGTGTGAATGATATTAATTTTTTTGGTATCATATAAAATCATAGAATGGTTAGAGTTGGAAGAGACCTTAAAAATCAACAAGTTCCAACCCCCCTGCCATGGGCAGGGACACCTCCCACCAGACCAGCTTCCTCAAAGCCCCATCCAGCCTGGCCTTGAACACCTCCAGGGATGGGGCATCCCCAGCTTCTCTGGACAACCTGTTCCAGTGTCTCACCACCATCACAGGAAAGAATTTCTTGCCAATACCTAGTCCTAAATCTCCCCTTATAATTTAAAACCCATACCCCTCATCCTATGGCTCCACTCCCTGATAAGAGTCCCTCCCATCTCTCCTGTAGGCTCCATTCAGGTATTGGAAGGTCTCCCTGGAGCCTTCTCTTCTCCAGGCTGAACAACCCCAACTCTCAGCCTGCCTTCACAGGAGGGGTGCTCCAGTGCTCTAACCATTTTCATGGTCCTTTGCTGGACCCTTAGTCACATGCCAGAGCTCTAGCAGTTATAGAAACAGCAATTGTTATGCATTGCACATATTTTATGTACATTGTTCAAAATATTTGCCAGCAATGCTCCTGTGCAGCTCCAAGAAAGTGGCACGATGCTATTTTAGTTACAGAAAAGCTGTGCAAACAACCTTTGCATACACATTTGTAGTAAATACATTGATCCTAGTAAGTATAGTGATCCTTTTAGAAATGTTATAATTAATTTCCAAATTCTACAAATAAAGAAAAGGAAACTTATGTTGTCTGTACTACAGCGTGATACTGTCTGATCTCTTACATGGCTTGGGCTCTATAGATGCTCATAATCCCTTCGTATAATCAAATCTTCCCTGTTGTGTGACCGGGTTTCTTGTACAGGGCTTACTGAATGTTACATCTACAAGGTATGCCTTCTTGAAGGGCTGAATTGCCTTTGCTTGTGTAGGTGGAGTGTGCTGTGAATGACCAGTACCACAAATGGAAGGCCTAACACTTCCCAGAGCAGCCAGGCTCACGGTGCGCAAATCTCATTACGTATAGGTCTGTCAGCAGCCTGAAGGCTGCAGGTATAAGTCACTGAAGCAGCTCAAGCAATTTGCTTCTACCCAACCTCTTTACTTAGAAGCTTTTCATATCTGAGCAAAAAAAAGGCATGGGGTGGACCGGCCACTTGCATTAATCACTTGAGTAGAGTGCAAACCGCTTGAGTTTGCAGATTGAGCACTTCTGCTGTACTACACCTACAGTCCTATTCTTGTCTTGTTCTTTTAAGAGCTTACTGATACCAGTCTGCTCATTCACATTTACCTCACCTGAACTCTTGAGAAGGCATCAAAACCATAGTACATGCTCCCTTTAATAGTAAAATCTATAGCCAGGCCAGAATCAAAAGGCATGCCAATATTGGGATCAGTCTATAAACTACGTATTTTTTACAATTCTGTAACATCCAGCCTACTCATATAAGTGTGCACAAATCCTCAGTTTGAGAGTTTCATTTTGGATTGTTTTTATTATATAAACCATCTCTGGATCAAAGCTTATAGTTAAAGGCAAGTACTTTCTTTTCCATCTTCTCTCTAGGTAGCAAAATAATAATGCTACGCAAAACTTCCCATATAAGTACTCCAAAGTGATAGGTATTTTTAGATTTTTTTTTTTTTCACAGTGGACATACTTGGTGCTCTCAATTTTAAACACAGTGTACTTTCCAGAAGTCTGTTTCATTTTTCTCTCTGAAAATGAGGAACTGGAAAAGAATCCATGGTATAAATGACATTTTCTTGTACTGTTATAGAAATACACGGCGATGACACCTTGTAACTCTCTACACGATAGTTTTATTGGGCTCTTCTCAATGAACTAGCCTTGTCTGTGCTTGGCAAGGTTGGGAGGCTTGTATTCCATGCTTTTTCTTTCTTGCTCCTACTATTCTTGTTTTGATTAAAAATAAAACAGAAAGTTACTTTTTAAACTCCTTGGCTTATCCTGAGGTTTATTCTAGTATCTGGTAGGTTATTTCATTAACTCAATACAAATGTAAAACAAAACCCCAGAAGTCCAAAATTGCAGTATTTGTCATCTATATATCTTTGGTTGTAGAAGCATGTAAATTGGGTTGTGAGGAAGAAGAAATGTTAGAAGGCACAGTTGTATAATATGGTAATTTTTATGACAACTGATGCTTATATGATAATGCTAAGGTACTGACAGATCCATTACCCTCTTGTTAAATTGTATTTATTCTCTCTTTTTTTTTTTGGGGGGGGGAAGGACAACACAATTAAAAGTATTTGGTGTATGCCATCCCTAAATCTTATAAATTAATGGTGTCCATTGAATCAAACTTATCTATGTGTGAAAACATACATGTTGTGTATATTCATGTAGTATTAAAAGAGAAGAGAAGGCTGAGGGGGGATCTGTTCAACACCTATAAATAATTAAAGGGTGGGTGTCAGGAGGAAGGGGACAGTCTTTTTTCAGTGGTGACCAGTGACAGGACAAGAGGAAATGGGCACAAACTTGTACATAAGAAGTTCCGTCTAAATGTGAGGAAGAAGCTCTTCACTTTGTGGGTGGCAGAGCATTGGAATAGACTGCCCAGAGAGGTGCTGGAGTTCTCCATCTCTGGAGACATTCAAAACCCTCTAGGACAAGTTCTCATGCAACCTGCTCTAGGAGGACCTGCTTTGGCAAGGAGGTTGGACTAGATATCTCCAGAGGTCACTCCCACCCTCCCAACCCCATATCATTCTGTGATTCTGTGATACTTCTTTTCAAAATATTTTTTTTCCTTATACTAAATATACCTAATCTTCAGTACTTCCACTGATATCATCAGAAGGAAGACCTTATACTCTTGGTACATACAGTTCTCAAAATATTCTTGCCATCATAGAAGTTCTTAACGGGTTAATATCTTCCGTTGAGCTGACTGCATTTAAAATTAGTACCCTTGAGGAAGCCCTATCAACGGTGATCTGTAGTTGATATTACGAATAAATCATAGTGCAACAAAATCTGAGATGCCATGGTGGAAAGTTGTGTAACGGGCATGGCCAAGCATGTCAATGTCATAAATAAATGCAATTTAAAAAAAAGAGTTCCTAACATTCACTATCTTTTGAACCACTACTTTACAGAAATACTGGCAGCTCTTCTGTTTGTTGAATGTTGTCTTAACAGGGCCCCAGAAGGTGGAACATTGAGATTAGTGTTTCTGTGGGCTTGTTTTAGTGTATCTCCTGAGGTTTCTGGGGTGATTGTTTTTTAATAAGTTTCTGATGGTAATAACATAAAGAATAAAAGCTGGGGGGGGGAAGGGCAACTACAAAGAACCCAAAGTGTATTTTAAAAAGTCATTATTTTTGAGGTGCTGGGAGAGTTGGCTCATGATTTTGGAATGCATGCTGTTAACAAGGATTCCTTTGAAGAACTGTCTATAGCCCAGTGTTAAAGGCAGTCAGAGACCAACCATAATTAATACAGTCTTTCAAATTAGTGGTGAAAATCATCAGGCAATTCCAAAATCTGACCTTTATGTCCCACTCGTAACAAAATACAACCTCTGTTGTATCTTATTTAGTAAGAAGAAAAATGAATGCTTGAAGTCCGACTTTGAATATATTCATAAAAGAGGTGATGAAAAAGGAGTCTGAGGTAATTGAAGGCGCTGCTTTGGCAGTGTTACCTGAAACAGGCTTATGAAAGTTTGGTGCAAAGTCCTAAGGAGAATTTGTGGATGCACAGTCTGTACCCTATCTGGGACGAAACATAGAGGGCTATCTAGTTAATAGGTAGCATTTTCATATCTTATTACAGGAAAGTATGTTTTTGCCTGGGGAAATTTGGTTTATTTGTAATCTGAGAAAACTGAGTGATCAGCCCCCGTTGCGTTCTTCTCCTGCTAGTTCCCCAGTGTTGTTCTCTTGGTGTGTTAGACCTGTCGTTTAGAGCTACTTAGCTGGACATCAACTGATTTCTGTTATTACCTCCCTGGTAGCACTAAGCATTTTGTCTTTTTGGGAGGCGTGTACGTGTGGATTTAAAAAACAACAACAACAATGCAACCCCAACCAAACCCAAACCACCACCAAAGAAACCCCCAAACCACAAAAAAATGAACCCTAAAAGTATTTGATGTGTACCATTCTTAAACCTTTTCAACAACTTCAGATAGTTCTAATTTTTCTGAGGGCATAGTATGATTTCCTCCTTATGGCTGGTTTACTCCTAGTACAGGGTAGGGGGCAGTGCTGAAACTATGTAGCTTTTTAACAAATTAATGAGATTTAGTTAATCAGTGTACCTTAGACTCATATGATTATTTTTTTTTTGTTCATCTGTATGGTGTGGGTCAAACTATAGTTTAAATAATCCTAATTAAACTACTCTTAGCATCCCATGTCAGAGTAATCACAGTATCCAGTTCTCTCAAGTTTCTCTACTTGACCCAAGGGTGATGTCGCGTGTGTGGTTTGGTGGCAGTTATGGCAGCAAGCACTATCTTCTCCCTATCACTTATTCCTGTCCCTAGACAGAAATCTTCCTGAAATTTTTGACCACTTTCAGATTTATCCATTAAACCTTGAGGCGCTTTCAGATGTGGTTGCGGTCTGTGTAAAGATAACCCCTTTGATGGTACCTGACTGTGGGCAGAAGGAAGGAGATTCAGCCTGTGCTGACATGGGCAAAGGGGGTCAGTGGGGCATCTTGCTTTATCCTGGAAGAAGTTGTGGGGTCCCCTCCTCTGGAGATTTTCAAGCCCGCCTGGATGCACTGATGTGCTCTGGGCTCCCCCTGAGCAGAGGAGTTGGGCTAGATGATCTCTAGGGGTCCCTTCCAACTCTGACAATTCCATGATTCCGTGAATGGTGGCAAATCTTTCCATCGTGGCCTTTGAGATGAGACCGAATGAAGCCATAAACCATCAGAAACGTCAAAATTGTTGAGACCTTTCAGAGATACTAAGAAAAACCAACCCCCAAACTGCTGATGGTTGTGGGTGTCAAAGCTCAACCCCCCCGCAGCTCTCCTGCGGGGCAGGCACCTACTTATGACCTTCCTGCACCCTCCTCCCACCCCCACCCCGAGCTGTGCGCAGCTTTTTTCGCTTTTCGAGGGTTTTTTTTATTCCCTTTTATTTCGCCGGGCCCCTGCGGCCACCGGCGGGAGAGGGCGTGGCCTGAGGAGGAGGGGGCGTGGCCGAGCGGGCCCCGCCTCCCGCGCGCGCCCGACCCTCTCCCGAGCCCTGCGTCACCGGGAGGCCGCGCGGTTGCGGCGCGGGCGCGGGAAGGTACGCGCCGGCGGCAACCATGCTCAGCCTTCAGGATGCCCTCTTCTTCGAAATCAACATCAAGTCTCTGCTGAAGTCCTGGAGCGGCGGCAGCAGTGAGTATGGTGTCGCTGGCACCGCGAGCCGCAGCCTCCCAGCGGGTTCCTCCTTAGTAGGGGTTTTTTGTTTTGGGTTTTTTTTGGGTTTTGTGGTTTTTTTTTTTTTTGCATGCTGCTGTATAAAATTCCGCTTTCAAAAATGGTTTCTAGCGGTCCTGTGTGCAACTGTGCGCTTGGCATGGCCAGCATGAGGCAAGCAAAGTGCTCTGTCTGCTTCCCAGCTGTCATGTAAGATATTATACACACACACACACACACACACATATATATATATATATATATACACGCAAAAACCCCTAGGCTGCAATTGTTTCAGTCCGATAAAGTTCTCTGCCACCCTTTGCTGTCCGAGAGAGGTGACAAGCAGGGGCTCGCCTCTGCAGAGTTACCAGATGCTGACACTGTGGCTTACTTCTGCCAAGCTCCACATGCTCCTTTAAAGCCAAAGAGTCACCCGCAGACTGAGTGTTTTACAGCAGGTGTTATTTTTGTGCCTCACACTCATTGTTAAACCCCCCAAAAGCGCCCGCTTTGATCTTCTAAATGGCCCAGCTCTCGAGTTTCCACGAGGGTTTCTTCTCTTAACTGAACCGGTGGAGGCGAGGGAGGATGCTGCTGTTGGTACGGAGAACCCGGCTGTCCTCAGATCACCCCTTCCCACATGCTTCAATGCAGGGGCTCGGGCCCGGGAGCTGCCTTCCACTGTGTGAGCAGGCTCTGCTACCCTGAGCACGGCAGCTTAATGACAGTACGCCAGGAGGTGACAGAGATGACGTAATCGTACGTCAGCCAAGTAGTTTGTATGTCTTAACTTTCTCGTACTTGTAAAAATTAAAAAAGTCAAAAGCAGGAGGAATCTGGTACCTCAGCATTAAGTCATGTCTCGTTAATCACTCCTTGAGGTGGACTGGGATGCAGTTTCCACTCTCCAAACACTTCATCCAGATGCCGCCATTGGGTCTTTAACCCCGAAACAGCATTGTTTGTCTCACCCCTCTGTCTCATTTGGAGGTACTAATAGCAAGTTATTTACTGTACAGTGTGTTAATCAGTGCTAGGAGAGTGCAGATATTTAGTTTGCCCTAATACCTTATTCAGATGTGAGATCTCCTTTTGGCATTAGCTACTATCGTTTGTGTTTTGGACTAATAACTTCCAGTTAAAGACCAATAATAAGTTAAAACAATGACTATTTCGAATCCTCGTAGGTTTTGCTTTTCACTTTGGTCTGTGTCTTGCAGATTAACTGTGTCTGTTCCAGATTCTACCTTGTAGTTAGTAGTTATTAATATTTTTGTTGAAATAATCAGAAGGGTTTTTCTAATATTTTATAATAGAACTTGAAAGTGTGTTGTGAAAACCACTAAGAATCCTTAAAGAGGATTTTATTAATGCATATTATTTCCAAACTGAAGTAAACCATAGGATACATTGTTACAACAAATTCAGTCTATAGCTAGAGAAATTATTGCTGTATAGATAAGGAGACGAATTGCAGAATCTAGACAATTGTCAGCTGTAATAAAATAGTAATAATAATAATAAAAAAAAGTATGAGAGAAAAGGTTATCTGTATTTTCTCCTGTGTGTCCTCTGTTATGTAAGCACAGCGGAGGAAGATCTTCCTGACTCTTCCGTCAGGAAGTGGTACTTGGATCATCTGCCACCAAACTAATTGTCTGTGCTCGCTGATTCGATAGCTGGGGTTTATTTCACTTCTTTCCACGATCGTCGCTCCGTTGGTGAAAATTGCGCTGATTACGGCGCGGCTGCGTGTCTGCTCTTGGCAGGTGTGTGTGAGTGACATTCCCATGGCTTTCCACTCTGCAACCTCTCCGTGCAGCCTGTGCCGGGTTTCAGAGCGAGAATCCCACGGATGGCTCAGTGAATTTGAGCTGAGCAGGCAAACTGGTTGCTTCCCCCCCCCCAAAAAAACCCCCATATTTCCAATCGAGCGATGCGGTACGTGCAGAGCAAGGAATTACACAGCAGTTACGTCGAGCGTGTGTGTGGAAATTCATTAAGTGTGCATGTGCTGAGAAATGACTTGAGAGAGGTTTTTCCCCGTGTTTGTAGGTTATACAGTAACTTCAGAATTTTGTACACTAAAGAACATCAGAAGAGGAGTGGGTATGCTTGCGTGCATTTGCATACCCATAAAATTAAGCACGTGCAGAGAGTGTTTAAGCACATAACAGAAAGGCAGCAAAGCTCCGTGGGTCTGGTTAAGGGCTTGCTTAGCTGGCGTAATGTTGTTGCAGCGCTGGCTAAGGTTTTATTGTAGTTGATCTTTCTTCTTTCAGTAACAACAATGAAGTGACATTCATATGGCCTAGTTTCAGAATGCTGTCTCTGTGCCAACAATTTTAGGCATTACTTCCCTTTAAATGGAGTCAGGAATGTTCTTTTAATCCAACAGTGAAGTGAGGATGTCCCTGCTTAAGAATTATTTGCTTACTGAAGTTGTGGATATAATGGGAGGCTTTATACTGGCTTGTCCTCAGGTCGCTCAGCTCTATAGCATTTAAGGAATTTTCGTTGTGATAATGCAACTTAATGTTCCTAAAGTTATGGATTCTGCTGTTTAGTACGTTGCAGTTTGAATATGGTGTCTGTTTAACCGTTCTTCTTGAGGTTTCTGATTTTGTAGCAAAAATAGTCGTTTCAGTTGTTATTTATATAAATTGGTGTAAGAAAGCTCTCCTATTTTGTCCACAAAAACCTTTGTTTAAGGTTAAGGAGGTCTGGATGCCATGAGAATTACTTTTGGCAATGCAGTATATGCTCTCAAAAACCAAATGTGGTGCTGCTTACAATGAAAAGCATTATGCAATGAGAACCTTTCTGTAAGATACGACATGTGTTTTAATCGAAACTATGCATGTGTTTCTGGGGCTTACAGTCTAGACAGGAACAACTGCTTTCCAGTAAACGTGAGCATGATCCATTACTGCCTTTCAAAAAGCTCTTCTGTGTTTTTAGTATTTACTGTATTAATAACCTTGTGTGGTTCAGAAATAAGTAATTATTTCTGGATCATACAAAGGGAAGAAAAAATGTGCCTGATGTCTTTCTGATAACGAACACACAGCTTTCTGTTGGTGTTGTGCTTGTCTGGTGGACAGAAGGGTACCCCTGTCCTGTGGGTGCTTCTTTGTCCTTGAAGTCGCCCCTGCCTTCTTCTGGTAGACCAGTGTTGGAGCTGGTTCATGAGATTTTTCGTATCAGCTTGCTCAGCTCGATTTATTGCATGTATTTAAAGAATTCATACCAGTTAAGAGAACGGGGCTGCTCTTAACGTCGCTCCTGCCAAAGCTCCATCGAGGCTGTTGCCCTTGGCCTCTTTTGGGGTAAGGGTTTGTGCCGGTGATATTCAGAGTTGCTTACAGAGCCTGGGAAGAAAGTCGTGGCAGGAGAGCGAGCTGTATCTGCCTGTACAGCAGTCGTTTTTGAAAATGTATTATAAAATCAGAAAGAAACGGAGCAACTGTAAAAGGAAGTGAATTATTGGAGCTACGGCTGCCAGGTGCTGACAAGCATGTGAGAACTGGGGAGCTGCCTGGCAGATGCTTCTGAATCATTCTTTCTGTGAATGAAAAAATCACTTGGAGTTGAAGAATCGCTTACCTTCCCATAGGATTAACTTGACTGAAGATTACTTCCTCCTTTACCAACCAAAAATGAACTCTTAGCTCTCAAGAGAGGTTCTGCTCTCATAATATAGTATTTAACAAAGGAGATGTAATGGATTCATTTTTATCCGGTGGCTTTTCATTTCATGACAGCAGTAAAAGTGTAATTTAAATGAGAAAGGCGAGGTCACCCTACAGTGCTGTGGTAGGAAGGTATGTGAAAAGGGACCATATGAGGAATTGTGGAACGAACGTTTTGTTGCTGGTCTTGTTCTTTGGGAGGAGATGGGGTGAGGCAGGGTGTGCGCGGAGGTGTGCGTGGCTTCAGCAAAAGGAGTTTTGCGCCTTCTTTTGCAGTCTCCTAGTGCATTACACTTTTAAAAAGCAATGAAAGCACAGTTTGTTTATATTTTAGGAATCATTATTGTGTGATAAATTCCAGCTTGTTTTCCCTGCAACTGTTACACTGAAAAAAAGAAAGAAAACCTGGGGAAGAAATTGGTCTGAGACATTACGTGGTTGTTTCTCCTCTAAACTGTCCTTTGGAGTAGCAGTAATCGGTGACAGTGCAGTGCTCTAGAGAACTTTCATCTTTTAATTTTCCAGTGTTATGAAATGCCAGTACCATTCTGTGTAGTGAAATCTGCTATGTGAAGAGAAGATAGCTTTTTTTTTTTAAATTTATTTCTCTTTTCTTTCAAAGCAGGGTTGAAATAACAAGGCCCTACATCCTACATGGATGTAGGCTGGCAGAAGACAACTAGGCTATAAGTAGATCATCCAAACCAGTCAAACCAATGTACCACCCTGAAGTAGAAGAATACCCAGTATACATAAGTGAAGGTTCTGAAGTTGTCAAACCTTTTCAGTCCCACTCCACTAGATGTGTCAGGTGAGCAGGATGAAGATGAGGGCAAGGATGAAGAAGAGAAGTTTCATAAGACTGCTGAACTCAGCACTTTTGCTAAAAGTGGTGGCTTTGCCCCCAGGAATGCAACCTGGTCACCTTTTCATCTGCCAACTGTGGTACTTCTCTCATCCTTTTAGTGACCTGCTTTGGGTCGTTACATCAGCGGAAATTTTCTTGGGAAGATGGAGATTTTTGTTGTTGTTAAATTATCTGGCTGAATCACTTCAAGGCAAGGAGGGTGGACATGAGTGCTGGTGTAAAAGAACAGTCAGGACCACGTGGCTCACAGTGATAGTCCAACTGCATGTTTTCGTGGGTCCATGTGGGTGTCTCAGCTCAGCTGGATCATTGAGCCTTGCTCTCATATGTGTTGCACAGAAGCCTGCTTTCTATTTGCTCATTTTTCTTCTGTGTGACTGAAGCTCTGGGATTATTTTGGGGGAATTTTTGGCTTGGTGTAGCTTTCACTGTTGCTAAACACGCATACCTACATTATACTTTTTCCCTGCCTTATCTGTTTGATGCCTGCAGTCCAAATCGTAACACTTTTCATGTAAATTGGGCATAAGGGCACGGATGCTCATTAGGGAAGTTTATGTAACCAGATTTTTACCAGTCATAAGTAGATAAGGATATATGATGTTTTGGTCCTTACTTTGGACTTGTTAGTACATCAACATGGAAAACCTTGAACTGTGATTTTAAAAAATTTTTTAAGGTTGTAATGTGTGAGTTTCTTCATATTAATTTTTAAATAAGATGTCTATGTTGTATTAAGCACATTATGTGTTGGAATATACGTTATTTATCTTCATCAGACATCAATATGTTAAAATGCGTTTTCCTTTGGGGTATTCTTTCCAGTAAAGCAAGATAAACCCATAACTAAATTCTGTAATGATTCAAATTGCAGAAGAGAATGCTGTTGAAAGGAGAAAATGCCCCACATGCAAACCACTCTGTCAGCTACTGTTGCTGGAATAAACTGCATGCTCTGCATGGACTTCAGGAAAGCTCCAGATAAACTGATTGCAACAACCCACATCAAATACCCCATTTCTGCTGACTTTTTTTTTTTTTTTTCAATTCAAACTAGCGCTGGTGCCTTTGTATGTGAAGGGGGGAGGTTCAGACAGTAGAGATTTAATAGCATTTAAGAGATCACTGACAAAACAGTATTTGTTTATTTAAAAAGGTGACTGCCAACTTTAGAACACTCTGTGGAGCAACACTGTTGTTTGCTATATTACATCCTGTTTGCATGTAATTAGAGGTTTTACCCTGTATAAAAAGAAATACTCTTCCTCATTCCTCTACCAAGGGCAATAGTGTTAGGGTGAACTTAAAGAGGAAAAGGCCATTCTAAACCAAAAGGGACGCTCAAAACCTAAAAGGCACTGGGGCATGCTACTGTAAATATGAAGTAAGTGTTTGAACTCTGATGTCCCAGTTGCCTGTGGTGAATGTCACCGACAGAGGTTTACGTCAGTAGGGCTGGTAGAAACTACTTTCTGGGAGAAATTTCAGGGGAGTTTGCTGAAATATGATTTGTATAGTAAGCTGCCAAGCTGCAATAACAGAAGAAAATAACACGTTAAGGCATAGAATTGCTTTGTTCTAATTACTTTTAACATCAGAATATTAATTATTGGAAAATTAAGGTATAGAAAGAAATAAACTTTATGTTTTTGACTTTGCATGGATAACTATCATTAGACAAATCTAGGAGTTTATCTGGACCAATCCAGAAATACTTAAAATATGGTGATCATCAAAAAGCTGGAGGTGGAGAATGTTTCAATACAGTTACAGAATTGCATGGTTTATGACTTGGTTTTTAGACTTGATGCCCTAAGTAGATATAGTTAGAACAAACAAGAAAAGTTGTGTTGGACAGTTTTTACTCAGTTCAGAATAAGTATTACTAATGACTACATAAGGTTTTCAAAGTAGTAGTGGAAAACAACAAGCATCTTAAAATTTTTTTTCTACAATCTGTGCCTTTTCACGTTCTTCTAAGAATCAAGAATCTGAAAATCCAAAGGGGCAAAAGAGTACTTTTCATCAGATTTGCATAGCCTCAGAAATAGATCTTTAAGAGTTTAAAAAAACAAGCATTTCAAGCATCTAAAATAAATTTTTTCATTTAAAATATTAATATTTATAGGTTTCTTGCTCAAAGATTAGTTTGAGTTCTAGGAGTAATTAATTTCTCAAAGATCTTAGGAAAGCACAGCATGGGAGAAGTATAAATGAATCCTGTGGTTCTGCCAGGGGCGCAGCTGGCACATGATTTGGGGAAATTTTCAACTTTTACTTTTTGAAGTTTTCTTTGTAGATGTTTGCTGCAGACCAGACTGCTGGCCTAGAAAGACGTATGAATGCCTTAAACCCTTGCAAATCAGTGCTACCTAATTAATGGATATCGGAAAGAATTGTTATATTCACAGTGCTATCCCAGCAGCGTAAGAAGCCTTAGGAATTAGTGATTTTCTTCCTTTCGCTTCTTTTATTCATCATTCCTGTTTGTTTCCTTTGTTCACGCTGCTGAGCTAGCATGTAAGATCTTCAGGTCTGGAGCTGTGAGGGAGCCAACGCACCAGGGATGCCGGTCAATAACAACTCAGATGCCCTTAATGCAGCCGGTGTTAGGCTTAGAAAACTGAGAGTCTGATGTCTCAGTGGAAACCTGTCTCCTTTTTCTCTCTAACATCTTGTTTGTGCCGGCTGTCAGCAGGACGTAGCAGTTGGGCCAAATATCACCAGATTTTGACTGTTCTTTCAGCTACAAATGAGGTCTTGTCCTGGAAAAAAAGAGAAAGGCTGGCAACTGGCACTTGGTTTTTATGACAGCAAAGCAAAGAAGGACGCTAACCCAGATGTACTGGGGCTTGGCTGAGAATTTCAAAGTTTTTTTGATAGCTGTTAAAGTCGCTGTGGCCAGAAACCCATGATAGACTGCTCAGGGGAAATTAAGGTGGAGTTGTCCATTCTTCTGCTTCTTATCTTTGAACTTCTCTCTCTTCAGAAATTAATAGGATAGGAAAAGAAGAAGGAAGAATCCAAAACCTAGAAATTCCCTAGCAGAAGTGCATGGGTGAGAAAGATTTTTGGAGTCTTTTTCTCAGGTTGTTTTGTGGTGGTTTGGTTTTTTTTTTTTCCTTCTTAAATAATAATTTAGAAAATCTTGAAAGGGTACTTCAGTGTATCACTATTCCTCCACAGGAAAGAATGTAAAAGTGTGTCACTAATTCTGAGCATATTCTGTTCAGCAAAAAAATATGAGCAAAACTAGGTTTCAAAAATACGGTGGAAGGTGACCGAAAGGAAAGTGATTCCACTGTTTAAAGATTTCCTAGCATCTGTCACTGTAGTACTGTTCAAATGATTGTTTGAATAATTTTCACTTACTTATTTATCATTTATACTTTGTGCCTCTCTTTTATTGCCACATTATCCCTGAAGGGGGATGCTGTAACTGGAAAACTAGAGGGCTTGTCTTGAGAGGATAAAGGAAACAAAAACATAACTTGTTGAATTGAGCTGGGAGAATGTGGCAGGACAAGGCCCGGGAGAGCTCTAGGAAGGGCACAGACATTGGATCTGTATTTTTGGAAGCAAGCCTGTAGGATTTCACTACGTAAACTGTGGTGAAGGATGTGAATTATGCAGGCACTGAACATGAAAACTCTTTGAAGTGTATTAAGCTAAAGTTCAGCCTCACTAAAATTGAATCTCACTGTGCCAAACTGGTGTCTTCTTGGAGATGCAAGTTTTCAGAATGAAAAAAATAGCATAGACAACTTACTCTCAAGTGAGGAAGTACCGATTCCTCAGTTAATTTTAGTTTAGATACTGGTTTATTAGATACGTTCTTGTACTTTTTTTTAAGTTCTTTCTCAAGCTTTCATATCTCTTCCCTACTTCCTTACTTCTGCTCAGAGTATTTACATTAATGGTGCTGGAAAAAGTTGTGTCAAGTCCTCAAGCATTATTTGGTTTTGTTTTATATTTGCAATTTTAAGATGAAGATTACAAAGACTGTTTGGGTCCCGGGAGACGTGACAGGGCCATGAAGGTGGGACAGATCAGCTGTGCCGTCTTGACAGGATTTTCTCTGTAGGGTTACTGTTCTCAGGAGCCTCAGCCCTCAGTTCCCACTAGGCCTAAGTTAAAATTCCAAGTTAAAGGCACGGTAATGTGTGCGTGCTTTGCAGGTGTCTTACCTAAGAAAAGTTTTGTGAAAGGGGTATGGAGTGTTTCTAACCTTTAAATTAATATATTGATCTGTCTTGTTAACTTGAAGATGTTTGGTTGAGTGCTCTCTGCATTGTGGATCCGTGGAGGTAGCAGAGGCTCGTGAAGGGTTGCATGTTTTCATCAGTATCTGCAATTAGGAAAAAAACCAAACCCAATAGTTTTCTCTGTTTTCCTGTCCTGTCCTTCTTGCCAAGTGCAGCTTCTTTAGCAGGGTATTGATAACATGTTTCTGGAGGTCAAACACTACTCCCTGCCTTGAGTTGTGACTGTAGTTGTGAAGTAGCAGAGCGCTGCTGGTCCCACTGCCTCCCGCTCTCCATCTGCAGAGGAAGAAGACAGTAACCTCGTCCTTCCATGAGTCTAGCAAACTTACAGTCAACTCAAAAGGGAAGTGGGCCTTTGTACTAAAACCAGCTTTTATATTAAATCACCTTGTTTTATGGTGCTGTCATGACCATACAAACTCAGATACCACATCATCAGGGAAAAAGATGAGCAATGAGCTCTGGATGTGAAACTCCAATTTCTAGGTCATTGGCTGAGAGTGTAACTCAGCAGAGGCCAGAGCTCATTATCATGTCATGGTTTGCTTTTGGTCTCCTTCCAGGTATCGGCACCAGAGTGCTCCCTCCTTTGAGGCCCTCACCCTGATTGAGCTGTGCAGTCCCACTGCAGCCAGAGTGTTTGCCTGCTCTCTGCTCCTGTCCCCATCAAAAGTGATTCAATTGTTAAGCTAATCTGTGCTTTATTACTGGAGAATTATTAATGAGGTAATGGTTTCTTGGGGTACATGCCTGTGTAACTTTAATATACTGAAGAAGCTTGAGGTCTAAAACCTTGACCCAAGAAGCTGAGATTTCCAGGCTAGAGAGATAATAGTTAGACAGTGCATAAAACCAATTTTGGTAATAGTATACATGAGCAGGAATGAAACAAGCATTGCTCCATTTTCAAAATAACTACCAGTGTATTTATACATTGCAACTGGGGAGGAAGAATTCCGGGCACTGATACAGGTTAGGGGTGGACCTGCTGGAAAGCACTTCTGAGGAGAAGGATCTGGGGGTCCTAGTAGATAGTAAACTATCCATGAGACAGCAATGTGCCCGTGTCACCAAGAGGGCCATTGGAATTTTGGGTTGCACAGGGAAGAGCGTGGCCAATAGGTTGAGGGAGGTCATTCTCCCCCTCTACTCGGCACTGGTCAGGCCACAACTGGAATAGTGCACCCAGTTCTGGGTTCCCCAGTTCAAGAGGGACAGGGAACTACTGGAGAGAGTCCACCATAGGGCAACAAAGATGAACAAGGGATTGGAGCATCTCCCTTATGAGCGAAGGCTGGGAGAAAACTGTGACTCTTTAGCCTGGAAGGCTGAGGGGAGACCTCATTAATGCTCACAAGTATCCGAAGGGTGGGCTGAAGGAGGATGGAGCTGGGCTCTTTTCAGTGGGCACAAACTGGAACACAAGAAGTTCTATTCAAAGATGAGAAAAAGTTCTTTGGGGTGAGGGTGATGGAGCCCTGGAACAGGCTGCCCAGGGAGGTTGTGAAGTCCCCTGGAGATTTTCAAGCCCCGCCTGGATGCAGTCCTGAGTGATGTGCTCTGGGCAATCCTGCTTTAGCAGGGGAGTTGGATTAGATGATCTCTAGAGGTCCCTTCCAACTGACAGTTCCGTGATTCTGTAATAATGACATTGGCTAGCTATCTGTACTAATTTTGGTCGGTCAGCTAAGTGACCTTGTATTTTTTCTTCACGTAGCAGTAGCAAGGAACACTATGGATTATACAACTGATTTTTTGTGATGTCCACTACTTTGAAATTTTACCCTCCCTTCCTGAAGAAGGCTGGACACTGGAGAATTTTTAAAGCAGAATCTTAATAGCTTCATATCTTTCTTCCAATATATTTCTGCTTTCCTTCTTTTTGTATTTGTGGTGAACTGTGTAGTCTTTCTAAACGGCACCCAGATACTGCTCCTGTCATTAACAGCCAAGCCATAGTTGGTGTTAGTGCATACAGTTAGACGCTCAGTTACTTTTCAAGCCTAAAAACCTGTTAGTATTAAAATGATTACAGTTATGAATGTAGCTGTGATGCAGTTGTCCTGTCTTCTTACAGGCTGCAGTCGTTAAAATACAGTTTTATGTATAAGTTTATTTTTATTCCTGTCCATCAGCATGGAATAGTTCAGAGCAGATTTTACCACCATTCATTTGTAGGCGAGCGTCTGTTACTTTACTGATAGACTGTGGATATTTTCTGTCTTCCTACAAAAATATGAATCCTACTGTTTAATTTTTAGCAGAAAAAAGTGTAGGAAATACTGTTGCAACACTGTATAAACAATGTAGGAGATGTAAATGTGAGACCCTACATAAAAGGGAAAAGATATGTTATCTAAAATACGAACTGAGGGGGAAAATTAGTTTTTACTCCCTCTCGCAGTCTGTTGAGCCCCAGAGCATGTGTCCAAGCGGTCCCTCCAGCAGCTGGGCACTAGGACAGGGGTGTTCAGGGTGTCTGTCCAGGAAAAAGACACCACGATGCTTGTGTCCAGCTGTTAGGTCTGGAATCCATGGCCATGGTATGGGAGGTAAAGACTCCATGTGCCACATTCTCCGCATGTCCCAGGTTTCTCTTCAGTAACCAACAGATTTTACATGAGCATTTTTGGAGCTGTCAGTGATTGGTGTCTCCATCCTATACCACCTATACCTGTGAGTTGTTCCAAGTTGTCATGGTTCTTTGTCACCACGTCTGGGTGTGTTTTGAAACCGCAGGTACATGTGCTGGAGGTCTCCATGATCTACTACCGGGTGCCCTTCATGCAGGCCAGGCTTCCAAACAGGCCACCACTTCCCCTGGTGCCTCCATATCCAGACCTTCTCATACTAGTCTGAGCCTCTCGGTTACAGGTCTGCTCAGTGCTTTTTGGAGCTTATAAGAATGTATTGAAACCAGGTTCTTATTGTGGAGAAAGCAAACTACTTTCTGAAGTAAGTTAAAATCAGATAAAATGTTAAAATGAAAGTTGAGGAAGGTAAAATGAAAAAAAAGCTTTTTCTTTTTCCTTTGAATTCCAATACATACAGCTCAAATCTTTTAAATGACCAATTCAGCCATGTATTTTGGAGTTTCATGGACAAGCATATAATAATCTATTTTTATTTGAGACGTGACTGGTCTCCTCCCCTGGAACTAACAAAGGAGCTGTTAACTCTGAAAGCTCGCTGTGTTTATGGGGGCTAAGAATAGCATGGCATGCCACGTAGTATTGTCTTCTTCCAGAGGTCCAGTTCGAGCACTGGCTGTATCCGCACGACGCTACCTGAGATTTTATTTCACCAGGTTTGTGCTGTCCTTTTGCACTTTCTGTGAAGACTTAAAGCCCTCAAGGCTGTTGCCCGTTTTTCGATGGAGTTGCACAACTTCAGGTTTTTGCTACTTTAGTTTCCTTTTATTTGCAGTTAGCATAGATAAATTTCTTCAGAAGGTCTGGTTAGAAATACAAGTGTCTCATGCTTAGTTCAAAACAAAAAATGTTGTTAACTAGAGCTTCATGTGAAGTCAGCGCTACCTCATGCTGTTAAAGTCTTAAAAACTGCTGAGGACCCTTAAAATACATTTCCCACGCTAACCACAGAAGCTGAACAAACTTGGATAACTGACCTAGAGAACAATCACGAATCTTCTAGATATTTGCTAATTTTCATGTTCATCAATCTCTTTTCCCCCAAGGAAAAATGAAAAATAGACATCCCAGACTATCACCGACTCAGCAGCTGACGTTGCTGTTTTTCTGTGGAGTTTGGTGAATGAAAGGACTTGGCTCAGACAAGTACATCTGGTAAACAAAAAAAAAACCCCACAGACAGCTCTAGCTAATTTAAAAACAGAGAATATACAACAATATAAGATATGTGTTTGACATCACAAGGAAATAAATGCTCTAGTTGAAAGAGAATCAGCTTCTACTATCTGCTCACTCTTCGGTTAGTTGTACTGGGAACCAAAACCCATCAGAGTCAAATTTTTAGACAAGCTGTTTCCCTCAGTGCAGGGCAGAAAACTTTAGGGAATGTGTTCCCATATGTTTTTTTTTTTACTCTTTTAGAATTTAATTGAGGTAGTTACCTAGATGTGGAAAAAAAATGAGTTTTGTTTTGTTTTGAATCCTCAGCAAACTTACTGTAATAATACTTTTGAAAATGTTGATTTTCTTTTCCTTGGTATGTTTATGTTAAATGTGACAGATTGAGTTAGTCTTCAGAGGTTTATTTCCCCTTTCAGCTCCTATGTTCGTACAGAGGATTACTAGGCAAAACTGACAGAATTGGAGCGTGGAACAGTTGTTCTTTCCTGAAGTTGATACTTAATGCATGAGACTTATTCTAACCCTGATTCGTGTATGTCTGAGTATATTCCATTGTTCAAATGTATTTATTTGTTTATTCCCTTTTTTAATCCTTGTCTGTATATCTAATGCTTTAATTTTGAAACCATACCTCAGTATCAGAAATACTGTTATAATATTTCTGAGTACTTCACTGGGCAGTTACTTAGAAAGATGTGAAAATGCTCTTTTAATGGACCTAGTCTTGACTAACTTAACATTTTTGAGCTTTAACATTTAGAGGTATTTTTCATATGAAAAGTTAATATGCTTATATGGAGCATACTAAAAGAAATTAATTTTGTTCCTTTATAGATTTTTATAAATAGGCTTTAGTTTTTTTAATGATACATGATTTGAGGTTATTGGTTACTTTATAACTGATGATCCAGAGTCTTTTTCCAAAATAGCTTTTTACAGCAAAGCTGTCAGTATTCATTACTTTTTGCATTTACTCAGGAAAGGTATCAGTTTGACATTAATGAGGATAATTGAGGATAATGAGCATAATGAGCATAATGAGGAAAAGTCTTTTCCTCTTTCTACTGGGAGCTGGAATTGCCCTCTTCTCACAGGCAGTGGGAGGGGTTTTAAAACAAACTACCTTGGGCTGTGTTCAACGAGAGAACTCTTTGCAAAAGCTGCTGGCTTCTGACACTCTCTTTTTGGAATATCAAGCGTAAATCTGTTGAGCGTTTTGTCATTGTTTTTTCTTTCAGTACAGTGCATCTCTAGGATTTTTTTATATTCTTAATTCTTCAGACTGAGGATGTGGAGTTTTGTTTTTCCAGAGAAATGTGGATTAGGAAAGATGAGAGAAGGTATTTGTGTTTCTTTTTGTGTTTGCTGGTTAACAAAGGAGCATCCATGATCACTTTGACTTTGTTGCTTGATATAATTTTTGTGTGGTGTATACATATATATCTGTTAATATATTAAAAAGAAACAAAAGCTCCTCATAGATGATATGTTGCAGTGACAAGTGTTAGAATTAAGTTGTCTGTGCAGCCCATATATGAGTGTGTTTGTATTCCTTTGATGCTATACTGTTGCCTTAGTTTTAGGTTTATTAGGTACTGTTTCTTAAATTTTTAAATTTAGGGTTTAATTTGTGCTTTTCTTTCACTTCATGGAATTTGTATACCATAAAAATGAAGTCTTTATTCAGAGTAAGTTCCACCCTCAAGTTGCTGTGGAAATGTGTGCTTCCTTAACTTGTAGAACACTGTACATGGAAATCTGCAATAAACACTAGTAAATATAATTCTCTTTCGTTCTTTTTCTACTCTTCTAGACCCCAGGCTTGACTAACATATCTTCCCACTGCTGCCTTTGCCTCTCTTATGCTTTTTAATTTAGCATCACTTAGCCAAGCATGGATACAATTTTATTGCCTTTGTTAAGCATTCTTAACGGAGGATTAGGAGCATCAGTGCATTTCCAGCCTGGTGCAGCCTTCAATTTGATAGCCCAGGAAGGAAAAAATGGATTTTTCTTTAAGCAGTAAATGTTTTGTTCTCTGCCCAGCTTCCCTCACCCCTATGGGCTGAGCAGGACACATTTTCTATACCAAGCAGAAACGGCACAGGGGAGAAAATACGCGAGCAAGTTTACCTGCAGACTTACCTGTCACTTATGAAGTTGACTGCCATTCTGTGGCTTTCAAACTGCAGCTTGTCAGCTGAGAGAGGGAGTGGAGAGAAACCAAACTGACCCTAGCAAGCTTAAATTTGCTCAGTAGGAGTCTGCATCCCCTTGGGAAGGAGGGGAGAAAAATAAATCTGGTAATGGCAAAATACTGGAAAATGTTGATACAGGAGTTAGGATTATGAATACCTGCTAGGCTTGAATGGACACCTTATTTCTGGGTCCTGATTGATGAAGTTTGGGTAAATGCTGAAGCCAGGCTGGGAATCCAGCAGTGAGTCGTGGGATGATATCGATGTTTTTAGCTTTTACATTGTCAGAGAAAGTTGTAACTGCTCGTGTTTTTAGAGAAAAAAATGTAGTAGCTCAACTCATTGTAGTTGATGCCAGATAGCTAGACATCTGATGTCCTTTCAGTCATCCCTCCAACTTCCCAGAGTTAGAACTGAAGGAAAGATGTGTGGTGCTCTCCCAAATTATGACCTCTCAGCTATTACATGAATGCAGAATGCTGTCTAAAAGCATGATAGACATGACTGGTATGGTGGTGATGAACCTGAGCTTATAGGTCTCCTCAAAAGCCAGGGAATACAACTAGCTCAGATGTAGTGGTGGTTGGTTTACGTTTTCCTAAGGGCAGGTAGATCTGAAGAATAACAGAACAAGCCACAATTACACTATTCTATCCCTGCTGTCCATATGCAAAAGGAAGTTGTCATCTTTACACCTGTTGCAGTAATAATTTTAAATTAAAAAAAGTAGGAAATAGAGATACCAGAATACATACCCTTTTTGCTTGACAACACAGCACCAGTCTTTGCTGGTGCTGTGCAAAAGTATTTTGACAGCAGGGTTGTGTTAATTCTTCTCAATAAGTCCACTGGGAAAGAAGACAGTAGGTAGCAGGTATGGGCTTAGGGTGGTATCTTTTCTCTGAGAAGTTTGCGACTTGATTACAAAACTGTTTTCCAGCAGAAATTCATGTAAGTCTAACTTGCTTTATTATGTGTGCAGCTTTAATTGAAAGCTCCAGTTGTATAAAACTTGTGAACAGTAAAAGTGTATCTGAAAATTACCATTGGGGTTTTAACTTGTAGCCCTGAACCTTTACATTCCTGCCATTGCTGGACTTCCTTACGTGATGGATTGTGTTCTAGATTATGGACAAATCAACAGGACTTGTCCTTTATATTCTTTTAAACTGCTCTTGCATGGGAATGGCTTTCTGACAAGGAAGCCAAGCATGTTAAATATATTAGCAGTTTGGAAGTGTGCTATGAAATAAAATTTATGTCGTACTAAGTGAAGGCTTCTGTGAAATTCAAAATATGATTTTTAATTAAAATGGTTTATCCGAAGAGGTTTTCTATTCTGGCAGTTGGTCTAGAAAAGGAATTACATAAACTACATTTTTAGCGGTCTGACACTTTAATGGTCAGGATTTCCTGACAACATGCCATAATCAAGAATGACTGGGCAGGACTTGAGACAATTGAGTTCAGACTGATTTCCTCTTCCTCCTCCAATTTTTGTGCTTTATCACATTGTTTTCCAGTGTGTATGGTTTGGTCTTTTGGCATCTTGTGCTATCAAAATTATTTTTTAATTTCCTTATTTTTTTTTTCTTGTCTGATAATAATCTACATGCATGCTTTACCATAGAAGGCTCTGTAAAGTGGTTCACATGAGTTGTGCTTCTTCTTGTATATGCTCATAGCAATTTCAGCTACTATTCTGCATCTCCATCCCAGCTGTTATGTTGTTAAGGATTTAAAAAAAAAAAATTTAAATATATAAAATTGGCCTTACATACATCTTAGTGATTTTTTTTTTTAAAACTTAAATTTCTTGTTTGCAAAGGTAATACTTGCACATTCTGCCCTGCCATCCCATACTAAGCAAGTTAGAATTACATAGTATAAGATATGAGGTGAGCTTTAGCAAATATCTTTTGAGACTGGAGCTTGTAGCAGCCTTTGCTGCTCTCATCCCACATTCTCAGAGGACAGAGTGAGTCCAGCAATGACTAATAATCTGTTTCTGACTGACTGTCTTCAATGTCAGATCTGATCCCTTTTCCAGCCATCAAATTTCTTAATGAAACTGTTTGTGGTTTCTGCTTTCCATAGATACAAAACACCCACCTATCTGGTCTGGGTGGTTGTACCTATTGCACATGGCTGTTGCTCCTCAGGTTCAGTCGCAGTTCTACAGAGAAGCAGGCTCTCTATATCCAGGATGAGCAGAGTGTGTTACTCTGTTAACCATTTTTAAGGATTGCTGAGATTTTTTTTTTTCCCCAGCCAAACAAAAGCTTCACTCGGGGATAAACACTTACAACTGATACTTTGGAATTGAGTAGTGGTGCTGCTTTCCACAGATGAGAGAGGTTGAGAAGGACGAATAACTGCCATAGTCCTTATTTAAGAAGTGGCAAAGCCAGTAGGATTTACCTGGGGAAATTTGTAGCCCAGTTTCTCCCCTCTCATGTATCTGAATTTAGGCAAAAGAAGTATTTAAAAATACTTTTCCTGATTTAATTTCTGTAATCTGTTTTATCTGTCTGTTTTAGAGTTTTGGGGAAGAAAGGATATACTTGTTTTATTCTTAGAATAAAACTTCCCAAAATAAAGTAGGGAAGAGACTGCAAGATATGAAGTTCTATACAAGGACTGCAATATTTGCTAGTTAGAATTTGCTCAGCCATTAAAGCAGTTCGGCAAGAAGAATTTCTTGTTCTCTTCAAAATACTTCCTCAAGGAATGTCTGAATATCAGTATGAAAAAGGGGGAAGGTGCTATGTGGCAGGGAATATAGCAAAAAGTCGCCAGAGGACTTTGGTATTGGGAAGTTTAGAAGGAAGAGAGAGAAAGAGACCCTCAAGGACTTGTCTGTGTTTGAAATGCAAAGTACTGACATCTCATATTCATAGGTGTGGAAAAGATGGAGGAGAAATTTTCTTCTAAACTTAAATTGGTTTGGGGGGGGTGGTTTTTTTTTTTTTTTCTTTGGGATTTTTTTTTTAATAACAAACCCCATCACTTTTAAGTTTGAAGCAATATTCCTGCAAGATATTGCTCTTTTGCTTTCTCCCTTGGAGACTGACTGGTGAGATTTCTAGAAAGCATTAGTCCAAATGAAAATCTAAAACTTACAGTTTATGAACAAAATTGTCTGAGATATGAGCAGCAGTGGGAAAAGAGACTGCTGTATCTTTGGAAGGACAGAACTCCCTAGTTGTGAGGCAGAATTTCCAATTTGAAGATTGTTACAGCAAGACTGTATCTGCCAAAGGAGTGTAATCAGGCCCAGATACCTAGAAAACTAGATGTTACCAGATGAAGATTTCATGCCTTAGAATTTCTGCTGTGCCTCTGTGTTGACCTGAAGTAATGTTTCTCTTACCTTCTACTAGAAGAGGATTCTGCATTCTGGGGAAATCTAATATTAAATTTCTTGCTTGTGTTTCCAGAGTCTTTGAAAGCAGAAAACAAGTTTTGTGTGACAACCTGTAACTAGACAAATTGGCAGCTGGTCTCCTAGTTGAGTCAACTTCCCATGAAGAATGGATGCTCATATTTGGGCATAGAAAAACAATTTTTATGATAAGGCTTCAGGAGATTTCGGTGAAGTTTTTGTTCTGTGGCGTTTTTTTTTTTTAATTCAAATGAAAACTGAGTTGTCATAGTCCCAGTTCCCACAATACACTCAAAAAACTTTCCTTCCCCTTCCATATTCCCAGGGAATTAACATTTTAGCCATATACGTTAGCTACTTGTTGAAATAATCTTATCTTCTGTTTATTGATGCAGCATTCATTTATGTTACTTTATTCCAGAGTTTGGCTAAAATGTAATATAAACATATCTGAAGCTCCTTAGATAAACTGTCAATAGGGAAGTGTTTCTGCTGCAGAAGTAAAATTTAAGTTCTGATTTAGATATGGAGGGGAAATTGTCAATTTCCTTCTCTCACTGAAAGATTTGACTTGACTTTACAGCCATTCCACTGAACTCTACCGCCGAATGAAGCCAGTTCTAAACCTCTTTCTACTTCACAGGTTGGATAATCCATTCGTCTCATTAATATGTGACATTTCATAAAGGCATGACAGAAGTACCAGCTACTACTGTTGGTTATTTAATTACTGTCATCAAATTCACAGGAAATCAGTGAAAGAGAGAGAGGCGAATAAGAATTTGCAATCCACTCTCTTAGTCTGTGTGGCTTGTTGGTGAGATACTGGTTTTCTTTGCCTGTTGGTGTAGTACAACTGGACATGTGGAGCCATGATCTTTGTTAAACCTTTCCCACAGATAATTCCATGTACACTGCCAACACAGTGAAAGGAGAATGCTGTACCTCATGTAGCCATACAAATTAGTCGTGTAGTCTGCACTGAAAATAATAGGATGCTTGTTCACCAGGAACTATGTCTCCAGACTAAGGTATAAGAAATATGGGAGAAAGAGCAGGTAGTTTTTCTTGGTCATGTGTATGCTAGTGTATTGGGATGGATTTTCAACCACTCTGTTTCTGTTCATGCTGTTACTGATCAGCGGGTGTATATTACATAAAGCAAAGGAATATCTAGGGAACAGAACCTATGAAAATCTGTGTGCTTAATGGCTCTTAATAGATATATAATTTCACTGGCAAAAACTTTGGATTTTATTGACATTTAGGTTGTCTTGTAAAGTGACGTGACTATGGTGTTAGGGGGCTGCTGCACTTCTCCCTTCACTTTCAGGTTTTCATACTAGTATCAAGAATAGTATTTTTTATTAGGTACTTTTAAAAAATACATCCTAAGAATGTCTCAAAAATGACATATAGCAGAAACTTATTATCTCAGTCCATCTAAGCACATAACAGAGTAATGTACGTCACTGAAAAAACTGGAATTAACTGGAAGTGGTTAAAATAAGTATATATTTGACAAATTTGCAATTTCTTCTCTTTTATTGTAATCTGTTAGCACGGTTTAAAATGAGTAACATTTTTTCTGGTAAGTGAACATTAATGAAATAAATGGAAAAAATCTGGATAGATGCAGTACAGCGCAGAACCATCCACCGTGTCTGCAAAGGCTGCTGACTCCAGCACTTGCCTGCTGCTGGCCAACCAAGGAACCAGCCAGAACCTTGTGTGCAGCGGTGCTGGATGTGCATGACATCAGCTGGGATTCAGAAGAGCTAGAGCTGCTGAGGCACTAATAAATCCAATTTATGGACAGTCTCCATGCGCTACCGCTAGTGATGCACATCGTTTGGATGAAACCCAGTGAGGTAGACCTGGCTGGTTTGCTGTGCTGTCCCGTGCTTCAGCAACCCAGGTTAAGGTGGCTGGATAAATGGAGACCAACTGCATCCTCCTATCGCTACTCTGAGAGCAAATCCAAGAGATTTAAGTGAAGAACAGTTCTTTCTTTATATCAGTCTGTGGACTGGAGACTAAGATTTGGAATGTATTTCTGTTACTAGAGCAGCAGATGTTGAACCTCATTATCTTCATACACCTCTTAAAAATGATGAGGTGTATTCATGGAGTGAGATTGATTTTTTTTCACTGATGTGAGTAAGGAGACTTTGGAAACAACAAAGACTTGACGGTCTACAGGAATTATGGAGTTGTCAACTAATGATAAAGCTATTGGAGAAGTTGTCTGCTCTAGAAAACAGGCCGCTGGTCTGGGACACAGGAAGCCTGGATGTAACTGTCTGGCTCTGCTCAGAATTTGGTGGAGTGATACTGGATAGCTTGCCATCACTTTTTGAGCTTTGACATGCGTATTAGGAAAAAATAATGCTTCCTTTGGTAAAATAACTAAAGCTTTGTTGCTATGAAGCACTCTTAACTGTTGTTTCAGACACGACACTCTCTATATTAATGTCACTTCTGCGAGACAGAATGAAATGTTCTAGATGTTTATCAGAGTAAAAGGCAAGGAGTTTAATTAAACTTTTTTCAACCTTTGAGAATTTTTGTATTGTCATTTGGACATGCAAACCCTATTCTGCAACAAGTACCAGAGGAAATGTAAAGTACTGTGATATAATGTGTGCTTTAAAAATAATAATAAAAAGCTTAATCATTAAGTGCGAGCCGTGTATAATGATTTACTGCCTTAACAATGAACATAAAAATAGCAACCAAGAATATGAACTGCTTGATTAAAACTGTAGAGGCCCTCTCTGAAGTGTGTTGAGTATCCTTATATTATGGTTGGATACCTTATTTAAAAAAGCATAAAATAATTGTAGAGGGATTTGCAGGTATCTTGAAAGAGGGGGAGATATCTGAAGGAAGGTTTGCTTCAGTCCAACTATTCCAACTTCCTGAGTAACAGCGGTGACTGAAAGCAAATTTCACTTAAAGAAAAAGACATGGAAAACTTAAGAAGTACTATTTAAAGCACGTGAAGAGTCTGCACTCCAACAAGCATTAAGTAGTACCAAAACCAGTCTATGAAAAGTAAAAAGCATCATGAAGTGGAAGGCACTTGTAGACTGTCACAGGCTGGGGTGCACTTGTTACTGTCTGGTACCTGTTCTGAATGCTTGAATCCTGAATTGTCTCATTGGCAAATGGTACCCTACTTACATCCTCAAAAATTTGATGCGTTTGATGTATAAAGAGAGAAGCAGGATGACAAAAATAGCACTCTTTAATACCAACTTGGGCATTAAGTAACCTTTCCTACTTTGGGACATTTGTGTTTAACATGAAACAACTTTGTTTCTCCTTTAAGGTCCATCAGGGCGTTGTTGGCTTTTGACCTAGGAGCGTGTTGTCTGTCTAATTATCCTTTGTATTGTTTCACTGTTCCTTGAAACTATCCAAACAATTTGGTGTGGCCCTAGCAACCAAACAATACTGTTTAACAGAGATTTCCTACGGCACTTGCTCCCAGATTTCCCACGTAGCGCTCACATCACAGCAAACAAACAGGATATTGTTTCAAGTGAGTAATGTTCAGTGTTTGCAAGTGATTTATCAAAGTGGGGTTTTGGTTTTGAACCATTGCGAGCGGTATGAGTTTTGGTTCCAGATTACATCTCAAGTTCTGTAGAATGATACATGTTTCGAAGCTTCAAAACCCTTTGAAACTTTCTCTGGCAACTACGAGTAAGAGATTGGTTTATGCTTTGATGGCAAAGATTTACAGAAAGAAATTACTTAATCCTGGCCTATCATGACATAATTTTTTTTTTCCTCCATTAAACATGTTATTTAAAATCCACATAGACCCTTCTTACGGTGTTATCAATTGCAAGTTCTTGAGTAAATAAATCCCATTGAACGTAATTATACCAGATAATAATGTTTGACCTAGTTAAGAAGTCTAGTAACAGATTTTGGCTTTTGTTTAAGTAATTATTATATATGTTCCTATTAAGCAGAGTCAAGCTCCTTCCCCTTTTTCCCTCCTATGTGTTTTTTTTCTCTGTATGTTTAACTGACTGGTTTTACATAGCAGACAAAACCATGAACATTGTCATATACAAGGCAGAAGTTGTTAATGTGAACCATTAATGCTGTCATGAATTAGAGTCCTCAGCAAGTTCACAGATGAAAGTAAATTGTAGTAATTTATTCTGCCTATTTAATATGCTGGCATTTCAGCAAAACTAAGGTATAACTGTAGCTGAGGAGTAGAGTCTGTGGCATTGCAGCCTCAGATATAAGGCTGTCCTGGTACCACCTTCCCCTGGCTTCATGGTCATGCCCTCTGCCTTGCACTGGAATCTCTGCAACTCTTCTGGGACCTGGTCTGGTTGTAGTCCAGTTACCTCTTTTTTTTTCTTTCCAGGGCTAGGTTTTTGTCCAGTTTACTTGTTTTGAGTTGATTTCCTATGTTGTTGCATGAGTCTTGGAGAAGGATTTGTTTTCAGTATTGCCTGGGTTTAGATCAACTTAAACAGCCTTGGGGTTTCATACTTAGGGAGGGAAGCTGTTTTGTAGCTTTTAAATTTAACATATTGTTCTCTTACTGAGCATTAGTTTACTAATGGAAAGTAAAGATAGTACTTTGAAGATGATCAGCTGTCAATGTTTTCCTGATTCTTAAATGATGGACTTTTTGAGGTGATCTTTTGAAAACTGGAGATAGAGACATACCGTGTCAACACACTACTAAGACTTGTCTACATAAAGCAAATCTAGATGTCGTTCTGGGTAAAGGAGCACATTAGTCCTTCTCAGTTTCCCTGTAGAGGCACAAGAGCTGGTTGAATCCTAGCTCCTCGTTGTTCAGGAGTGTGGGCTGGACCGGAGCCATGGCATGTTCCCTCAGTCCCCTGTCCCAGTAATGTGGGGACTGTGGGATACTCCAGTAGGTAAGTCTAGAAGGAGCCAAAACAGCTTCTTTGCTAAATGTCTTCTGACCAGACACAGCTAATGATGTTCAAAAAGGGACTTCTCATTTCTTTCCAGTCCGTTACCTTCAGTATGTGATTTAAAAGAATAGAGTCCAATTTGTCTGTTGGAGTAGAACAAATCTTTCGCTCTCTTAGAAACTCTTGACTCTTTACCTAGAAATGTGTGCTGTTAGGAGTCCTTAGGTACTTGACTTATTTTGTTCATCTGCAGATGGATGTGAAAGGAGAATTGTTCAAAATCTGTGTGTTGCAGCAGTTTTCTGATTTGTAAATCTCATACTTGGTGTTTCTGTTTGTTACCAGCTATGGCTAGAGAGGATATATTTTTTTCTTTTCCCATCTTTTCCCCTCAAACCTTTGTGTTCTTGTTCTTGACACATAATGCATCTCTCTTGTTTCCCGGGCTGCCTTTGGAAACATCAGGGCTTAAGAATGACAGGAGTGCAGATGCTGGAGAATGTAGACATTGTAAAGAAATGAAATATTTTTAAAGTGCTTTTGTACTGAGGGACAAGCCAATCACCAGATACGGGATAAGAAAGACTTTTTCTTTTAAGTCAGGTATTCTGGGTTGTCGCCTTTCTTTGCGGTGTGCACTTTGGTCTGTTTCCTAACACCTTTGTGTACTTTGGTCTAGTGAACTTCCACCATCGGGATCTAGAACATGGCAGCGTCTTTGATCTCCCATTGCCTGCACTGCGTGGCACACGATTCTGTGCCTTTTAGGACCTGTGTTACCGAGATCAAAGTGCTAGATCAAAGTGTTAGAGGATGTTCAGAAGTGCTTTATGGCATGCCGTGTGCTTGTGTGTCGTTCTGGCGTTGCCTCTGTTTGCTGGGAACTCAGCTCTGTGACCTTGGCAAGTCCTTCCAGCCTCAAAGGCGGCGTACTGCAATTAATATACAGGAAAAAAATATGCATCACAACATCCAACTAAACAGCAAGTTTGTGCAGATAGTAATTAAGGGGAAAAACACAGTTCATGTGTAGTACTCACAATGTTATGCAAGGTAACCTTCCTTTTTTGTTAGAGGCTAAGGTTGTTGTGACCATTCTGTTTTCACTCCTGCTGAACTGCTCCCTTCACTAATGAGTTTGTTAAATGGTTATTTTCAATGGAGGTTGGGGGTGTCCGCGTTACATAAAATAAAACTTTCTGAACTGATAGAAGAAATGATGAATGGCTGAGACTCGAACTTGGGAAGATTCAAAGTGAAGTACCAAAGGTTTAGTCTCTATGGCAACCAGTATTTTCATTAATGAGCTAAACAGTGAAAAAATGTTTGAGTAAAAGTTGTGGATAAGATTTAGCTGATAGGGATTGCACATGTACAAGTTGAAGACACACAAAAAATTTGCAGGTTCATGAAAATTGGCCAGGTGTATCTCCTCACACTTCCCTGCAAAAAGCCTTAAAGCTTTTCTAAGAAGCTCACCTGAACAAATTTGGACATGTAATACAATGAAGTAGACTAAGACTAGGCTCCCGATACAACTATTGTAGGAAAATAAAATCTTGATATCAACAGATAAGAATTCTTAATTTCAATTCCTAATATAAATTTTAGGAATGACTTCTACAATCATGGAATATACTAGAAGAATATCAGACCTTTCTGGGTAGATCTGGAGCATCATTAGAGATATCAATAGTTCTTTTGATTTATAGTGTGCAAAACCAAGAATTGTAATTAATGACTGTAATTGTTATGTGTGTGTTAAACTCATGCAGGAGTGAGTTCTGATACCTGATTTTGGGTTTGGTACTGCAGTTCACATTGGGTGGCAGCTGTGATAAGCACTCAAATACATTTCTTTATTAGAGAGAAAAGGAAAACTAAAGGTTTATAAATTTATGTAAACTTAAGAGTATGGCAATTTCTGAATAAAGCTGAAAGCACTAATCTGTGGAGAGGGAGGCTAATATATCCAGTGTTGTTTATACTGATTGATTAATTAATATTTCTGATGAGGAACAAGTCTTTCAGATTTGTAACTAGAGAGTGAAAAAAAAAATAATAGTTAGCATGACGTGTGTAGAAAGGGTTTGCATTCTTGTTAGGAAAATCAGATTACTGACAAAAAGTGCCCAGAGGGGCCAAGGAAGTATTTCTCTTGAAGATCTTTGGACACCAAGTAGAAACTTGAACTCCATGGATGATTTATTAAAACTGAATCGGGCAGATGCCTCTCACAATGTAGGGAGATAACCCTTTAAATTGTACCTCTTGATTTCTAGTCGTACTTGAACTAAAGATGCCAGATACTAAAAGCTGTAATCTTTGTCGTGATCATCGTACTGTTGTATGCAGAACAGGGCGGGTCACACAGCATAAGACAATTTTCCCTTTTATGAATAACAAAAGGGTTTATGATGCAACTAATTTATGCAACCTAAAGTAGAATTTCCCACCTAATTAGAAAAAAAAAAGTTTTGTTGGATATTATACCTAGTTGTATCCTCCTCCTGATTCTCAGAATTTACTGTGTGAATACGTCTGTGTGGTGCATGGGAAAGTAAAGAAGTGACAGCTTCGTTTATGTTTAGAAGCTCTGCTTTATAGCTCTTTTTTCTTCTTTTTTTCTTTTTCTTTCCATAGCCTCCACACCACCCAGCAGAGTAAATAAACGCAGAGTTTCTCCAAGTGTTGTTTCCACCTGGGAAAAGAGAGGCATCATCATGTCTAACATTACTATTGATCCAGATGTCAAACCTGGCGAGTATGTCATCAAAAGCCTCTTTGCTGAATTTGCTGTTCAAGCTGAAAAGAAAATTGAAGTTGTAATGGCTGAACCTTTGGTGAGTCCTTTTTTCATAGTATACCTTGAATCCCATAGTATCCCCTTTTTTCTAAAATAGGCTGATTTATTGTATGTACGGTGGTTGAAAATAACGTCCCCAGATATTGTTGACTTTTCAAAGGGATTACTCCAAGGATAAATAGGCTTCTGCAAACCACGTTGCTACCTGGATTATGTTTTATTGACTGCTGTTAAAACTGTTACACAGCGGTTACTGGAAACAAGACCTCTTCGTAATCATAAAGTCTGTAAAGTTACAAGAGGAAATAGCGACAATAAAAAAATGTTCCTTCATTAACACTGCAAAGCATGTTGTTTCCTGTTGGTGTTTCATTCAAATATTACTTCGACGATGTATTTCAAGAAAAGATGCTCCAGGTTTGTTTTCCCAAGTAACCACACTGACAACTGGAAGAACACAGCCCCTGGCATATATTGCAGATTAGGCAAAATGCGAAATTGTGCTGGCCATACAGACTGTGGATCAAAGAGCGAGGAAAGGGAAACATTTTTTAATGTGCATCTACTTGGGTATACATTTTATATATGCATGTGTGTGTGTACCAGGCAAGCCTACAGCTTAAACATTACTTTTCTGTTTCCTTATAGACATCCAAACGACTCGGGTAGTCAGGAGGGTTTGATAAGGAAGCACAGAAACTTCGTAGGCAAAGGGGCACACAAATGGTGAAGGGTCCATGCCTAAGAAAGGGGAGGAGAGCTCTCGGGGTGGCGGTGCTGAGGGTGTAAAAGCAGATTGCTCCCCCCAGCGTTGCTCCCTCAGCCCCTTTTCCATTCATCTGCGAAATGTATGGGGAGGGCAACGCTTGACCAGAGCCACAGTGGCTGGCTGTGATTCAGGTGAGCTGAAAAGCACTTTTACTCTAGACATACCTACTTCGGAGTTAAATCTCCTAACCAGAATGCTAGCAGCAAGGTAAATATTATAGCCCTGGAGTTTGCTTTTGTGGCAAAACTTGTCCCTACACCAGATTAAATAAATACTCTGACAACAATCCGAGCCTGTGTCTCCCTACTGCACTGTTGACTGCTAGTTAAACAAATGTAAAAACTGTTACTGGTATGAAATCGAAACGCCTTGCCAGATTAAGAATCAGAAAACCCATGAAATTAATGAAGTAATGCACTTCTCAAAGAAGAGTAATTCCCTGCTCTGTTGTCCACCGAAGTTTTATGGAGACTGCATGAAGTTTACCTTAGTCAGGAATTTTTACTAGTAGGTTTCTGAAATTGCTATTTTGCTATATACGGTATGTATAAAATTCTTTGAGATAAAATAAGAAAGTATATATATTAACTGGGGTAGTTATTTGTGAAGGTCTTTAACAGTTCTATCTGGGTTCATTTGCCAAGTTGAATTAATTTAAACAAAATAGTTTTTAATGCAATCAAATGTATATTTATTTTATATTGGTAGGAAAGAATGACTGTAGAAAACCTGCGATTTAAAAGAGGTGCCAAAAGATGTGGAAAAGTGAACCAACCTGAACCTATATAAGACAAAGAGTTAGAAGGGAATCCTTAGGTGTCTCAATGAAAGGAAGTACTGAAGTGGTTTTATTTTATGTGGTATTTGACATAAATACTGAATATTCAGTTCTGGTGTATGACATTTAAAAAGAAAGATAGAAGGCTGAAAGGGCACAGAAAAGGCACTGACTGAGACTGGAGAAAAGGTTTTAGTGGAATAGAGGAAAGCCCTTTATCATTTTAGTGTGATTGGATTTTGTGGGATCACTTGGCTACAAATAATAATGTGGAGAATATACAGAGTGTTACATAAATCTTTAATGTGTTAAATGAACCTAGGTAGTTGGATGAAGCTTTTGGAGAGAATTTAGAGCCAGACCAATTGAATTTAGGAGCTAGACAGTTTTTTTAAAACTTGAAGAATAACATGCCAGTAGGGAGCAAAATTATTATTTCTTATTTTTTAATAAAAAGTAACTTCAGATCAGGACAGCGCCTGGGGGAAAGGAGACAGTACCATTTTGGCTAGATGTATGGGTTTCCTTTAGAAGTGACTGACTTGTGGTTCCTCTGGCTGTGAATTTACTTATGATACTCAGAAAACAAAGTAGTTTCCTTTGATTTCTTTAATTAAGAATTCTCTGCTTGAAAACTTTTAATACTGCAGTTCCCAAAGTTACAGAAAGAACTTTTCAGTAAATGCTTAAAATAAATGATCCTAGTAGCAAGCATAACCACAGGAAGATCATCTTTTTAGTGAGCGAATTAGATTAAAACACTTTTAAAAAAATTAATTCTTTGAAATATTTTGTCACAGTATATAGTTTTAAAGGGAAAAGGGCGCAGACACAATTTATTGTAACTTAAGGTACTCTTCCTCAGCTGAGCAAGGGTGACTGTCAGTCATGAGACCAGCCTTCCCCAAGTGTGAAACAAACTATACCAGAGAAAAAGGCTAGTGATAAACTCGGTTACTCTGTATTTTGTCAGGCTACATGTACATATAGATGGTTAGAATTTAAGCAGAGAGTTTAACATGGAGCCAAGTTACCAAGCTGTTAATTAGGTAAGCTGCTAACTTATTAAATTGTAGTTCAGTCTCATGTTTAAATCAAAACAAGGGGGAGAGTATTTAAGCCTGTTGCCAACACCAGCATTTATATCCCATCGTGGAGATAGAACCATAGAATAGAATCACAGAATGGTCCAGGCCAGAAGGGGCCTCTAGGGTCATCTAGCCCAACCTCCCTGCAGTCAGCAGGGACACCCCCAACTAGACCAGGTTGCCCAGGGCCTCGTCGAGCCTCACCTTGAATATCTCCAGAGAAGGGGCCTCAACCGCCTCCCTGGGCAACCTGTTCCAGTTAACCTCAAAGTAAAGAACTTCTAATATCCAATCTAAATCTGCTCTTCTCCAGCTTGAAGCCATTGCCCTTTGTCCTGTTACTGCAGGCCTTTGGAAACAGACTCTCCCCAGCTTTCCTGTAGCCCCCTTCAGGTACTGGAAGGCTGTTATTAGGTCTGCCTGGAGCCTCCTCTTCTCCAGGCTGAATAACTCCAGCTCCCTCAGCCTGTCCTTGTAGCAAAGGTGCTCCAACCCCCTGATCATTTTTGTGGCCTTCCTCTGGACCCACTCCATCAGGTCCATGTCTTTCCTATATTGAGGTCTCCACACCTGCACACAGTACTCCAGGTGAGGTCTCACCAGAGCAAAGTGGCAGAATCACCTCTTTGGATCTGCTAGCAACGCATCTTTTGGCGCAGCCCAGGATGTGATTTGCTTTCTGGGCTGCAAGTGCACACTGCCTGTTCATGTCCAGCTTCTCATCCATCAGCACCCACAGGTCCCTTTCCTCAGGGCTGCTTTCTAACATCTCATCTGCTTGTCTGTATTGATAGTGAGGTTGTTCTGGCCCAGGTGCAGAACCCTGCACGTGCTCTTGTTGAACCTCATGAGGTTCACCTGGGCCCATCTCTCCAGCCTGTTCAGGTCCCTCTGGATGATATCCTGTCCCTCTGGTGTGTTGACAGCACCACACAGCTTGGTGTCATCTGCAAACTTGCTGATGGTGGACTCAATCCCTTTGTCTATATCGTTGATAAAAATGTTAAACAGTACCGGTCCCAGCACGGACCCTTGAGGGACACCACTTGTCACTGCTCTCTATCTGGACCTCAAGTCACTGAGTACCACCCTCTGGATGCGACCAGCCAGCCAGTTCCTTATCCACTGAACAGTCCACCCATCAAATCCGTAAGCCTCCAATTTGGCGAGCAGGATGTTGTGGGGGACCATGTCAAAAGGCTTGCAGGAGTCGGAGAGATCACATCCACAGGTTGTCCCTTATCTACCGACATGGTCACCCTTATCATATAGATACTAAACATTGCTCAGAGTGGGCACTCCTGCCAAGGTGCTTTCAAAAGCTTGTCTGGAGTCTGTAGAATTGAGCAGACTGCGGTTCTTCAACACCTTGTTTCTCGCACGCTGCTCTGGGGCTGGGGCAAGGATGAGGGGACTGCCCAGTGCCTGGGCTACAGGAGGCGAGGCAGCGTCACCCCCCTGGTTTCTCACTTGCAGCTAGGTGGGCAGAAACAAGTCAGCTAATTTTTCTGTGCTCACCTGAGCCACCCTGCTGAGGTGTGCTTGGCCACCAGAGCCCAGTGCTGGTGACTGCTGGAGAGGGGCCAGCGGGTGGTACCTTTTTCCAGGGGTGCAGTTGTTTGCACAGCACATACAGGAACGTCTGTCTACATCCTGATCTCTGCTGCCTCCCCTGTGTTGACATTTCTACTTTACACAACGGATGCAAACTGCTCTTTGGTTAATTCAATAGTGGTGGGGTTTTTTTGTTTGGGTTTTTATTTTTATTTTTATTTTTCATTTCACTTGTAAGAGATAAATGTAGACCTATTATTTCCATCTCTCGCTGAACTTCAGGAAGTTGGGAAAATAAATCTTAAATTATTAATTCAGTGAAAGTTTCCAGACCTTTACTCTGTATGCTGTTGGATGGATTTTTTTGTAAGTCGTGTGAGACGACTGGGGCCATGACAAAGCAGAGTTAGAAGATAGCTCAAAGGCCTTGGTAAACCTGTGACGGGGTTAAAGAGTGTTATTTGGTTATGTCACGTTTGTTTGGTCAGTGTTACATTAACCGTGGGGATATTTACCGTTTAGCAGTTAAGATCTGTAATGCTAAGGAAAAATAACAGGAAAATGAACTTGTAAGGTCTTTATTCTTTTTGATACTAAAAATCTTAAAAGTTATATCAACATTTGAGGTGCAGAAATGTCTCAATTAGTATAGAAGGGAGGGGGGGAAGCTAAACACTCAGAACTACCTTAAAAATAGTTTGCTCTCCATTGATAGGGATTTCGACTTCTTCATCTAAAGACTTGCAGATTATTTTGCCTCTCTTTACTTTCTTACCATTCTTTTCTGTAGCTATTTCTGGTTTTAGAGACATGTGATAGGTGTAATAAACCCAGAGTTCAGCTGTATCATAGTTGTGTAGTACCATGATAGAGAGGTGGCACGTCAGGGCATTGTGTCATAAGGAAACCTAAGGAACCTGAATTTTACCATCTTCTTACAGGAAAGCCACTTCTCTGTCTTCTTGGGAAATAGTTTTCTAGTTGTTTCCCTACAACTCACTTAACAGTATACGATGTTTATATAGGGTGGAACGTTTCTCGTGTTTCTGCTTTATAGATAAGATTATAATTATTTGCGCACTTTATCTAAAAGCATAGTATAGATAACATGAAATCACCTACGGTAGACGTTTCCTTATATAAAAAAAAAAGGGGGGAGAGGAAGGAATTCTAGCTAAAAGGGCTTTCTGGAGCTTTTAGTATCTGCTGCAAAATGTCAGTTCTCATAACAGTATTTTGAACAGATTTAACGTGAAATTATATGAATTTTATAAGATTTAAAAAAAGTATTTATTTGCCAGTATCTGAAACCTTTTTCCCCTTACATTTGAATCCACAGTGAAAGAACATTGGCTAATGCATCAATTGATGAACAAATAGAACTACTTTAGAACATGCATTTTTCTGAATCTACCTTGTTTTTTAAAATATTTTTTTATTTAATTATACTTGAAATGTACACAAATGACTGGTTTCTTAGACAATGAAGTGGGTTTCTTGGTTATAGAAAGTGAAAATGGTCTGACTTCTGAATCGATGCCTGAATTATTTCCAGATATACTTTCAGAGGAGGCAAATGCTTTTTGCCTGGGCGATGTTGATTTCAAGTTTTCAGGGGCTGTAATAGTTGCCAGTGCCACCTTTTGAACACCGAATACAGCTGCAGTCATAGCAGAAAATGCCAGAAATTGTCTTGTATTTTCAAATTTACGATATAGGACAAGTGAAAATAAGCTGCCAGTTTGAATCTTGGACTTGGTGCATGCACACCCAATTTCTATCTGTTTAACGTTTAGCCTGTTGCAGCATTGCAAGGGTTAAATGCCAGGCAATATTGACTTGCTGAAATTTTGTCAACACCCTGACAGCTTGGGTGTTGTCTCTTAATGAACTACTGAGCAGTTACTTGGTGTTAACTGAGGCACAACCTGTTGAGAGCGGTACTTGTTATCAGTATTGCTGACACCTCCTTTCACATCCCACAGCAGGCAAGTTACCAGCTCTTCCAGCTTCCTACTGGACTTAATTTGCTCCATAAAAGCTCTCTGTTTGCTTACTGGCATCTAACGCGAACCATTAACTCCTTACTTTGAGTATTTTTTCTGTTTTCCTCGCCAAAAATAACATTTTTGATTCATGTATAATAAAATGAAAAGTAGTTTAAAATTTCTTTAAGTAGCAAGAAATGCTAATCACATCCATGTATGTATATGTACACGTCCTGGTTTGTATCATGCTCTTAAAGCTGTTACTGTGGTGCTTGGCTTACTGTAAACCGTTGATCCTCAGAGCCACTACATGGAGATCTAGTCCTTTATCTATCTATCTATCTATCTATCTATCTATCTATCTATCTATCTATCTATTTATTTACNCAATAGCAAGAGTTGTATAAAAATGTATATATAAGTTGTATTTTTTGTAACTGTATCATTTGGTACTCTCCACAGTGACTAGTAAAAATTATGGTTACATTACAAGGCATCATAGAATCATTCAGGTTGGAAAAGACCCTTGGGATCATCGAGTCCAACCATCAGCCCTACTCTACAAAGTTCTCCCCTCAACACCCCATCTAAACGACTCTCAAACACATTCAGGGATGGGGACTCGACCACCTCCCTGGGCAGCCTGTTCCAATGTCTGATGATTACAGTTCATGAGTGTTTTGGATTTTTAAGGCTTTAATTCTCACTAAATTATTTTGTCAGCAATATAATTCAATTTTGCTTTTAAGGGAGCAATATGTCTTACAGTACTGGTAGTAATGAAATATTGTAATAATTAAATTCCAGTAACGTTGCAACTTATTTATACCTTATAAAGTTGTTTCAAACATGAAGCAGGTTATTACTGACATTTTATTTTTCCTGGACTAGGTTTTCTAGCTATTTTCCATTGCAGTTCAGGGAAAATGCAGATTAGAAATGCATTGGACAATTGTCTCTGCCTTTTTGAAGGCATTTTAAAATTTGTTCTTGTAGCTTACAATAGCTGCCTTATATGAACATGAATATGCTGGTTAATTGAGGTGGGGATGGCTTTCCTTGTAAATTAGACTTGGCACCCAGTGCCAGCTCTCTCTGCTGAGCACACTGCTGGAGGCCTGGCTCTTTGGGAGAGGTGTTTGACATTTTCTCTTCGTCAGTCTTTAATGCTATTCCTATTAAGGCACCTTAATTTTATCTATTAATTTTAGATGTGTATTCTTCTGTTTTGTGAGTAGACTTCACATCTTCAGAAACAGTTGTAGCTGAAACATAATGCAAATAAAATACTTGCATTAAAAATTATTCCTTTGTTTTGTAATACAACTGAGAAGGAAGGAATTTATCTTTTATAACAGTCAATTGCATTGTGAAATTCATGTTTGGATTATTTTTTTTAACAGGAAAAGCTCTTGTCCAGATCTCTTCAAAGAGGTGAAGATCTTCAGTTTGATCAGGTAGGAAGCATGGAATTAAAGGCAGTTTTTATTGGATTAAGGTGGCCTCTGTTTTTGCAAAATAGTGGCTGGCTCCACTGTTGTGATGACTTGGAACATGCATGTCTGAATCGACATCAGAAGATTTAGACCTTGAATATTAGTTCAGTTAGACTTTATTTTCCATTGTAGAATATTATAGAAGTATTTTTATATTGTTATAAAAATATACTTATATATTATAGTATATAATATATATAAAATATATATAAATACATATTTATATATTTATAGTAACTATTAAAGTTAGACTTTATTTTCTATTGTAGAATATTATAGTAAGAAAATACTAGATTAGAATTGTTTGAAGGTGGCAGTGAAAGCTGCTGGAGGAAAGATGCTGAAATGTGGTAGGGGAGAAAAAGACAATTTCTTTCTCTTCCTTTTGACCAGCTTTGTGTAACCTCAGCCTATATCACCTATTGTTTCGGTGCTGGGGGTTCTGCTTTTGTAAGCAAGTAGTGTTAATTTTGTTAATATGGCTTTTGCTGAGGGCTTTTTGATTCTATGGCAGAAGGCATAAGGTAGATTTAAAATGTTACTTCATCCTTTGCTGAGTATGTATTTGTACTGTGAGGCCATTCTGTTTCACTGACTGTAAGTGAACTGTACCTGGAATAACTGTCTGCTTAATTCTTTTTTTCATGTTTATTGTCTTTATATCCAATTCTTTGATGGTATAGGTATTTTTTTTGTCCCATAACTACTTCCTTGCAACGGAGGGGCAGCACTCAGATGAAACCTGACTGTTTGCCTGTTCTTGTTCTTAACTGTTGCTGAATGGCACCTTACTGTATGAAGCTGAATGTTCTGTCTTTATCTTCCGTAACTGGATTTTTGTTCCATGCTTTCCATTACTCCTTAGACATAGGTATTACACATTGCAGTGAAATCTCTGGACTTGCCCCTATTTTCAATTAACATCTATCCGTGCCTCTCTCTTCCCTCCTCCCAAAAGAGAAACAAATAACAGCATGTATAATTTTCTTTCCAAAGAAAAACAGAAACAAACCTACCACAATAAACCTCACATAGTCTTTTAATTTTTTCTAATCTGACCTGCTGTAATGCTGTCATCTCCTAAATGAAAGTTTACTCACAAGCAAGGAAAAAGGGGGGCGATAGGACCTAAGTGCTTAGGTAGCTACAGTATTTTGTTTTAGAGCTGACTAAAAGCTAAATAATATGCAGATAGGAAATCTGTAAATCAGCAATATTACTAATTTTTCTACTAACTCTGCCCCCACTTCCCCTCTCCTACCACATTTTTCCTCAGTTAAGGATGTTTTGGATGAATCACTAATAGTCATGCATTAAATAATAATCCTGTGGGAAGAAAAGTGAAAAAATAAAGCATATAACTTTTGAAATCTTGTAATATAGAAATAAGATAACTTTCTTGAAAACTTAGTACTTTGTTTTGATGCTGTGCATATACGTCTGTGTGTGTGAGAGTTCTTATTTTGTTCTTTGTTATTTGCAATAAACTTTGGGTTCATTGAGATCTGAATTTTAATGGTACTGAATAAGTACATGAGAGGGTCAGAGCAGAATGGCTCCCTTGCGGTGACAGGGATTGTGAATTTTGATAGGGAATATTGAACCTTCTTTGGCAGAAGGAATTAAGATTGCAGTTAAGATTGCTTCTCTCTGTTTATTACTGGGTATATGAAACCCATACTAAGATCAGTTCCCCAGCAGTGCAGAGGATGGCAGAGAAAAAACAGATTGGCAAAGTCTGGGAGCGAGGAGGGTCCCTGAGCCCACCACCACAGCATCCAGCAGAGAAGCTAGAGCTGCTTCTGGCCAACCATCTTTATGGAGTTAGGAATTTGAGTCAAAGAACTGACTTTAGCAGACATTTTGTCTGAGCTAGGAATTGGTGTACTTTTGGAATAAAAAGACCGTGGTTGAAACAAAAAAGGGACTCTGGGAGTAAGAAAGTATCTAGTTTAAACACTGAGGTTCTCAGCTCAGTGGTGAGAAGAGGGATGGAGCAGGAAGGCCTGTAGTGTAGCCTGTGTCGTGGGTGGAACGATTAACTCCTCTCTTAAGAGAGAAGTAGTGAAATATTTATTAAGGTGAAACAGTGGTTTAACAAAATTAGTAATAAATGTGACAGTGTTTTATGAGATTCGATGGCAAGGTACACTTGATTATTTACTGCACAGAGGAGAAGGTCAGACAAGCTGTCAGGGAGACCTTCCTGTTGAATCATGAGGTTCAGAAAGGACCCCCTTGCTTTCAAAGCTCCTTCTCAGAGAGGAGTCTGGGCACAGCTGGATCCAATCCTAGTCCGAGACTTGGTCAATGGTTTATGTCTAAAGGATTATACATGCCTAATCAATCCCTTCTATTACTTACCTAAGATTTCAAAGTTTAGCATGCTATTAGTCATTTAACAAGAATCTGTTGCGGCAAGGAATCTCTCAGCCTCGAGGACTAGAACCTTAAGCGAGAGTCCTCAGAAAAGGGGAGATCCTGGTGTGCAGCCTCCTGCCATAGAGGAGAGAGCTCAAAGGGCTCTTGGGCTGGCCACTATTTATAGAGTAAGATAATTGACCTATAGTCCTATGCTCATGGGAACAAAATACCTTGGTCCCTGCTCCAGACAGTGTTTTGGCTGTGTGGCCAGCCATCCCCCCCAAAGTCCAGGTGCAACTTACCACAACTAATGTGATGACCGTGGCCCGAGCAGGAAACCAGGGCAGAGGAAGAGGGAGATAAACAAGGAGAACGCACCTCCACAGCCTGTCCCTATCGTGAAAACGTAAATTAGCTTTTTAATGGGATTGCAAGCCGTTTCTATTGGAAGCATAACCAGACCAAGAGGGCTGCTGTTGGATCCGGCTGCGCAAAATCAATAGTTTGCAATTTTCAAATACTACAATTCTTTTATTTGTCATTGAGGTTTTAATTGGAGCAGAGAGTTAAAACTTTGGAAAACAAGAAGGAAATTTTTTGTTGATATGCTTCTAAATTGGTACCCCTTTATCATTCCCAGCGCATCAAGAAGCTACTGGAGAGGAATATTTTTTTATAGAGCATATATTCCATTTCTTAAAATATTTTTGCTTGTACAGCTTGAAACTGAAATAGCATGTATTTTTCTTCCTTTGTTTCTTGTAGGAATCATACTTGGCAATTTCCTACTCTTGTCTTAAGACACTAAAACTTTATGATCATGCAGAAGCACATCTTGGCTGTCTCAGTGACTGAAGGCAGATGTGTCTCTGGGGTTCAGGCTTGTTCATGATTAGGCACAATTTGAGCGATGATTTCAGGATCAGGATTTGGGCCATAGCTGGAATTTGGGCGCTAGCATCTTGCTGTAATTTATACATCTCTCTCTCCTTACCTGTCAGTGTACGGTTGGGTATGTTAATTGCAGCAATTAGCAATGGGTTCCAGTCTTTAAGACTGGAGCACGCTTTGCTGTTTCATTCCAAGGAATATCAGTAACGTCATGATGACTAGTGCAGCCCCGGACTCTTGGGCATTACGGGATCTCTCTTCATCGGGTTTGCTGCTTTGAAACTGGGCATTAATTTAATCCTAATATGAAAGTGTTTTCTTACAATTTTTGTATAAGATCATCTTGAATTAGGATCCAAGCAGTATGTTAATAATTACAAATAAAAAGAATAAGCATATAGCTCGTGTTCTGCTTAGTTGCTATATAATATGAAAGAAGATTTCATTTTCCTGATAATTCCAATGCCTTTTCATTGGAATGTTAAGGATGCAAAACAAAGTAGGAAATAAATACTTATAATGTGAAACTGATATTTCATTTCAAGAGGAAAATGCTTTATAATGCTGGTAGTTTCTGGGTTTAGCACTTCACCAATGACAATTTTTTTTTAATGCATGTGAATACAGCTTGTTTCTGTGGAAGATGATGTAAATTATGTAACTGCTGGAACATATATAAATGGTAGCAGTATTAATATACTGTGTAAACTTGCAGGAAAACTTAAGGAAAAGGTTTAGTAAAGCTTAAAATGCAACTTTCTTCTTTTTCTTCTGCTAATAAAGCCGCCAGTTCAGGAGGGCAGAGGAGCAGAAGTGCTTTGTGGCACCATTTTACATTAACAGCACAGAGTAATTTAAGTGTTCGCTTAATCTGTTCCTGTCCTGTTTTGTGTGTAGTTGCTGGATGAACGTAGGTCTGCCCAATGTATTGGATATATCATTATTTTTAAAGAAAGAAGGCTTGCTATTTTTAGAGAAAGAGATATGAATGCATTTTCCCAGTTCAGGTTGTTTGAGGTATGTGAATTGGCAATAAATTCTGAACACAAAACACGTGGAGGGTTGCTGTGATTGGTGATACATCCCTTCTCCACCGAGGTTAGCTTTAGCTTTCTTTCTAAGTTTTACCATTTACATTGTTGATTTTATGCTGACTCATGTGGAGGGCTTATTCTTTNGCTGGACTGAGGTCAACAGAAATATTTGAGTACCCCAAGCTGATGCAAACCATATGCATTTCTTACACGTGAAATTTTGGAGAAAAATTTTCAAAGCATTATCAATACAAATAAGTCATTTGAGTTCTTTTTTTCTGATGATTCCTCTTACTGAAGGATAACAGTTTTAATAGGCGCCCACAAGCTCAAGATCTAGACCAATCAAACGTATTAAAAGTAGAGTAGAATATCTAAAAGGCTCTCATTTTTGTTTGTATAATGACCAACGAAGCATGTTTTTGAAAGTTACATACTTGCTCAGTTTAGGGGGGTTACCTCTTATTTGTCATTTGTAATGTAAAGGTACATATGCTTTGGAGAAGCATATGGCAACGTTCAGGGACATCCTAAAATGTCTGCTGTTTTCTTCATGGTTTCATGTGGGTTTTCTGTACAAACCTAGGATTCTGGATCCCTGTGAGCTTCAGACTACTTTGCTTAAATTTATCATAATATTTGACTTAGTGTGTCATATTTACACTAATTGCCCTAGGTGAAAATGATACGCAAAGTTGCCGCTTTGTAAAATTATAGACGTTTTTAACATTGAAAACCAATCCGAAAGAATTATTATAATTCTAAGATTTTTAGATTGCTTTATCATGCTAAACTATTTTTCTTACTTTTTTCAGTTGATAAGCTCTATGAGCTCAGTAGCAGAGCACTGTCTCCCCTCCTTATTACGCACCTTGTTTGACTGGTACAGGCGTCAGAATGGAACAGAAGATGAATCTTACGAATACAGACCTCGATCTAGCACAAAATCAAAGGGGTAAGAGTCTTCCTTGTAAAAGCCTGTTTTACTTTTGTGTGCTTTCGTGTAAGAGAATGTCTGTGTTATACTTTTTTGACAAGCGTTTTGTATTTGGATCTGTCAGTACCTAAATCTGTGGAGAAAGAGCGTGGGCTTCTTTGAGGTAGTGCATTTACCTTGTATAGAGGATATGCATGAAGTGACTTCATGATTTTGGGGTTGATATACAGAAGGAAGTTGGATGCTGATAATTCCAAGTTAGTTTGTCCCTTTTGTAATTTGTTGTTGGCAGATCCTTTCAAGAGGGGGCAAGATGTTAGTGCTGCACCAAATCCCACAGCCTTTCTCACTGTCCATTTTATATATGTGTGCATCAGCCATGGTGTGACAGCCACATATACCCCTTCTGTGTAATATTTGTGTTTTGTGTATGATTCATGTGTTCTCGATCTCTTATTTTAGGGATGACCAACAACGTGAAAGAGATTATCTACTTGAAAGGAGGGACTTAGCTGTAGATTTCATTTTTTGTTTGGTTTTAATAGAAGTTCTAAAACAGGTAAGCTCTTTTGCTTCCTCAAGCTTCTTTTAATCTTTTGCTTTTAATGTCAGTTTTGGTCATCTCCTTTAGATTTTTATATTAAAAACTGGTGCATATATGTGATAAGCATGTGCAAGGCTGTAACTATACTCTTGGTTGTGTAAGGCCTTTGGCCTCTCCTGTCTTTTCTTTACACGCCTGCATTATCTCAGTTCACCTCTCTTGGAACTGCTTAGTCAAAGCTGCTGATGTACTGCAAAAAGTAAAACTATTTAAAAAAAACCCATTTTATTGATGTTAAGTACTTTTTGTCTGCTTAAATGTTTTTGAAATACAATGTGAAATTGTTGAATGACAAGACTAAAATGTCACTGTTTGAAAAAAAGTAGAAACGATGTAATTTCCCTTGACACTACAATGTAGTGCTAGTTGATGTTACACAATTTCTGTTAATATAAAATTTGCATTGATGTATGGACAAGAGAATAGAGTTTGTCTTCAACTAGCAAACTCTTGTTTTTTTGAGAGGAAAGAAAAGTTACTGTAAGAACGTGTTTGAAACATGAAGGAGATTTGAGTAAATTTCACAGAGAGATGTCGTAGGTTGTTCATGATTGCAGAGTTGTACAGGCAGCTTCTCTTTTGAACTGACACTAGTTTCTCTGTTGAGTGCATGTTGCCAGTGATGAAGGTGCCAGGAGAGGTGCCAAAGTTTTGGTCCTAAAGAGAGTTTGTGGTGACTCCTGTAATTCCTCTCATGCTTCTACACCACTTAAGAGAATCGTTTGGTCCGTTTAGTGGTAAAACTTATCAGAAGGAGGGTTTGTATATTCTGCCCGCAATGTGAATCTGCAATTGAGCCATCAAAAAAGCGCAGAAAGGGTGGCTTTTTATCAATAATGTATTTACATTCACGGTACATCCATCTTCCTGGGAGCACTATCATTGTTTAATGCTTATAAACTGGTTTTAGAGGCTGCAAAGGGTACAGCCCTTTCTGTAATATGCACAGAGCAGCTGGAGAAAGGGTGACGGATGTGACCTATGTAGGAACAAAAATCTTGCATAAATTATGGATGAAAATAGCCAGTGCCAGTAACTGGAAGTTCTTGGACAAATAGCTTTCTTGATGCAGAAGAGCATGAAATTCTCAAGCAGTAAGTGCTTCATTTTCTGTAGAAAAGAGAGTAATCATTTCTTCTAATATATTTTAGTGAAAATCTTAATTGCCTTTAAGCAGTAATGTTTAGTAGGGTTATCCTATTCTTTACCTAAATTGCTTTGAAATATTAAAGATATTATGGCTTCATTATTATATATGTTATTTTTTTAAAGAATACATTTTATTTTTAAGCAAATTTCCCTTTAAGCCCGAGAAAAGTGGTGATGTCAAAGAGAACCTGATTAAAAAAGGGCCTCATAATCAGTGCTTGGTTTTGGTTTCTCACCGAATTGTTACTTATTGCTAGGAAGATTCTTATATGTCTTGGCTGCTTTCATCTGCACAAGATGGATGATCATCTCCTCTCTGTTTTTTGGTTTTGGCTTCCTTTATATCAAGAAGAATTGCATTGTGAGGTTAAATCTGTAATAGTAACACCACACAAGGTAGAAAGTGTGGCAAGATGTATAGTTAACCTAGTCTGATGAATTTTGATGATGAATTAATTGTGTCTACATTAATGTTGTTTATCTTATTACATATTTAATCCCTAAAAGTCAGTATGAAAAATAACTCGAGAGAATGTCAGTAGAGGTTGTGTAAATGTTCATATATTGGAGAATTAACTTGATATGTCAACAAAGGATGTGTCCTTTGACACTAGTGGGAGAGGTTTCTACAGGGGATCTCACAGTACTACTTATTTACTTTATACATACATATGTGTATATATCCATGCATAGTTACATACATATAAATGATACCTGCATTTCAGATACCTGTTCATCCAGTGCCAGATCCTTTAGTACATGAAGTTCTAAACTTGGCTTTTAAGCACTTTAAACATAAGGAAGGGTAAGTCTTGTTTTTATACTTAATAATATTATGTATGTATTAAGAGCTTGTGCTTGATGGTTGTGATTGTTCTCCTTTGCCTCATGTGTAAAGTGTTGGTGATAATATTGTGAGCAAACACTGATTGACCACTTGAAACTGAAAACCTATCTTGAAAGAATACAGCTGTATTCAATATGACACTGCGTTTATTTTGCTTAGAAGATACAGAATGATTTGCAGCCAGCCAGAGTAAGAGAAGTCTGAGTTTGGGTAACTATAGTAAATTTCCGATGTTGAATAAGTCTCTTATGTCCACTCAATGAAACTACATCACTCTAAATGTCACCCATGCATTTTATGCTTGACTTTCATTGTTTTTATGGTAATAATCTGCCTTGCTATGGAACGAACCTTTTGTTTGTAATTGAGAACACACTTAGGGTTTAGAAGAACAAAACTGAATTTAACATCTTCCTGTTTTTTTCCCCTCTTTCTTCAGGTATTCAGGAACCAACACTGGGAATGTGCATATTATTGCAGACTTGTATGCAGAAGTGACAGGGGTTCTTGCTCAATCAAAGTAAGTTCAGTCTCTGACTTTTCTTGTGTTTGGGGGAGACTTACTCTAGACTTAATGCTGCTGTGTTAAATAGTCTATTTTAACGACCCCAGTAACTAATCCCTTGAGCGTCAAGCATAGTCAGGTGTAGTCTGGCATGTCTGTCTTGTGCTCCAGCACAATAAATTCAAACAAATCAAGAAGTAATCTTTAGTACAATACCAAATTGCTTTGCTGTCAGCCTGTAGGTGCAGGGAAAGCAGTTCTGTTATAGTCAATAGCTGTTATTCAGTTAACAAGTATATTCTAATGCACAGATAATCATAGGCACTCTAACTACCTAAATTTTAAGTATCGGGCTTCATCTTGCTTGCATTTCATTTACTGTAGGTGCTGTTATTGTTAACAGACTGAAGAAATCAGTTCAAAATTATAGACAGCAAATAAGAGTAACTAAGAATGCAGGTAATTGCCATCTATATCCCTTGTTCAGGTTTCAAGCTGTTAGGAAGAAGTTTGTCACTGAATTAAAGGAACTGCGACAAAAAGAACAGAGTCCTCATGTAGTACAAAGTATCATCAGTTTGATTATGGGAATGAAGTTTTTTCGAGTAAAGATGTATCCCGTGGAGGATTTTGAAGCATCATTTCAGTTCATGCAGGTAAATGAATATTACAGAAAGTTGAAATGAGCATAATTTTGATTAAGTCATAAAGCTACAATGATGCTTACTGTGATAAGTCGCTCACTCCACTTGTGTGTCGTCCTTCATCCTTTTCTTTTTCAGTTCATAAGTTCTCAGAGCTATGAGTCATTTGTTTCTTTGCAATTTGTGAGTACATAATGAGAACCTATTCTCAATTGTCTCAGTATTGTGGCAAACTTGTAATATATGGATTTATTGTAGACTAGATGAAAATGGCTAGCAATCAAATAATTGTCTTTCTTTATGAAAGCAGTGGGTTAAAGAAAGAAAGTTACTTGATACATCTTTGACAACTGAGATGCCAAAAACCACTTTTGTTTAAAAAATGCTGTTGTTAATCTTCAGAGAGACTTAAAAACTCTTTGTTTGCTTCTTTTGAATGTGGATTAAAAATTTTGCTAATGAATAATTTGCTCATTTGGCAGTAACTGAAGTTATTGCAACTTCGTCCTAAATTTTATTAGAGCAGCCACTGACATTGCTCTGAATCCTGAAAAACCTAACATACACATAGGTGCTTTGGACTGTGTATAGAGTGGAGTAGTATAGGGGTGTGTGCAAACCTGTATGGAGATATTTCTCTGTAAAATTTTCTTTGCATCAAAGTAATCTTGAAAAAGAAAATGAGTATATGAAACAAAGTATTATTTTCTAATTATTTCATTAGAGATAAGCATGTATTTTTTAAAACTTGGGAATAATGTGAGGAAAAATTTATATCCTCTGTTAGGAGTACTTGTTATATTCTGAGAAGAAATAGCTATGTGGTATTACAAGTGTTCTTTCAATTTCTTTTTAATTCCTGGGGAAACAGGTTGTAAAGTTTCTAATGTTTTGTAAAGTTGATATTGTCAAGGAATATAAGACCAACTTAAACACATCGCATGTTTTAAATTCAAACTGGCAATTAATGTCATACTGCTAGTGCTTTTTATGGCATGGTGACATTTGTCTTCTTTTTTCTAAATATTTTTCTAACGCTTCCTTTCTAAGGAATGTGCTCAATACTTCCTGGAAGTAAAAGATAAAGATATAAAACATGCACTTGCTGGTTTGTTTGTGGAAATTCTCATCCCTGTGGCTGCTGTAAGTATTTTATAATTTTCCCCCACTATTCCACTCACTTTCAATTAGGCTCTCATTGTTAACGTTGCTTCCAGAAATCCTCACCATATTACATTTTTACAGATTCAAAAAGACTTTTAAGTAAATTACAAGCCTCTACATTATCTTTTAAAGGGAAATGTGTCAGCGTGATGTGTGAATTAGCTAGTTTCCAGTACCTTCAGAACATCTTAAGTTTGCCTGCTTTCTAGACCCTTTTATGACCAGAGCTCTGTGTAATCTTATACTTGCTCTAAAAAATTGAAATTTCCTTCGTTTGATATTTGTCCACTCAAGGGTCCTGATGACTTTTCTTTATTAGCTGAAACCTGGGAAGTTCTTTCTAGAATAAACTGAGATATGTAACATTTTTACAGTCCAGTAGGGAGAATGTAGACTCCTGTGCAGGAAAGGTGAATGTAGGGTTTGGCCAATTAAATAAAAATTGTTCATAGAAGTGAGTGTCCACTAGATGTGAACTTTCTGGTGGAAGAGCAGTCAATCATCTCCTGTACATGTTTTAAATCTAAAGCCAGAAATTTTACTCAGCAGCTATGAATAAGAAAAAACCAAACCTTGATACCATCACAGTGCTGGACATACAATGGCTGTAAAGCTGCTTGTGAGAGTGCTTTTGGTCAGCTCAGGTTCTCCCCGTTCCTCCCAGGCCCTTTCGCTTTGTTGCGTAAAGCTTGGCCAACAGGTCAATAATAAATCACAGCAGCTCCGTACACATCAAGTTGACCATTTACCACAACCTCAGAAAGTTTCACTGCGGTAAGATGGATGTTTGCTGTGATTGATGTCTAAAATGACAGCTGTGCTAGGCACAATGTCCCGAAAAATGACGGGTCACTGCTCTGTGTTATGACCGATTCTAGGGGCATATGATCCTATATGTGGAGAACTGGGATGTGTAGATCCCGTTTTGTAGAATGGGTGCTGCAGATACTGGCATGCCAGGTAGGGATCCCATCTAAGCAGGCTTACAGGAAAAGAAAGATAAATCTTGCTGAACTCTGCATCTTCTTTCATATGATCTGCCTTGCCCTGAGCTGTAGGGAAATGCTTCTCGCCCTTCAACAGTCTCAGCCTTGGTTAAAAAAAAAAGAAAAAGGGAGACAATCTTTCTTCTTAAGACAGGAGCACAAAGAGGTGGTGTTAGTAGAATTGTCTGAAGTCTTGATCCTTACCTGGGCACTCTTCTAGAAAAGAATTTGCTGCCCTGTTAAAAAGTGAATGCACTTGGCGTTTTGAACTCTAGCTGCTGGGCAGTCGGAGTTGGGGTGCATAGCAGAAGTACTTAGCCTTCATGTAAACACGAACATTAGCTTGCAGAATCATCGTTTAAATCGAGTGAGAACTGCAGGTACAGTACTGAGGCTGAAGCAGCCTTTGGGAGTTGGGACTACGCGGTGGTAACGGCAGAGGCACTCAGGGCGGCTCTGCAGTGTTTTGCGGATCGCTTCCTACCAGCAGCGCCTGAATCAGCGCTTTAAACGGCTGGTGAGGGAGGCTTGATCTCGCCTTCTGACTCATTGAGTCCCTAATCATTTCATACAAATGGAGCTTTTTAAATAGAAGTGGAGAGTCCCATCCCAGACGCAGTCGAGAGGGTTAGTCATCCATCCTCGTGGAAGATGAGAGATGGGAGTTTGAATCTTTTTGAAGCAGATGAAAGGAAAAAGTGAGGATGTGAATCTAGATTTTTCTGTATCTTGGATACGGAAAACTGCTTAAGTGAGGAAGCTACTGGGTTTTGGCATTGTGACTTCTTTGCTGTCATTCTCTTGCTTCATTTAGTCATCCGGGCATTTTTAAAAGTATGACCTGATTTGGACCCTGCAGGTCTGATGGATGAGACAGTATTTTACAGTGGGGAAGTTAAGGCCAAGGTTATATCCCAAAGCGACAGTGTGGTGCTGGCAGCAACTGACTAATTTCTCATATCGAGCCAGCAGGGTACTGATCAACTTACAGCTTAAGAGTAGCAAAAGAATTTGGAGTTATATAGGTAGTGATTTAAAACATAATTACTTTCTCAGTCCTTTGGACGTGGCTATCTTTCAATAACTTTGGATAATAAAAATTAACAAAAAAAATTACCTTATACTATAGGAAAATAAAGAATATAGAGGATCTCTTCCAGAAAAGTCAACTGCCCTCTCCAACACCCCACCCTCCAATTTGATAAATAAAGCGGAAACGGAGTATGAAATAGTAGGTTGAGAATAATGTTTAAATGGATCATCACGAGTATCCAGAGAGAAGCCTAAGAGACTCATAGAGGTTTTGATAAGGAAGGTAGAAGCTGGTTTGTGGGAGGAAGGCTATTCTGTATGCAAGAACAGAGTGGGTAAAAAAAGGTGTGGGGCTCCATGGATCTGTTTCATTTAATTCTGAAAGCTGAAAAAAGACAACTTGTGCGTTTGGTTGGCTGGTAATCCTGTGTTTCATTCCCTACATTTTCAGTTTTCAGAACTGGAGGACATAAAAGAAAAGGGGAGCATTGAAGAGGGGAATAATGATGGGGATTATTTTTTAAAATATATAAAATTATGCTTATAAAGAGTTTCAGTGTAGTTTTTATTTGTTAGTTTCGTGGTAAATACTTTTTCTTCTTTAACTGTGGAATACCGGCTACATTTTTCAATTAGTGTATTTTTAATGGCTTTATGATTTGTTTTATTGGTTTGGATTTTTTAACTGTATGGAAGTAGCGTATGACAAAATTTCTTACACTTCTGTTTATATTTCAGATAAATACACTCAAATACTTAACTAATGTGAGATTTAACTTTTGAATGTTCTTGGTTTCACGGACATCTTGATGTATATTTAAATTGCCTTTTGTATAAACTATTAAACCCATTTATGTGTGTGTTTTTTTTTAATAGGCTGTTAAAAATGAAGTGAATGTGCCATGTTTGAAAAATTTTGTGGAGATGCTTTATCAGACGACCTTTGAATTGAGTTCAAGAAAGAAGCATTCTCTGGTATTTTAAAGAAATATTTCAGTTTCTCCATTTCTCTCATCTTAGGCTTTTAAGCTGGTACATTATAGGAGGAAAACCTAAGAGCTGTATTAATTTAAATTTTAACTCTTTGGTTCAAGTATAATTAAATTCACACTATATATGTGCATTTGCTCTAATTTTGATTTGTTTCTTTGTGCAAGATACGGGCTCTGTTACCTCACTTGTAAGATTGTCTTGACATCGGTGCTTATTTTTGATTATTTTAGTGGGTTTAGCACAGAGTTATTTAACCTAATGTCTGTTCTAAAAAGAATGTGCATTCAGGGAGACTGCATATTTAAATTATGTTTAATTAAAAGATGGAAGTGTCAGACAAGACTTTTTCAGCAAAACAGCAGACAGTTAATAGCCCTGCTCTGCCTGTTTTTTCATCTCCTCTCCTCTCACTTTGTTTTTCTCTTTTTAATGTTTTTTATGATCTCTTTCAGATATAAATATCTGTGCCTTTGTTGTATGTGTGCGGCCCCCCACCCTGAACTGCATTTTAGCTTTTCCCCTAAAACTGCATTTTTAGCAAGGAATTAAATTGCTCATTAATGCAGTAATTCTTGGTGACTGTGGCAGCCATGTTTCAAGTTGATTCACTTAACTTTGCTGTAAATGTAGAGCTAAATGTTGCATTACAGTTGGCATATTCAGTAAATTCAAGTGAATTTAAATTGATTTATTCTCACTTTCATTTTAGGGACAAGCTTTCCTTTCTGGTGTTCTGACCATATAAAGCATGTGTCATTGTACATGGTTAAACTCCTTCTGTGAGAATAATATAAAGTAGTTGTTGTTAGTATTCACCATGTCATTTTATACATGAAGTCAGAAACATCGTTTTATCAAGATTCCAATTTACGTATTTATCCTCATTCTTTAAATTTGCTCCATGCCAAGATAATCTGCAGTTAGATTTGGTATTAATCACCATTAAGTATTCTGTTTGCGGTACGTGGTGGTTAAACAAATACATGTTACTAAAACAAAGCAAAGTCATGCTAGTCTGCATATTCACAGATTTTATCAGATTGTGCTTTATTCCTTAAAGTCTGCCGTGGTTTTTGCTGAGTAGATGATGTTTTTCCTGAGTGTTGTTCTTCAAGGCAGTTCCCTCTCCCAGCACATAGGACCCCGTGAACTGGATCCTGTGGTTGCAGGGAAAGAGTGAATATTGTAGGAGGGGTGAGACCTGCTCTCAGTTTGAGATCAAGCCTTGCTGGGGATGAGCTGCAGCATGGTCTCCTGCCCCAGGCTTACACCACGGGCTCTTACCGTGGACGTGGCTGGCATGTGTCCTAGTGCAGGGGAAGGGCTGTTGTGTGATGATGGAACTGTGAGAGTGAGGGGCAAGAAGCGTCTGTGTGTCTCGTTCTTGATGTACACAACTTGGGAGGTCTGCAAAGAGCCATTTGATCAATTCTTTTTCCCCCCTACTCGTAGGCTTTGTACCCATTGATCACCTGCCTGTTGTGTGTCAGTCAGAAACAGTTTTTTTTAAATAACTGGCACGTTTTCCTGCAGAACTGTTTGTCACACCTAAAGGTAAGAATCCTTTTTGATTCAGGAACTGTTGCAAATCAGTAGCGTTTATTCCGATATGTTCTCAGCATTCTCATGCCAAATAAACAATGAATATTTGGCTGTTTAAAAGGACACTGTGAAATTGTTATTTTTTTTTAAATTAAACGTCTTAAGTCTCCATTAGTACTTGACTTAGTAGTAAGTTTTTGTGATGCTATATTATGCTGAAAATAGATGTGGCCCCTTTGGGGGGGACTATTGGTTTTATTACGTAAAATCTGCAGAAGTAGCTGCTAATAAATGCTATTTATGCCAGAGAAGGTACAATTTGTATTTCTTCATGTGCAAATTATATGTGAGAAAATAAGTGCCTTGTCTACTCCTCTAAGTAGCCTGTATAGTAAGTGCAACATTTGTCTCTCTTTTTCACCTATGGAAGAAATAGAAAATTAATTGGGGTCTAGAAAAGAGATTACAGCCTGTGATATACATTTTCCAAATAAAACTTACAGTGTCCCTTTAACTCCTGGCTTTGGTTGGTAGCATTGTAAACACGAGTTGGTTGATAAAGAGATCAAGATACTTGAAATTGGGAATTTGTTTTAGTGACTTTCTTGTAGCATTGATTATTATACGTGTTCTTTCCTTAATTTTAATTAACATAGTTAATGATTTTCTCTAATGGATTGATTTTGATAATTTTAATAAATTCTTTGATCCACTTTCACAATATGCATTCTGGTTAGGTATGAGTGACAGTTCTGAAGCTTATTAGTAATACCTAAACCAGCATGAAGTCAAAAGGAAACAGGTTTAGCTGCTTGGATTGTTTTTTAAAGGGTCATTTTGTTTCCATGACATCTTTCACACTCTTCTGTTGCTTGTTGGGTTTTTGTGTATATTTCATCTATCATTGCAGTTCTTTTACAATATTTGCCTTGATTTTTGTTTTGTTGTTTATTTTGCTTATGGAGGCTGCTTTTGCTTTTGTTTTTAAAGCTTTGAAAAGTATTCTTACAACCTAGGCATAATGTCCATTGGTGATAATGGATGTATTAAAACTCTAAATGCCAGTGAGTTTAACTGGTAGCTGCTGAGCATGCATTTTATATTTTACTTAGTTTTGTTAACCACTAACAACTTAACACGTTTACTGTAAGGCTCTATTCAGCAGAAATTCTCCATATGAATTTCTGCAATTCAGAATTTGCAGTGTTATGATACTGTGCCATCAATGAGATTATTTCACGGCTTGGTTTAATTTAGCCCAGTAAATACTATTGGGTTTTTTGGGTGCCTACCTTGTTCAGAATCTTTGTTGAGATTAATCTTGAAAAATACACCCCTGTTGTCCTCCTGTCTTATGAATTAATGTGTTCCTTTGTTTCTGAAGCTAATGAAATGCATGGACTTTGTAATAAGTAATCTCATTAATTTATAAATCTGAATTTCACAGCAGTTCAGTCTTTTAGATTTCCCCTTTCTCATTTTAAGTCCTGATTTCCTAATGACTAAAGTTATTTTAATTGCGGTTACCTAAGTATGTAAAATGCAATAAGGATTCCAAAATCATTGTCTCTAGTGTCTTTGTTATTTAATAAAATAATTTTAAGAGTTACTGGGAGATACTTTAGAGTACTGAAAAGGTTCACCCAACCCTGTTGCCTTAGTTAAAATTAACAAATTAATGATTGAAGTGAGGACAATACTTAGACTGTCGCAGGGATGTTCTGTGAAGAGTACGGACCCATAAGCAAGTTGCCAAGAGGTAACGTAGGTCATGGATTCATGGTGCTCACTCTATTTCCCAGTGACTGCCCAGTGCAAACTCTTACCTATCAATGAACAACGTGTGGTCACACTTGGGTGACAGAAATAAGTAATTTCGCTCACATCTTCACAGTTGCTCCATAGTACCTGATGGGTAATGTCTTCATAGCCTGCCTTACCCTGCAGTATTTTGGTGCTGTGTTGTGCTCGATAGCACTCCTTGAGAGTGCTCTGAGCCCTAATCCAGTGCTAGCAATATTTATTATCTTAGTGAACTCTTTGTACTGGGTTTCAGTGTGTCCTGCCTTTAGTTATCCCCAAAGCCGGATTATTGTATGGGGAAACTATCCTAGCCTTGCTGGAAGGAGGAAGTTAAGGGGCCTGGACCAATGCAAATAGAGGATAAGTGAGTTGTTAGAGTCAGATTAGACCAGGATTTTACCCAAGAGTGTTTCATAGAATAGTTTGAGTTGGAAAGGACCTTAAAGTTCATCAAATTCCAGCCTTCCTGCCATGGGCAGGTGCAACTCCCACTAAACCAGGTTGCTCAAAGACCCATCCAGCCTGGTCTTGAACACCTCCAGTTTTCTTGGTATATGTACGGCTGACTTTGTCCCACAAAGTGGTTGGGATGCTGTTTCAACATCAAAACCCAGAGGGCATTTCATTACACTATGTAGCATAGGCAAAATTTGGATTTTGTTCCTCAGACAGTAACACTGGGTCAGTATTGACTAGGATTCAAGTAGACTAATTCTTGCAGGTTTGTCAGAAAGCTGATAGGTTCTTAGATGAAGCTGAGTTGCTGTGGTATTCTTATCACCTCTCCGGGGAGAGGAAGGAACATTTTAGAAAGCTGCTGAAATGGGAGAGAAAAGTGTCTATCAGTTGGGTGGGAAAGAATAATTATCTTTTCACAGTTTAATCTTGGTGTCTGTTACCACAAAACCTTGAAAGCTGGAGGAACGCTTTCTGCCACTGTAGCAAAATCTGTATTTCTACTGAATAGAGTCCTTACTAGTCAGCTATCTGTTGGTTTTGTGCTTTTTTTTTTTCATCTAACATGCATGTGCCTTCCATTCTCATGTTTGTTATGTTTTGCTGTCTCACATTGCTTTATTTAGATGCCATCTAACAACAGTATCAGAAAACAAATAGAAACACTGCAGGTGAGTTAATATGTTGTTATAACTCAGTGAAATGTTGCTTTGTCTCATGTAAATACTTTTTGTTTTCTATGTTAGTTGTATTTTGTGCTTTCCTTTCTTTGTAAAATTGCTGTTAGTACTGTTAAGAAGCAACAGGACTAAGAACAGCTAATGTGTCAAAGATCTTCTTTTTCTTGCCAGGGAGTAAAGGAAAAAGGTCAGAAAATTATCTAATATCAGATTTTCCTTGGGGGTGAAAATGTGGCTTTGTGAAATTGAGTATCAGTATCACAGCTGGTTTCCCTGAACAGTAGTGCATGTTTCCACTGGAAGTAACCTACCTATTCAGATGTATGATTTTTTTCCTTTTAATTAATGTCAAAAAGTATCTTGCATACCAGCAAACTTGAAAACAATTTCACAATAAAAAAAAAATATGCAAAACTGATTTGCTATAACAACTTGCAGTGCACTAACTTGAAAGACTTTTACACTGTTGGTTTTGCAGGTTTTAAAAAGTAGAAATTGTTTTAGTTCAGAGCAGAAGAAAACTTAAACATCAATATTAAAAAGTACTTTCTTCAGTAAGTGACTACATTTGACTAACATGGAAAAATGCTGTTTTGTTTCGTGACTTCATTGAGCTGTTTCATTGACTTGACTTAATCTGTCATGTAAGAACACTGTAGATCAGATCTTTTTTGGTTCTGTAACCAATTATACTTCTTGACAGTTTATCCCATAGTCTACTGATCTAATTTATAATAAAAGTTTTAGGATTTTAAACATAACTGTGTTTGAAAAAAAAACCAAAAACCAACCAGGTAGAGTGCTTTAAAGTCTGTCAGGTATCAGCTAAAAAGACTGAAATTCAGCCAGGCTGGTGAATGACACAGCCGTATATACTGTATTCTAGCTGCAATAATCTCAAAGAGATGAGGAAATACTGATGCAGTAACATCAAGTATCCAAGAAGTGTGCTATAAATCATTTAGACAGAAAAAGCCATTTTCTTCAAGCATACTTGGTTAGTTTCTAGTTATAGGAAGATATTTTCAATGCTTAAGAAATTGGTAGAACTGTTGTAACCCTTTTAAAAAAGTGAATGCCTCCTTATACATTCTTTTCTTTTTTAACAAAGAAGTAAACATTGTTATACCTTATCAGAAGTAGCTATAATAGATGATAAACTTCCTAACAGATGGAACGTTGTTACCACATTGTAACAATCCGCTACCTGTACCATTGTTTTGATTAAGTGATTGAAACTTAATAGTAATTTTTTGTGTTTCTTCTGGACTTGTAAATTAAACTCCCCTTTGGAATATCAGAAATGAGAAAATGAAGTGTTGCTCTGTTCTAGACCCTGTATTTCAGACAGACTTTGATAAAGTGTGTGCTGAGAATTCACCAGCCTACTTTGAACATCAAGAGCTGTTGGCCTGTAGATTAAATGTGATGAGTAATAATATAATGGTTTTTTGCTGTTCAAGTTGATTAAATTCAAAACCATCATAGTCTCCCCCTCTTGAATAATTATGAGTGTTTGCTTCTTCCTCACAGTAGCCCTGCTGGTAAATTAAGTGGACAGTGGGACGGTTATCTGAGTGCAAACCAGGGACAGGTGTAACTTTTTCCGGGTTAGATTTTGTCCAGATCACCTTCCTAAATTTACCCAGTAATATTAGTTGCAGGTGTGCTAATTCCAAGGTGATGGCAGGATCACATTGATGAGTGTGAAGGGAGGCTAGAACTGATATAGACTGGGTTAAGTTATTCCTTCCAATATTCTGATAAACAGTCACGTATGCTATTTGTCTGTGAAATACCACTTTTGCCTCTGCGATTTTGTGATAGGCTTTTAGCCTTTCTTAAAGTAAGTTGCTGCCAAAACCAATATTCTTGACCCACCAGTGTTAAATCCTTTCTATAGCACAGACATGGCCATGAAATTACTTGGATCAATTTCTGAGTGTGAGTTGGACTTCCTTATTGCTAAAGTCAATGCAAAGGGAGCAGTGAGATTGTGGAGGAAGGAACCAAGGATGCAGCCATCTCTTTTTGAACAATATGGTCTTAGATCCGCTTACCCGCTTTAGGAAATTGCCCCCCACCTTGTCCTGGAAGTACTCTGCTCTTCTGACTCATTGGCTTGTGGTGGAGTCCACAGGAGGTGAAATTAGTTAGTTTCAAGCCATCATATAGGTATGTCTCAGAACAGAGAGACTTGGAGATGGGGAAGGTGTGGTTTAGGGGTTCTCTCATTCTTTTCTTGGTGCTTTTTTATGGTTGGTGAATTTTGTCTTTTTTTTTTAACTGAGAGAATGCCTAAAAATATAACAACTGGGAACCATTTATTCTGCTCATAAACTCAGACTGGTCCAGAATCTTCCTGGATGCTTCAAGATTACATATATGCCAAGAATCCCTAGCGTGAAAAGGGATTGCTGGAGTTGGTATGGAGAATGTTGGTTATTTACTGTTTTGCACGGTTTAGGAGCAAAGCTATACTCCTAGTAGCAGCTTTAGGACTGTTTTTCATACAGCACATAATTTAAACTGACTGATGCCACCAGGTTTACTATTAATTCAAAGAAAAACTAGACAAAATTGTTACAACAGAAACCCATTGGAAGTGAGTGAACACTAGTCCAGCCTCCAGGAAATGGCTAAGTTGGGGGAAGCCTGGGGTTCTCACCCAGAGAAGCATCCTCATGTGCCTGCTCTGTTTTGAATTCTTTTCTTCTGCACCTGCTACTCTCTGCTGCCAGAAACTTAATGATGGACTTAGACTTTGTGCCTGATCCAAAGCAGCTACTCTGATGTTTTAGACAAACTGTCAGTTAGTTTGTTATAAAGTAGCTACTCATTACCGATTGCTTTATGAGAAAAGTTCTTGGAAGCAAAAAACCCTTGGTGTTTGTCTCAAGAGGACTATCTGCTTTTTAGTTACTCCCCTGCTCCCAGAGTGAAAGGTGTGTACAGCAATCTGGAATTACTAGTTAAATATTCTGGTAGTATTGGAAATATGCAATACAGGATTGCTTCTTGAAATAAGGTTTGTGAAAACTTTCTGAAACTTGTAGTACTATTAAACATCAGTTTTCATTGTTAAAATAAAATTGAAAATATTCTCAAAAGTCAAAAGAGCAATAATAGAATTTTCTGAGTGTCTCACATGCAACAGTAACTGTATTTTTCATCTATTTTACAGAATAAAGATCCCAAAATGTCCCGAGTTGCACTGGAATCTTTGTATAGGTTATTGTGGGTTTATGTTATTAGAATAAAATGTGAAAGCAACACTGTAACTCAAAGGTAAGTTCATTATGGAAATTATTTTAAACTGTTGATTGGTGAGGTTTTTTTCCCCCCTAGTGGTGTCAGAAGAGCTCTGGGATGGCCTAGTCAGGTAAACTGGGGAACAAAGACTTCGTCTTAATAGAGAAAGCCAAAAGAACTTGATGACTTTGACGAGGAGGAAGACCAGAGTCTACAGTTGTCTTTGCAGGGATATGCAGAAATAGAAGAGGGCAGAGAGATAAGAAGGAGCAAATGTATTATTAAAGCTAAAAGGCATTTTTGGTACCAGAGTAATGAGGGTTTGAAGTGGCCATCGCTAAGCATGAGCTGGAAATGAAAATGTTTTATTTATAAATTAGCATAGTGATAATTTGGAATAGACATTCAGATTTTGCCCCTCCTCCTGACTCAGTAATTCAGAGAATGAACTTGGTCAATTTATAAATGAACCCATGGTACTGCTGCCTGTGACATTAGAGGGCTGGACTGACTTTCTGTAGGTGGTTCCTACCTGTCATAATTATTTAGTAGTAAATCCCTCCCCCCTCCCCCAGCTCTTCCAGATTTGAACTGTAACATCTATGCTATTATAAAAAGTTTTTGAAAGGTTTTTTTTTTGTTTCTCTTTGTTTCTGAATTCTTGTAGCCGTCTCATGAGCATTGTATCAGCACTTTTCCCGAAAGGATCACGTAGTGTGGTCCCACGAGACACACCTCTGAATATATTTGTGAAGATTATTCAGTTCATTGCTCAGGTAAGAATATGCCTAGGTAGAGCTATAAGAATAGGATGAACATTATTTGGAAGAAATGTAAAATTAAGGTTAGTTTTGGAAATATTTGCACTGATTTAATGGTCTTATAATTGAATAGAATTTCCCCAAATATGTATAACAAATAAAATGACTCATTTTATTTCTACTAGTGGCAAAATATTATTATTTCTTACTTAAACTTCAATAACTGTTGTGTATGACCGTTATGATGATTAATATTTACATTTGTATTGTACTGTTGTGGATGTGTGTGTGTATAAAGAAAATACATTGATATAATTAGTATAGTCCATTATTTTTTTATAAGGGACAAAGCAGTCGAATGGTAATATCCATTTATATTGAGCCTGGAGACTAGCCTCTCTAGACAGAAAAAATATGCAATATGTGCAGTAGTGTGTAGTTAGTCTTGCATTGTGATTTATATTATTTTAGGTGCTTCTGTTGCCCTAATACCAAAATGCAGGACACGATCTCACAAGATAAACTCTTGCTGATCTATAACCGTATAGATTAGAGACATGTTTTCCTGTATTACAGATAGAACTTTGTCTGTGGTTCAGCTTCCAAAATGATTTACTTCTGGTGATACAGGGATGAGGCAGGACACATAACCCTCTGCTGTTAATATTTATTTCCTAGGGCTCCTCTTTTTATGGCTCATTTTGAGTTATCTAAAACAATTAATCTCATTTGTAGAAACATGTTTGACCTGAGCAGAATTGTCTGGGAATTTTTTCAGGGGAAATGATTCAACCATATCAGGGGATGAGCTGTGTTGAATTGTACTATATAAAAAAAGCCCACATTAAGTCATAAGAATAAATAGGAAAAAATGACTGTTATAAAAACTGTTTTAGTTTTATTTTTTTTAAACTTTTAAGACGTGATACCCAGCACCTCTGCAAAGCCAAGAAATTAATCTCTGCATATTAACAGAAAAGAGATTATCGTATCAATCTGTTTTCCTTTATAGGAACGTTTGGATTTTGCAATGAAAGAAATAATATTTGATCTTCTTAGTGTTGGAAAATCACCTAAAACCTTCACTATTAATCCAGAGGTAAAAAAAATCTCATTACTTGCATGCAGTGAGAACAGGGGATTGGGGGATTTTCTGGGGGGAAAGTGGTGAACTCTTTCTGAGCTGGGATGAAAGCAGTTTAATGAATATCTGAAAGGGTCTTCTGCTAAAACTAAAGAAGTAATTGTAGTTAATTGTAGTTGTGCACAATTGCTATTTGATTGCTGGCGAGTAAGCTGGCACTAGTACTACAGGTCAGACTCATTTCAACAACAATTTCAGTAAGTATGTGAGAATTTTTGTTACAGTATAACTGTAAGGCCTTTTTCTGGGGAAGTTGTACCAAGATGTTATGGTTCAAGACCCCGTCTAATCCAACAGACGAGATGTTTAAGCAGTATCTGTCTTTGATGTGTCCTTTAGTGCTCTGTACTATAAAATATTTGGGATATTAATTAGCCTGTGTCACGTCAGTTAACTGGAATTGGGGTTGTGGGGAAGCACCGAAGGCTTAAACTTTATGCTTCTGTCACCCTAACATGTAACATTTAAATAATGCCTGTCCTACACAACTTTACTGCTGCCTGTTTAAAAGAGAGGAAAAATGCAATTCCTGTTTTACCTCACCTGTGTTATGCTAATGTTATAATTTCTTCTGTGTTTTCTCTTTCTTTTTTCTTCCCTTTTTTGCTACTGAAGAGGATGAATATTGGCCTCAGAGTCTTCCTTGTCATAGCAGATAGCTTGCAGCAGAAAGACGGTGAACCACCAATGCCAACAACAGGAGTTGTTCTTCCCTCAGGAAATACTCTGCGTGTGAAGAAAATTTTTCTTAATAAAACCCTGACAGATGAGGAAGCAAAAGTTATAGGTATGTTGTATTCTTTTTCTAAGTTGGCATTCCAATATGTGTGCATACATTCTCAATTATTCTCAAGCAGTACCTCTGTGTAACTTTATTTCTGTATTTACTTTAATTGTTAACAAAAACCTAATGATAGTCTCTGAACAGAATTGCTTTGATTCTTTAGAGAGGCCTTCTGGACAATATTGACCTTCTGGTGTCTGAGACCAAATCCATGGCCTTTTTTGAAGCATTTTGCACTGCCAAATTAGCACTAACAGGCCTGAATGCAATTAGTGTGGTAAATAGCATGTCAGTTTTAGATCCCTTGATGTCTGTGGTGGTTTAACTCCAGCCAGCAACTAAGCACCACATGGCCACTCTCTTGCATTTCACCTGTGTGGAATGGGGGAGAGAGTCTGAAGGATAAAAGTGAGAAAACTCATCGATTGAGATAGTCAGTTTAATAACTAAGGCAAAAGCTTCACACACAAGTGAAGCAAGTCAAGGAACTGACTCACTTCTTCCCATAGGCAGCCATCTCCAGGACAGCAGGGCTCCATCATGTGTAATGGTTACTGGGGAAGACAAATGCCATCACTCTAAATATGTCCCCCCTTTCCTTGTTCTTCCCCCAGCTTTATATGCTGAGCATGATATCATATGGTATGGAATATGCCTTGGTCAGCTGTCGCAGCTGGTTCCCTCCCAACTACTTCTTGTGCCCTCCCAGCCTACTCACTGGTAGGGCAGTGTGAGGAGCAGAATAGGCCTCAACTCCCTGTAAGCACTGCTTAGCAGTAATTAAAACTTTCTTCATCTTAGCTACTCTGAAGAAAATTAACTATCCCAGCCAAACCAGCACAGTGTCACTCTAGAATGTCCCAGATGCCCCATGATTGAAGTGCAGTAAAACAATTTTGATCCCTGTACTCTATTGATGTGCATGATGAGGTAGTTGCCTCTAGAGAAGTGTTTCAACATGTAAAATTTAAACTAGAACTAAGATGCTTTGAATTGAGAAAACAGAAAAGCAACTGATGCTTGCTTCCTTGTTTATGTTCTTTTGGAAAGAAACTTCTACTTTCTTATAGTATCTCCTACTACTCATTTAATTACCTCCTACTGTTACTCATTGTTTTGATACTTAAAATGTGTGTTTCATATCATCTTTTGTACAAGAAGAAATTAGTTCTGAGCTGAATAAGGTGGCAAATTTGTTAATAAAAATGTGAAAATTAAGTGAGAACAAGTGAAAGAGGTGATTGGAACTCTTTGGCTTTTCAGGGATGTCCATATACTACCCTCAAGTCAGAAAAGCGCTAGATAGCATCCTTAGGCATTTGGACAAAGAAGTTGGAAGGCCCATGTGCATGACTAGTGTGCAGATGTCCAATAAAGAACCCGAGGACATGATTACGTATGTATTGAATTACAATACCTTCACTGTCACAGTTACATCATATTATTTTTATGCTGTAATGTTGCAGATGCCATCATTAATGTTTTGCAGTTGTTGCTTTTCTACTTGACTATTAAATGAATGCTAATTGCATTTATTAATGATAGACATTTTTCTTAGATACTTAGTTTTGACACGCCATTGAGAATATTTGCAGTGCACTGAAGCAGATTTTCTTGTTTTGTTGGTGATAAACTGTTTTTGTAGGGGTGAAAGAAAACCTAAGATAGATTTGTTCAGAACTTGTATTGCTGCTATCCCGAGACTGATTCCAGACGGCATGAGCAGGACTGACCTCATCGAATTGCTTGCAAGGTAAGGGAAATGAAATCCTGCTCTGAGTGATGTCCTGTTTCAAATGCCATGTGTATGAGTTTGTCAGTGCATGGTGTAGTGTGAATCCCTTGCATACGAAATCCATTCTTCCTGCTCCTGCCTGTCTTGTGCAGCTGGCCAAGTGTTACTGGCCAGAGGTAGCAGGAGGTAAATCTATCCTGCAGATCTTGCCCTTATTTTTAGAGAGATTTTTTTGAAAAACATTTCTGTTGCTTTGTTTTTTGAACTTGTCTTTGTGTTGCTATCATACTTTTTTCCCCTTTCTTCTTTTTTTTTAATTCCTATTGCTAATACTGTATATTATTGTGAAGGCATTCTTGTGTGACACTACCAAAATGTGACATAGGCACAGGACTTTTTTTCTTACTCTTTACTAATCCTGCTTCCTTTTTCCGTTTTTTTGATCCAACATTACTCATGTCCTTCCATTTTTTTAACTCAATTTAAATTGAATGCACCTTATCAGTACTGATAAGTAGTTGAGACAACTGGACAGACAGGCGCTTGCAGGTGGGTAAACTGAGCATTCAGTGAGAATAGTTGTTGTGGTACATGCAGACAGCCTTTTTGTATTATTACAGTGACAAACCTTCCTCTTTTTAGGTGTTAAAATTTTACTAAAAGAATGGTCTTGATGCAGAAATACATGATTGCTTTCAGCTTTGAAATTATGAATTCATTTGCATATAATATGTTGAGTTATATATATTAAAAAGCTGGTAATATTGTGAGAGAATAAGAGTTTTCTAACACTTTTTCTTCAGTGTCAAAAATCATGTAAAAGAAATGAAGTATTAAGTAATAACACAGTATTGGATAACTTCCTTCTACCATAGCGCACTGAGACATATTCTTAAGTACATATGCAAAGGGAATTTTTGTGAGTTTTTTCCAATATCCAGTGTAAAGCTGCTTTATCTACAAAAGTAAAATGTTCTGTTCAGTTCTAATTTGAAGAAAATAACCTGTACGTCACAGGGTGCTCAAAGGTGGTTGCTTAGATATGTGCAGAGATGTGCTTGTGTGAAAGACCTGACCATCTCTCTTGAAAATTATTTGTTTATACTAAGTTTTATGGAATCTCACATCATTTTGCTACAGTGGTAGTGCCTTCTGTTAGTAGCCGTTTCAGACATATTCAGTGCAGAAAATGCATCTGTGTGGAAGTTTTCTCCATTGTACAGTAAAGAAGGAAGAATTAACACCAAACTTTAATTCATAAAGCTGTTAAGAGTATGCCAATCTAGGGTGATGATACCGGTATTTTTTCTAAACAGGCTGACAATTCATATGGATGAAGAACTTCGTGCCTTGGCTTTCAATACTCTCCAAGCATTAATGCTTGATTTTCCAGATTGGCGGGAAGATGTTCTTTCAGGATTTGTATATTTTATTGTGCGTGAAGTGACTGACGTCCACCCAACGCTTCTTGACAATGCAGTAAAAATGTTAGTGCAGCTCATTAATCAGTGGAAACAAGCAGCCCAAATGCAGAATAAGAACCAAGATTCTCAGGTATTTCTAAATAAGGTCCTTTGATGTTAAAATGTGGTTTGAATCGACATACAGGTTTATTAGTAGGCTTTATTGGTTTTATTAAGTAATAAAAAATCCACAAATCCACTTTTTACATCACTTGAAGGTTTTTAGACCTGTTATTTTCAATCAATGTTTTTGCCAAAAAATTACTTTATTAAGTGTTACCTAAACACAAATTTATGGACACTTTTTTTTTACATCAAAAGTCATCATGTGTAACTGGAAATAATTTAAGTAGGAGTAGTTAATCAGTAGAACTAGAAAAAAAGGGCTATTTTTTACTAGGAAACAAAGAGTTCAAATAATTTGATTTTATACAGTGCTATGCATAAGAGTATCACCTATTTATTTTTCATTTTCCCCTCACTACATCATTCTCATGAGAAAGTGAAATAAGAAATACTTTATTGTGATATGGATTTGGACAGAACTTGGCGAGATACAAAAAAAAAAAACCAGAGTAGTTAATGTTACACCATTCTCGTAATGCAAAATTTGTCTAGTAGCCAAACAAGATCTAAATACCTTATGATTAATTCTGCCATCATCAGCAATGGAACTATAGCTCGGTTGTGTTTACTTTTCTTCTTGGTTTGCTTAACTTCTGTGATCTTTTTCTTAGCGTGGTGTATCCAATGGGGCTGCCCATACCCTTCCTCTGGAGAGGAACCTTTATTCCAGTGTATTTCACGTGGTGGAAGGCTTTGCCTTGGTCATCCTTTGCAGCACAAGGCCTGCCACCAGGAGACTGGCTGTCAGCGTTCTCAGAGAAATAAGGGCCTTGTTCACAGTTCTAGAGATTTCTAAGGTAAGAGTTGACTCACTGTTGTGACTGCTTAATGAAACTGCTTTTATCTTGACTTTCTTTGAGCATGTAATGTTTTGTCTTTACTTGTAGAGTGAAGATGAGTTGGCTATAGATGTAATGGACAGACTAAGTGCTACTCTCCTGGAGAGTTTCATACATCTCACTGGGGCTGACCAGGTAGGAGAGTTTTTATGTTAAGTTGGATGTAAGGTGAGGTAATTCTACTAATCTCTCCCAAATAAATTGTATGTATTTTAAATGACACTGTCACTATGTTCATGCTAACTTTATCAGGAACTTATCCCTGTTAAAAACAATCAAACAAATCCAACCAACCAACTGAAAAAACCTCCAAACCTTAAAAATCTTGAGGAATGTTGCGAGTGTGACACCACCATTGTATACTTTCTGAGCAATAGTGTGTCTCTATGACCACCATATACGCACAGACAACTATATCTATATCTGGTTTTGATCATGTTGCTCACAGATTATAATTTTCTTGAAACAACTGAATTCTTTAAGTATCAAGGAAAAGCTCTTCTGATTTTAGGTTTAAGAAACAAGTTGGAATTCAGTGGTAAGGCTGAGTCCAGAATCTCGTGGAAGAATTAAGTCATCATCAGTGAAAGGCCCTCTTTCTAGAATTTACTCTTTCCTAATATCAACTTCTTTCCCAAATAGCATGTTTATATAACTGTCCATGTTAGGAACTTCTGTAGAAAAAGCCCATAAATTAAGTAATGTGTTGTATCACATTAAGTACTGTGTTTTACAAAGTGACCTCCTTGGTGGATGAGGGGAGGCTGTGGATGTTGTTTACCTGGACTTTAGTAAGGCCTTTGATACAGTCTCCCACAATATCCTCCTGGAGAAAGTGGCTGCCCATGGCTTGGAGGGGAATATTCTCTGCTGGATTAAAAAACTGGTTAGAGGGCCAGGCCCAGAGCAGGGTGGTGAATAGAATTAAATCCAGTTGGAAGCCGGTCACAAGTGGTTTCCCCCAGGAGCTCAGTATTGGGGCCGGTTCTTTTTAATGTCTTTAGCAATGATCTGGATGAGGGGATCAAGTGCACCCTCAGCAGCTTTTCAGATGACACCAAGTTGGGTGGGATTGTCAAGCTGCTTGAGGGCAGAAAGGCTTTGCAGAGAGATCTGGACGGGTTGGATCAATGGGCCAAGGCCAATGGGATGAGGTTCAATAAGGCCAAGTGCTGGGTCCTGCACTTGGGTCGCAACAACCCCATGCAGCGCTACAGTCTTGGGGAAGAGTGGGTGGAGAGCTGCCTGGCAGAAAAGGACCTGGGGGTGTTGGTAGACAGCTGGTTGAACGTGAGCCAAAAGCGTGCCCACAGCATCCTGGCCTGTATCAAGAACAGTATGGTGAATAGGACTTGGGAGGTGATCGTCCTCCTCTACTCAGCACTGACGAGGCCTCATCTCAAGTACTGTGTACAGTTTTGGGCCCCTTGCCACAAAAAAAGACACTGAGGTGCTGGAGCAGCTCCAGAGAAAGTCAATGAATCTGGTGAGGGGTCTGGTGAGCAAGCCTTATGAGGAGAGGCTGAGGGAGCTGGGGTTGTTCAGCCTGGAGAAAAGGAGGCTGAGGGCAGAGCTTTTCACTCTCTACAACTGCCTGGAAGGAGATTGTAGAGAGGCAGGGGTCAGTCTCTTCTCCCCAGTCACACGTGATAGGACAAGAGGAAATGGCTTCAGGTTGCACCAGGGGAGGTTCAGATTGGATATCCGGAAATTTTTTTACACTTAAGGGGTTGTTAAGTGTTGGAATGAGCTGCCCTGGGAAGAAGTGGTGGAGGCACCATTCCTGGAGGTATTTAAAAGACGGATAGACATAGAGCTTAGTGACATGGTTTGGTGATGGGTTGTTGTTTTTTATCAGTTAGGTTGATGGTTGGACTAGATGATCTCAAAGGTCCCTTCTAACCTAGACAGTTCTATGATTCTATCTATTCCAAATGTGGTTTTGGCACTCATACTTTATTAGTTAACAATTAAGAGATCGTTACTTAATATACATGGATATTAATTATAGCCTTGTTCTCTTTTTATGCACACAGACAACTTTACTGTACTGTCCCAGTTCAATAGATTTACAGACTCTAGCTGACTGGAATTCCTCCCCAATCAGCCACCAGTTTGATGTGGTCAGTCCATCACATATATGGATATTTGCACATGTGACTCAAGGCCAAGATCCATGGATTATAAGCCTCTCAAGTTTTATGAAACAGGAAAATCTTCCAAAACACTGCCCAACAGCTGTAAGCTACGCTTGGACATTTGCTTATACCAGACTCCAACTGCTGTCTCCACAAGTGGATATAAAGTAAGTTAATTTCCGAAGTAAATACTGTATATTATATTGAGTACTCCTTCAAGATCTATCATTATCGTAATGTGTTTATGTTTTAGTGAGGAAACATATGGGACTGTTAATATTTTCTGTGGGTTTAATTCAGCTTTATATAACAAAAATTAAAGCAGTTCTATCTAGGAAAAAAAGTTACCTGCTATAAAGATTAATTTCATGCCTTTGGCCACATTGTAGTTCAACAGATTTGACTCTGATAGCATACATTGTTGATACACAGATCTATTCTGAACAATTTATTCAGAGTTTACCATTTTAACAGTTTTGGAAGCAATGGCACATACATAACTGAAAAATAAATTCATCAGAAAAACCAAGTGAAACCTGGTAAGCTTTTTTTATTATACTGAGCTTTCTTTTTTTATTATTTTTTAATAGCAGCCCTATCAATGCAAAGAAAGTGAATACTACTACAAGCAGTGACTCCTATATTGGGCTCTGGAGAAACTACCTGATTCTTTGCTGCAGTGCAGCATCTTCTTCAAACTCCTCCACCTCCACAGGCTCTGTGAGATGTTCCCCTCCTGAGACGCTGGCGTCTACTCCTGACAGTGGTTATAGCATTGATTCAAGAGTAGGTTCTCTTAGTGCTTACTGTAAATAAGTCTGCATGTTATTTATTGGAAGTAGAAACACCTGAGGCTTTTTAAGAACTGTCATGATTCTTGGAAACTGGTGTAGTTTGTCTGAAAATATGTTTTAGTATACAGTTGTCTTTCATTTGTTTAGAGTAGCATTTCAGTTTGCTTCTCCCGATACATGGTGTAGAGGCTTTTCTGCTTATGTTTTTGAAGGCAAAATCTATTCACGTTATGAAAAGGTTAACCTAATCTCGAAGTCTTATCTAGTGGTAATAAAGAAGTGTTTTGTTTACCATTAAGGCTTTGCTTGTTTTTTTCCTGTCAGTAAGCTTTTGTAATTCTGAGCAAGTAGCCTCTCACCCTGGTAATGGAAGCAGTGACCTGCTCAGGCATGATGTGTCTTCTTATATTTTTCCCAACCACAGACAGTTTTCTGTCTGCCTTGCTTCATATCTCCTGCAGATTTTTCTTTCTTTTTTTTTGTTTTGCTGTTTCTTTGCCTTTTTTTTTTTATTTGGTTCTTTTTTTTGGCTTCCTGCAAAAGATACACTAGAGGCGAAGGTTACTCATGGACTATGCACCAGAGCTTTGGCAGAAGCAGACTATTCTACTTGTTTCTTATCAAGATCTTTTCCCTAAATCTGAGAAACTGTGGACTGAAGGCTTTGTTCTCTTTGAGTGCTGTGATGGGGTCTTAGGAGTTGGACACCCGAAGTCTGCCCCTTCTCCCAAGGGAAGGCTGATACACTAAACATGCAAGGCATCTGTTTTATCATGCTGAGGCATTCATTGTCATCTGACAATGAAATTCAATTATACAAGGAATGGAGAAGTAGTTAATACTGCTTTACTATTTCAGAAAATTTTTTTACGTGTCAAAGATAAAAAAATTCATTTTTATCATTTTAAGTAACTGATCAGTGTGAGAAGACTCTAAAATTACAGCAAATGTTTTAATGGCACACCACTTGATTACTGTTTGGTAATTACTTCATTCTGTTTTATTCTGGTTTGCTTCTTAGATCATTGGCATTCCATCCCCTTCCTCCCTGTTTAAGCACATAGTTCCAATGATGCGCTCTGAGAGCATGGAAATTACGGAATCCCTTGTGCTGGGACTTGGCAGGACCAACCCAGGAGCTTTTAGGTAACTGTTGTGTCTTATCTGTTTTTATGGTAATTGATTACAAAGCTGGGGAATCCGAGCTCAAAAAAAAAAGGTTTGTTTTTTTTTTTTTTAAGAATGTAAAAAAACATATGTGAAAACTGATTACCATTGTTTTTTTTAGTGTTTAGTAGTGTGATAAAGGTTCTTAGAGGTTGAAATAATTTTATGTAGAGGTCAAGTCTGTATAAAGAAAAAGTAGTAAGTTGAAAAAATAAACAGCTGTCTTTTACTGATACTAAAGGCTGTCCTTATATGAAAGAACAGTGTAGACTACTAACATTCGAAATGTTAATTATAATCATGTTTGTAAGCGTTACTAAACTCTCCTTACTGGTGTTGCCAACAAACATGTTTCTGAGCTATTTGTGTGTAGGGGTTTCACAATAACTGTATTCTAAAAAGATCAAGCTGAAAGAAACCAACAGTTACAACTGTTTTCTGTCTAATACCAAAGCTTCTGAAACTTGTGGCACCTCTGTCTCCTCCCGTTTCTTCTGAGTAAGCTTCCTGTAGCTTCATAACTAGTACATCTTTCTTGTACCAATGACAAGCCCACGTGGATTAGTTTGGGCACTGGTAACTGTGATCTACTGTAGCAGAATTAAATCTGTGCCAAGTCACTTGTTCTGCCAGTTTCATTTCATGCATCATGTTCAACATACCTGGATTCAGCTCATAACCCAAAACTTTTGGTTACCCTGTCGTGTTAAGTCTTTAGGTAAATATCGAATTCAAAAAAATTGAGCCATTGTGGCATTCCTACCTCGGCTGAAATTTACTTTTCTTCAGATCCTGATGTGTATTACAAATCCACTGAGGTGAAAAGGCAGCTCTGTGCCAGGAAGCCATGAGTTTTAAAATGCTTCTCTATGCCACTGTCTTCAACTGACCATTCCCTCTCTGTGGAGGATGGACGAAGAGTGAGAAATCACTTGTGTCACATACTACAGCAGATGAGGAGCCAAAGATGTACTTAAAACTTTAATGCCAGGTCCTCAGTTATGGTATTGGGTTTTACTCCTGTTATAATCTTTGAGTTTTATATCATATCTCACTTAACTCTCCTAGCCAGGAGTAAAGCAAGACTTTGTCCCACGACCCTGAAGATCTACTGAACAGTTTAAATCATAATTGCGCTCTACAAGTCTAGAAAATGCTTTCAAAAAGAAACTCACCAGAAATCCTTGTTTTCTGAATCAGAAACAATTCATTTAGCAAACTTTAAAAAAAGCATATCTGATTCTCAGCTGTCTTCTGATTCCTTTATTCTGAATTCTGTTTTGTTTCTGATGACTAGCTTTTTCCTCCATCCAGTGTGCCTACTCATGCATACCAGATGCCAGCTGTACCCCACCCTTCACCATTGCAGCTCTGCAGTGATTTGTTCCTCCCCACTTGGTGTGCTTTACTCAGGAACTTTTTTCTTTATATCTTTGTGCTTGTGTTTCATTATGTCATTATGTTAAGTCAACTTAAACTTGCTAGAATGTTCTTTTTCTCTTTTGTTTTCTGCTATCACATGAACTTGTTTAGGAATCTCTTGTTCTCCATTGGAAGTACTATGTTTTAGCACAAAAAAGCTTTTTTTCACATTCTTTTCTGTGTTTTCTATGCTTGAATGAAAGTATAAAGCTGTCCCTAACCATGCTCAAGTCTCTTCTAATTGAACGCACTGCAAAAGGTTGTGCAGCTTTCTCATCACCTGGATCCATTCTCTGAAGGAGAACCTTTGAGTGATGTAGCAGAGGAGTCAGTCATTTACCATGAAAACTTGAAGAGGTTTATGCTTTTGATGTGTCTGGACTACAGTAGCACAGGAGGTAGAAAAATGTCACACTCCAACAAATCTAAAGTGGAGGAGGTAGTTACTATGTTAACAAATGTTAAGGTAAAACCAGTATGTTTTTACGTTCGTATTTTGTCTCAGTAGATCCATTCTACTGATCTCCTTCCCCTTTTTGGAGTCATAAGTGAGTCTGGATTTGACAGAAGGAACTGAGTAGTAATAAAGACTATGGAGCTTCAGAGCAAATAGGAAATGCAACTGTAGCATCAAAACATACTGCTTTTCAGTTTTCATAGAGACTAGTCTGACTTGTGTCAGCATAGCATCATTGGCCTTGAAGAAACAAACTTGATTAAACAGCTAAATGCATCGTGACAACTCAAAGAGCATTGAATGAAAAGCTGCCAATGTTTTTTTCTTTTCCCCTAATGGTATCAATTTGCACCATAAGGCTTTGTTAAACCCTGAAAATGAAAGTAATTGAAAATCACCTGTTGTAGAAATACGCCATAATACTTGGTAAATGCAAATTTAGTGGTAGTTATTGAGACAAGCATTTGGTAGTCTGTCTTTAAATTAGGAAAACATCTTTCTGGGAAACACTGCTTTTAAATGCTGATTTATTTCAGAAAGCTACAGGTAAAGAAAGAAAACCTGAGGGTGTTTTAACTGGTATTGTAAGCCTAGTTGGTGTGAAACACCATTCAGTTGAGATGTTAATTTAATGGTTGTTTTTATCCTTTTAATTCTTTTATTTTAATTCAGGGAGCTAATAGAAGAATTACATCCTATAATTAAGGAAGCACTTGAAAGAAGGCCAGAGGTAATTAGATATTTTCCACTATATTCAGTACACAGTTTAAGTACCTTCTCACTAATGGCAGTAAATAAATGTTAGTTCTGTTCTTCAATTTCTGCATCTAAAACTGTCAGTATACCAGAGAAAAAGGTGAGTTGCTACTTTTTAAAACAGTGGTGAGGAGTTTACATTAAAGAGCTTTGTGTTTGTTTTTAGCTGGCATTATTCCTGCATCAGAAGTTTTGTTTCAAATGATGAAAAAATTACTGTAACCTTTTCTACATATTTTTAACACCTTTTACCTGAGCTTAGTTTTACACAGTTGTTATTTTGTTACATCATCCGTAACGTGTCCACAATTAGTAGTACCTAAGCTATAGAATTGAGTTCTGCTGTCTACAACCTTTGTTGGTTTGGGGTTTTTTTATGAAAAAGGCTGTCAGCTCACCCGACTGACTGCTCTGACTGAAAATTTTCTGATGGAGAACATGTTTTACAGCAGGGTTTAGAAGCCTCAGTAGGTATTCATAGAAATAATAGTCTCAGTAATACTGATTACTCAGTGGTTTTTTGTGATAACTGTCTAATTCTTTGTAGTAATCAGTTAATGGTCAAATACAGATGATGGGAAGGAAGATCACTTCTGTTTCAAAATGTTACTTGGCTATAGTGTGTTTTGTCATTCTTGCATGCAAATATGTAAAAGGACTAGCATTTGTACTTCATTTTTTTATGTGTTGCACTTTGTGATAAGAAGACTGATAAACCCCATTATTTTGATACTACTGTTTTGCTACCTACTATATCTTGAGGTTGCAACAGGGAAAAAATGTGCTTATTGTCTGGTTTATTAAAATTGCTAGCAATTTTGTTAACTCATCTTAAAATGTTGGCACCCCGATAATCGATGCCAGTTGTTTTACAGATATAATAATGATTTTATATGCCATGGTGGTTTTATATTCAATTTTTCCTCTGCTTTGCTTAATTTTGTGTTTTCTCTGAACAGAACATGAAACGGCGCAGGCGTCGAGATATTTTACGAGTACAACTAGTACGAATATTTGAACTGTTGGCAGATGCTGGTGTCATTAGTCACAGGTAGGGCCACCACTGGTGAGATGATGTCATTTGTGAGTCTCAGTTAAGTCACTAGTATTCTTATGACCCAGTAAAACAAGCATGCAGAATTCTTCAGTGAGTTTTAGTATACCACTAAATAAATAGTCATGACTTTATAAAACTTGGGATTTTACTGCCTCTCTAATTCCTCCTTCTCTCATACTCTTTGCCGCTGTGGTCTGTGTTTTATTTAAAATGCTACTGTTCCCTGGGACATTGCTTTGAACAGGCACCACATCATGTTCCTTCTTGTTTGTGTGCACTCAAACATCGCACCAGTTATGCAAATCAGAAAACACAAGTTACAACTATACTATAGTCACTCTGGAATTCTTTCTCACCTGGAGTCAGCGTGCGCTATGTAGGGAAGGCGTCTGCTCAGTAATATTGGATTTTTTTCTTTCCGAGGGAGGCAGAATATTAACTGGGTTGGGTTTTTTTTTTCCTCAGTTAACCCTACTTGTGTAGGAGCACTTTGAAAGAAGACTTAAAATTCCTGCATATGTTTTGCAAATATCTTAGAAATGTTTTTTTCTGTGCAGGTGGAATTGTATACGTGCAAGAAGTTTGGAGATGGTTAGGAGAGCTCTTCCCATTCTGTTAGACGATGATGCTTAAATGTTTGTCAACCTCAGCAATATAATCAGTGTGAAATTCTCAATCTTTAAGCAAGCTACTACAGCAAATTTCAGAAAGTGGCCTCACAAGCATGGCAAAAATGCCTTTCTTTCTTTCGGCATGCTGATTTTTCAGACTGCAGCCGTTAAAGCCGTACTCTTCCTTATCTTCTAAGGGATTCATTGGTGTTTAATTCTGTAAAATATCTCCTAACCGTAGACAGCACTCTGGAACTTTGTCAGCTTTTCTCTCTGAGGTCGGTCTAACTCTGTGGTGGAAGCTAGCAAGCAATTAAGGGCTGCGATAAACCTCCTCATCTTGCCTTTGTTGTGCAAGGGATGCTTTTTAGTTGTCTTCAGTACAAATGTGGAAAGATGGTGGAGGGAACAGGGAGTAAAGGAATTGTCCTTCTAACAATGGTTTTTCAAAGGAGGGCAGGTTTGAATCATGTGCAGTCTTTTAATCTCCTTGTTTAGTTTAGTACAAGCATCTAGTCAGATGCTACAGCAATGAAGATGGGAAATGAATACATAAAATAAATAAATTGCTTTTATCTGCCAATAGTCAATAGCACGTCATGAAGTATTAAACATCTTGACTGACTCCCAAAAATCAGTATGTAATATAGGTATCTATACTCAACTAGCTGGGATTATTTTTTCTGGTGCACAAATGGCATGTGTCTTTTGGGGAGGACGGATGGATTACTTGGGGGTTTTTATTATTATTTTTAACATTTGTCCCCAGTCTAAGAACTACTTCTGTGGATGTGTGATCTTTTATAGTGAGGCTTGAGTATTAGTTTGCTTTCACAGGAGCTTTTCATTTAACAGTGAAATAGAAGCTGGATGAAGGAGTGACTTTGAATTAAATATTTGCAGTGATGAGGTTGTAGATTTTTTTTTTTTTTAGAGAGAAAAGATGAAGATTGTTTTTAAAAAAATATTCCTTGTATTTATCATGATATTTGATTTTTTTAAATTTTATTTTTAAGTGCAAGTGGTGGCCTTGATAATGAAACACATTCCCTCAACAACACTTTACTTGAGTATGTTGATCTAACGAGGCAACTCTTAGAAGCAGAAAATGAAAAGGATTCTGATACATTGAAGGATATCCGATGCCATTTTAGTGCCTTAGTGGCAAACATCATTCAAAATGTTCCAGGTATGTAAAAATGCTTCAATAACTTCTGACGACTGTATTTAATGTGCAGTACATTTTAAAAAACAAAACCAACCAACTAAAAAATAAACAAAACCTCATGTCTTCTCTCAAGTCTCATAATACTGTCACAAAAAGAATTTATGCCATCAGTGTTAAATATAACTTTAGCAGCATGAATTTTAGGAGGAATTTTTGGTACTGCTTGTAAGCGTACAAGTAATTTTCTTGTTTAGCAACGGTCTTGCTTGTTGGCAGTGCATTTAAATTTCCTAGACTAAGAGCTAGCTTATTCCAGTAAACTAGTGGAGTTAAACAGGACAGCAATAGTAAACCTACGTCCAGCTATTATGATGTGGAAATAATGTGTCTTTACATGGATTATTTCTTTTTTCCTTTTATATTCATTGTTTGGGTCTGTTTCTGTTTTATGTACTTTATTTTAAAGAATTGCAAGAGGAATGTGTCTAATTGTGTGCTTTTTGTTTTTTTACAGTACACCAGAGAAGAAGTGTCTTTCCACAGCAGAGTCTACGCCACAGTCTATTTATGTTGTTCAGTCATTGGGCAGGTCCTTTCAGTATCATGTTTACTCCCCTGGACAGATACAGTGACAGGAACATGCGAATAAACAGACACCAATACTGTGCATTAAAGGTATTTTAGCACTTTTAAAATTTTGGTAATAGGTAGTTAGGTTGACTTTTCTAATGCAAATTTAAGATTTGGGCTTTTGGGGTGTGGTTTTCACAGCTTTGTTGCCATTTATAACTTAGTTCTTTTTCTTTTCTGCCTACATGTGTATTTATAATAGTTTGTGGCTTTTTTTCCATACTGTAAATTATTGCACTTGCTATAGGAATTTCTTAAAATTGCTACAAAACGTGTGCTTCCTGGGACTTTAGTTCTCATTTGCCTAAGGAGAAAGGCTTTTCTGTAAAAGTACATTAACAATCAAGCTGACATATTAACTGTTGCGTATTTCAGCATTCAGTATTGACAGTTCCTTGTATTTGAGAGTTGAGAAAAAATACGATTTGATAATATCTTTAATAAGACGTTAAACAGATTTTATTAGCCTTCCTCCCTTGCCTGAATAGAAGTTAGTTTTCTGATATTTTAATGAACTTGGTAAAACCACTCCCCGTATCTGAGTTTTTCAAATGTATTGTTTTTCCGTTACTTTCTCAAGGCAATGTCTGCTGTGCTGTGTTGTGGCCCTGTTGCAGATAACGTCGGTCTCTCATCTGATGGCTATTTATACAAATGGTTGGATAATATTTTGGATTCACAAGATAAAAAGGTAATACAGGCGATGTCAACAGCGGTTTGCAACTCTCAGTGCCTTCAGCATAAGCTTTAATGAGTTTTGCGCTTAGATTGGCCTAAATGCTTTAGAGTGGCTTAAGCTCAAAGCTGTTTTAGTAGTGCATATTTTTGCACTGTCCTTAATATGTGTATTCACCCTGGTGAGGAAGGGAGTCCCTAATCTCTCAGTCTAATAGCAGACAAAGCAGATGGATGAGGACACTGCAAGGAGTGAAATATTGTGTATCATTTATAAGCTAATTAACGGGATTAAGTTGCAGTAATAAGCAGATCTTTTAAAAATCTAAAGGAGACAAGATTTTGAACATGCACTCTCGTGAGACTCTAGAGCCCGTGGAGGGCCTTGCAGAGTTATGAAGACTAAGCTTTACATCTAAACAATAAGTCAAGCTTTAGATTTAAAAAACAGGGCCTCTGTTGCACTAATACTGTGACTGCATAAAAATACAGCTCCAGTGGGCTGCTTTGATTCAAGAGAACGTGCAAGTCTCCATGTAGATCTATCCCTTGTATCCCACTGGAATTCCTGCATATGTTTAAGTGCTTTTCTGTATCTGATGCTTTCAGGTCAGTGTTCAGGTTGTAGTAAGACAAGTGAAAGTAGTAAATAGCAGAAGATAGCCTTGGAACTAAGGGCCGGGAGGGTGGTTGGGAAGTCAGTAGAGCTATCTAGTTATTTGCTTCAATAATTTATGACTGTATGTGCAAGTTGAACATTAAAGAGTTTGATAAAATCACCTGTTGTTATTTTAGACTGAGGTCTCATAGTTTTTGATGAGGATTTAGGAACAAGTTTTGTGTATTGCAGTTCGTTTTGTGGTTTTTTTTTTTTTTTAAATTAAATATGTATTTCCCTATTATATGCCATTTTTGTCAGTTGGTCTTTTTTGCCTATATTAATAAATATGTATTGGTTCTTTTCTGGAATACAGGTTCACCAGCTGGGCTGTGAGGCAGTCATGCTGCTCTTGGAACTCAACCCTGACCAGAGTAACCTCATGTACTGGGCCGTAGACCGGTGTTACACAGGTTCCAAGCGGGTAGCTGCTGGCTGTTTTAAAGCCATAGCCAGTGTGTTCCAAAACAGGTACTGCAGCATTTTTCAGAACTCTAAACTTTAATTTTCAAAGCGTGCTTTCATGTAAAACTCGGTTGTTTTTTTTTCCCCTCAAAGAGAAAACATCAACCCTGTCGGTGTGTGTTATTAGGGAAACTTTTCAAAATGTTATTCCCCAACATATTCTATGTTCATTAACCTTTAATAAATTCAAATTTTAAAAAGCCAAATGTAATTTTACTTATTTCACACTTGCAATTTTTCCCTAGGGATTACCAGTGTGATACAGTGACCCTCCTGAATCTGATACTATTTAAAGCAGCTGATTCTACTAGGGCTATCTATGAAGTTGCTATGCAACTATTACAGGTTTGTAAGCTGATTTTGATTTATTTTATTTTTTTTCTTTTACAATAAGAATTATCCTGCATGTTAGAGAAAAAATAATTCCATTATTATTTGGTAATACCTTCAGAAATGAAATACAATGTTAGGGTTTTTCTTTTCTTCTCTGTTTTAGTACATAGTTAGGCCAGATCCTTACCTTACACAAATAGACTTCAGTGGAAATGTGTCTGTTTTCATGAACAAAGCACTCAGGACCTGCATTTTCATAATACCTGCTTTTTCAAGAGACAAAATCTAAATCAAGATTCTTCTGGTTTGGCCCTGAAATAGTGATATATAGCTCCTTTTGTCCAAAAGCACCTCAGAGAAAAGTATATTGCTTCCTGTCTGCTGGGGTAGCAGTCAGATTTATGATTTTTGCATTAGTACCAAATATTCTTCCATCTATTTGTGTGGAGAGATGATCGTGAAAATCTTGTTAGCTGTTTAATTTATTTTTGTGTATTCCTTTCCGTTGTCATTTAAGGGTAAGCTTAATCTTACAGGCAGCATTAGTTTAAAAATAAATAAATCATTCTGTGCTGCTTCTGTCTCAGACTGTGAGTCTTGGAGGTTTTGTTGGAGGTTTTTTTGTGGTGTGTGGAGGTTTTTTGTGGAGGTTTTTGTTGTGAGCTAAATTCAACAGCGAAGTCCTCGCTGAAGTCACACCCCTGTTGATGTCAGCACTCAAACCACTGTCCCTTCTCCTCAAGTGAACCCCATTACCTAAGATAAGCCAAAACTGACTTTTACAATATCAAACTGCTGGATCTCTGCCACATCAAGAGATTACATTGTTCCCATCCACATCTTGTAGAGGAGCAGAAATTGATATTGTTTGGAAATACAAGCGTTCAATAGTACTTCACTTTTTGTTATAGAGGAATTTATATTTAATGGGCTATTTTGTGAAAGCAGATTTCTGACATTTGTTGCTGGAAACTCATCAAGTGGAGTGAGTCTTAACTAGTCTTCTGTCAAGTTATCACAGTGATGGTGAATACTGTAGATGTATGGAGATCTGTGTAGGTAGGAAAAATTAAATGAGAGCAGATACCTGAATTTAAAAGGTGATTTTTTTATAAAGATTTTAGTTGTAGCTCTATACTTAGCTTAAAATTCTGTTTATTACTGTCGTAGATCTTGGAACCAAAGATGTTCCGTTATGCTCATAAACTGGAAGTTCAGCGGACGGATGGGGTTTTGGGTCAGCCTTCTCCTTTACCACATCTCTATTCTGTGTCGTATTACCAGCTGTCAGAAGAACTAGCAAGGACTTACCCTGAACTAACGCTTGCTATCTTCTCAGGTATGGTTTTAAAACAAAGGAAAACAAAAATCATCAGGATAGAAGCATTGTACAAAATGTGTAATTCTTATTCACTAAAATCAGGACAACAAGGTATCATCATAACGAACGGAGAAAATGGAATTTACTGAGTGGCAATTTTGTTTACTTGTATTTGAAATATATTCAAGAGGAAACAACATGAATCAAAGACACTTTTTTTGACTTTCTAATAGCCATGAAAAATCATGTTCGAGGAACAATTTGCTACTGTTTTTTAAAATTATTATTCTATTATTCTTTCTAGTGTATTCTTATTTACTGTAGGTTGTTTAAAAATATTATTCCATAGCATTTTTAAACAATTGGCAGAATAATGTTTCACATCAATTGAAAATATTACTAGGACTAAATACTAATACAAGGAAGAAAAAAATTTAAGTGCTTTTTCGCCAAAGTTGGTACATTTTTACATACTCTAGGTTTTCGGTTCCCTCCTCCAATTAGAGTAATATACATGTGTGCCCATACTAATAGGGTTTCTTCCACATACTGGTTGTCAGTCATGTCTTCAGTTAGCTCTGCTGAAGCCTGTGGACTTTGTCATTGTGAAATGGCACTAGTTAGCTAAACCAAAAAAAATATGTCTGTATCAGCATTACTTTATTTCAGGGTGATCTGCTAGGCTCGTGGTGGTGGTTATTACCAGAACAATTCTCAGTATTGATTTGCAATTCCTGTATGTACCTCATTTTTGAATGGCAGAAGTCAGTCAGAGGATCCAAACGGCTCACCCAGCTGGGAGGCAGGTGATGCTGCATTATCTGCTGCCGTGGATGAACAATATTGAGTTGGTAGACTTGAAACCTTTGCCAACCATTCGTCGGCAAGATGAAGATGAAGAGGAGTCTTTGAAAGACAGAGAAATGATGGTGAACAGCAGACGATGGCTGCGAGGAGAAGGCTGGGGATCACCACAGGCTACAGCTATGGTTCTGAACAATCTGATGTATATGACTGCAAAGGTAAAACTAATTACTTAAGTGCTCTTTCTTGTTGTGTTTACAGTGTGAGTTAGGGTTTTCTCTGTACAAACATACCGTATTACCAAATTTTCAAGAATTATGTTCATATTTGTTGAGTTGCTTGTGTATACCCAAGTTAGACCATATAGTTTTGAGGTATTGCGAGAAATACATAATATAAATGTTGTAGTAATTGTTATTATTGATACTAGAAAGAAATTCCTTACTGTGAGGGTGGTGAGACACTGGAACTAGTTGCCAAAAGAAGTTGTGAAAGACCCATCCCTGGATGTTTTCAAGGCCAGGCTGGATGGGGCTTTGAGGAACCTGATCTGATGGGAGGTGTCCCTGCCCATGGCAGGGGTGGTTGAAACTTTATGATCTTTAAGGTTGATTCCAACTCTAAGCATTCTATGATTCTATAATTTACAGTAACAGTATATAACTGTTGTTACACGATACAGAGGTCTATCTGGGTAGATCATACCAAGTCACCTGTATACATATGATCTTACAGAAGAGTTTTGGAACAGATGTTGTTGTCAGAGGCTGGTATGGTAGACCCTCCTCCTTCCTGTGACAGCTACTTCCAACAGAGAAAAAGTATTGGTCACATGCAGTGTTATTCTTGATAACTTGGAATCCTGCTGATGAGAGACCATGTTTTAAGCTACAAATTAAAAACTCTTGGCAGCCTGTGGTCCATGGAATTCTCTACAGGATTGTCAGCAATTGGCAGAATGGGTCTCTGCTAAATTTAGATTGCTTTTTAATTTATATTTAATTAAATATGTAAAAATAGAAATAAATTCACATATAAATAAATATTTTATACTTACATAATGAATAAAATTATATCTTATATATAAATAAAATATATCCTATGTACAAATATGTTTAGATATATTTTTATATATTTACAGCTATAAAAGAAAAAAGTTATTTCTAGAATGTGTTTATAAAAATGACTAAATGTGAAAGCTTCATTCTGGAATGTTGAAAAGACAACAGCTTCTTACAGGATTTATGTCTCCTTTTTGTAGAGCCTGTCCCACTTGGTCACTACAGATCACTTTCAAATACAGTGTTTCCTACAGGAGTTTTCAAGAGAGATATTTATTTTGTTTTCCAGTATGGTGATGAAGTGGCTTGGTCAGAAATAGAAAACGTCTGGACTACTTTGGCAGACAGCTGGCCAAAGAATCTGAAAATAATTTTGCACTTCTTGATCAGTATCTGTGGAGTGAACAGTGAACCCAGCCTTTTGCCTTATGTGAGTATGTGATCTGTCTCTCCTTAGTGCTAGTGGTATTTTAAAAATGAGTTGTGTGTCTAGCAGCAAAGAAAACCAAACAGAAATGTGAGGTAGGATTTCTAGTATCAAAATCTCCAACTGCATAATACTGTCACCCCATATAGTATGACCACTAAATACTAGGAACAAGTTCTTTGGTTTGAGTTACTTTGGACATCTGTGTTGAAATTTCAGTACCAGTTTCACTTAAACACGGTATTCATGGTATGGGCTTGAGAAAGGAAGCAAACCAGAAAGGATATTGCACCTTAAAGATACCTGAGGCTTCCTTAAGGCAACTCAGTAACTACTGCAATTCACTCAGGGTGGTAAATCTGAAGCAGTCCACTAGCAATCTTATCGAGTTGTCAAAATTCAGGGTATACTAGCTGGATCACAGACCTTGCTTAGTAAGTCAATCATAAAAAATGGAAAAGACTTACTAAAATAACTATACCTGTCTGAGCATTTTCATGCTCCTTTGTCATAGAAAGGAAACTTAAGAGTTTGATTGCTAAATTTAGATTAATTTTATTAGGAGTATACACTGAACAGCTCCTTTCCATTGTAAAATGCCAATCTACTGCAGCAGTTTGTCTCTGCTCATTAGGAAGAATTAAGATAGTTCCATAAGTACTGTTTTAATGAGAAAATTATTATAGGTTTTGCTAATAGACAAAAAACCTATATATGAAGTAAACAATCAGGACCTAAAATATTAAGTTCTTCCTAAGGAGAGCTTAAGTTCTTCATTGATGGGCAATTGTTTTCATTGCAAATGAGGAAATCTAGTTTAATGTTGCAGCCCAAAATCTTTGCATGTATGGTTTGAACAAGATAATAAAGTAATTCAGCCAGGAAAACACCCCAGATCACTTGCTCAGCATTCATCTTTGAGTTCTCTCAAATGGGTGGAAATAAATCTTTGAGCAATGATGACTCAAGAAAATGTCAGAAGAAAAACTATGAACTTACTGAAGTCTGGAGTAACCACTGACCAGCAGCCATCTGCTGCTGCTTAGTGTTGACCAGCATTATTTTGCCAAAGTAAGTAGTAGTGGAGAATTCTTAATTACTATTATGTTTAATAAAATACTGCTATATAGTTAAGTCTTTATTCTTACCAGAGTATGTAAAAGCTTTGAGCATTTTGGGAATTAAATGTCTTTTCCCATCCCATAATTTAGGACAGTCCTAAAAAGCAGATGGAAAATATAGTGAAATAAGGCACCTGTCACAGCGTATAGGGATGGTGTGATTATTCTCATGTAACCAAGTATTAAACCAAAAAAAGACAACCCATCCCAAGCCCCTTAAAAACCAATTAAATTGTTTGTCAAAGCACATGTGAGAGCAATGCAGAATAGCCCGAGAAAAAATGTTCTGCCTGGTGGAAAAGAAACAGTGTAGAACACAACCTGAAGTATCAAAAATAAATGATACTGGAATACATTTGCTCCAGTGTTGATCTGAGATGTTGGTAAGACCTTTGTAAGAAAATATTTTGCTTCTCTAATAACTGTCATGGAACTCAGAAGATTCACTTTCTTACTCTTGTGATAAGTTTCCAGTGCTTGCTGCTATTGACAGCTGTGAAAGCGATGTTGTTTGCTTTTAGAATTAGGCTAAGTTACAGGTAGCCTCACTCACAACGCAGGTAGCTATCGATTCTAACAAGTTGTGGTATTCAAATCTCTCATTTTCCTTTTTTTAAAAAAATCAACTCACTGCAATAAGAAAGTAATTTATGTACGTGCTATTTTACATACATACACTTTTCTTTGATGGCAGGTAAAGAAAGTAATTGTTTATTTGGGTAGAGATAAAACAATGCAACTACTAGAAGAGCTTGTGAGTGAACTTCAGCTCACAGATCCTGTCAGTTCAGGAGTCACCCATATGGATAATCCACCGTATTACCGCATTACTTCCAGTTACAAAATTCCCTCTGTCACTTCAGGTGAGAATTTACTAACTGAAATTTTTATTATTGTCAATGATAAACATGCTGTTATCAATCAGTTACAATATTGGAATTCATCTGTAAATATTTAATAGGAGCACAATGTTCTTTTTCTAAAAATAAATTAAGGTACAAAGTTTGTTTTACAAGATCTGCAGTTTTTGATATCCCCAGAGTTCTTATTAAAGAATACCTGAGAGGTTCACTGGGAACAGCTTTGTATTAATATATGTGCTAGGCCTTGTCTATGTGCAGATCTTGCACTGTTTACTCTCACTATATCACTTTGTCAATCCAGACAAACAAGTGGGGAAAACGTATGTAATTTAAATCCATGTAAGTTGTTGTATTTGAAGTTCTGTTGCAGACATGAGATGCATCAAGAGGATTAATCGAGAGAATTTAAGTGAACTTACTTGGGAGAATGTATTTAGAAACAATTAGCAATAGATTGATCATCAAAGAAACCCCCACTGAAAATATAAAAACCTCATTCTTCAAGAACTTGCTGAGAAATGTGGGGCAAAGCTGTCTGGTTTTGGTGAAGCACCTTTCCAAGTGAGCCCCAGAAGACATGGATGGGAGGGTGTTTTAAGCAAGGGCTTGGCTTTTGTGCTGCAAAGCTGTCGATGTTACGAGTCAGCTTGGTCCTACCACAGGGATTATCTGGATCCCAGGGTGGATGCATTGACACTTGTTCATGAAAGTGTTTTAAAAGTGGGAAAACAAATTTCTAGGGCTCTTCCACTCCAGTGTAATTGAGAGTAACAAATTCCATGGGGAGAGTGCAAAATTATTTTCAGTTGTGGTCATTTATTCAGTGTGATGATTGCAAATATCTCTTAAATATCTCTTCAGTTTAAATAGCTGCATGCTTAAATCCGAGTACATTTTACAGGTTACTATGAGGTGTAGCATACAGCAAAGAAAGGCATAGGTCTCTAGATCCTGCTTCAAAAACAAGCCTTTATACTTAATTTACACTGAAGGCTCAGGGATTCCTGGAAAGGATTTTTCTCAGTTACTGAAATTACAGTAGCGGCTCAGAATCTTCTAGCCTAAACAACAGTATTTTCTTGCACGGGACAGTACTGTCTGTGGCTCGGTTTGTATTTGTGGCAGCAGCTGTAGTGTAACCCTGCTGAGGGCTCTCAGCGTGGACAAGTAAATAAGGGTCATCGCATAGTGCTTAATACTGGTTTTCTTCTTTATTGACCAACCTTTGTCCATAATCCACAGGTACCACTTCTAGTAGCAATACAATGGTGGCTCCCACAGATGGCAACCCTGACAGTAAACACATAAAAGACAATATTGAAGAGAAGTAAGTATCTTCTCAAAGCAGTTATTAGTTCTATTACAGGAATTTATGGTTGTCACTATAAATACTTGGATCTCAGCGGATCCACATTGCAGGAGATATGTGACTGTAAGTTTTATAAATAAGCAACAGAACCAGAATACTATTTGTAATTAACAGCAGGAGCTTCATTTGTAATTTAAAATCAAAAAGCTGAATAAATTAAGTGACCCATCCAGGTCAGGCTTTGGATCGCTATAGGTAGATGTTAATTGATGCCTAAATTAGCTAATATTGCATTGGATTGTATATGTTTATACAAAAGAAAATATACAGCAGATGGATATGGATACATCAAGGGAAAATGTTATTGGTTTAGAGATGTAGCCAATTCACAAATTGGTTTCCTAGCTCATTAGGCACCAACAGTGGCCATGTGCTCAAAGCTAGTTTCTTCTCCCAGTTAGAGTATTTGGATGCCTGGTTTCTGGCAAGATCCCTTCCCACTACTTCTAAAGCAGATGCTTCTCTCCCTAATTTTTTATATTCTTAAGAACAATCTTTTGTAGATATTTGCCAGACAGTGGTACCCATGTGAGGATGGTGGAAAGCAAAGAGCTTACATAGACTTAGTGAGGGTGTGGGCTTGGAGCGCAACAGTAACTGCCCGTGAGCATGTTCTCATTGAGTGTTAGATATGAACCTCCTAACCTTACAGTGAAAAGGGAGTAGGAATTCTGTAACTAGCATGAGAAAAAGTGTGCACAGAACAAAGTGCATATATACCAACTGTAGAGTAGCTACTGTGCAGTAAATTCACAAACCACGTTATTTTTGTGAGAACTTGTTTGAGAACCTTAGTAATTATATTTCCAATTTAATTTCCCAGTTGAACATTTTTTTCCTTCCCTAGGATAATTATGTTGCTATAGTTAGATTAGTAAATACATTGATAGAGACAATCCCAATATTTCAGTTAAATTGGGGGTGGGGTGGTGAAAATAAATCACAGAAGACTCTGGAATCTGAGGTGTCATTCAAAATTCAGCCTAGCAAGGCACAGACAAGTACTTGGCTGCTGCAGGGGCTGGAGCTGAAAAACTTTGCAAAGTAGTGAAGGCAGTTTTGAAAGTCTCTGCACATGCTGTAGGGTGGTCTAACACCTCCCCAGGGGATATGCTTCTTGATAAGACCTACCATGTACATCTTGGACTTGCCAGGGGGAGAGAATTTTAGAAACTTATGTAGAAACAGCTTGAAAATTTTGCTATTAGCACTCTCATGTCTCTGTTTTATTTATAGTTTATGAGATTAATGAGGTAGTATCTTCAGCTCCATGTGTGGAGATATATATATATATATATATATATATACACATGTCAGTGTGAGATCAAATAGGGTTTTCATTATTTTGCTGAAAAGTGAGAAGGCCTTGCTGATGTATAATGGTAACAAATTTTTTAATGTACTTAACTGTTAGTGAAAATGACCTAAAAGAAATATGATTTATAGTGGATTATCTCATTGAATTCTGTTATCTAGCATTGCTGCAGGATGTGTGTCATATAGAGGTTACTGATGCTGCTTTATTTGTTCCTACAGTTACGTACATCTAGACATCTACAGTGGGTTGAACAGTAACTTAAACCGCCAGCACCACAGACTAGAATCACGCTACAGCAGCAGCTCTGGAGGATCATATGAAGAGGAAAAAAGTAATACTTTTATTTTAAAATATTTTTGTGGGTAGCAAATAAAATTTTCACAAGTTATTATTTTTGCAGAAGGTTGTGGAACATGAGGAGATAAGCATTATCAATGGTTTTTGCACAAACCTATTAAAAATACATTTAATTTTAGTACTGGTATTGAGGTCTAGCATACACTTGATTAAAATAGAACGTGCACGGAAGATAATAAGCTTTCTTTCCTCCCCATGTCCTCTGGCATGAGTTGTGAACCTTGTTCCAAGTGAAGCAGTTTTATTCTATATTCTATATTTTGTGTTCTATGTGTGTTTTTTCTGAGGTGCAGAGGTAAGGAAAGAGGTAGAAAATTTTCCTGAAACTCCATGTACTTTTAGAGACTTTTAATTAACAGAGGCTTATTAACCATGGGTACTTTTGTACCAGCACCTAAGATGTGAAGTCATTGTGTCAGTGCTCGGGAAAGCTAAACAGGTCATGTAACCAGGCAAAAATGAAGTCAGTGGTCAGACAGAAAATACTGTGTTACATTAGTGGGTGCAGTGTGTTTTGTCAGAGTACTTGCTAGACTGAAACTCTTGTTTCAGCTAACAAGCTGTTAGTAATTAAAATGACTTTGTACTCTAACCCTGCATGGGATTATCGGATATATTTCAGTCTGATCCAGATCATTACAGTGCTCCCACAGACCTTCCTCTCGGGTTTCACTCAATTTTTTTATGGACAATTGATTTTGCTACCAGTTAAGCTGTTTGGATATGGTACAGCACATGGCGCAGCACTGCCTTTTCCTTACCTCTCTTCTGCTACTGAACATGAGGAGGTGAATTTCTGCATTTTTGAGTGTTGTGTGTCAGGGTGGAACCTTGGGCGTCCCATGCTGTACTGAACCAACAGAATCCATTCAGACCTCCATATGCACTCCATAATGACCAGCTCTGTGCAGACCATAAAGGTTAGAGTGAATCTGTGGTTTGTATTGCTTCTTATTAGAAAGTGGAACATAATGTCCTCTACAGAGCTTGTTGTAAAGGCTGGGCATCCTGATGCAGGTCTGCTAAACGTTGGGTCAGTAACAGGCTGGTGAACCCTCTGGCAGCCAGTTGTGTTTATTACTGCTCGGATGTCGTGGCCATTTTCATCTTTGCTTTCTATTCATGATAGCAGCAGTGAGTAGCCTGAAGCAGGTGATAATTCACATGTTCCATCCATAAGACGTGTGTCACCTCTAGTCAAGAAGGTGATAATGAGCTGATACATGCGTAAACTCCTGAAACTTCTCTGGCTATACTTCTGAAAGGACAACTGGTAGAATGGCTGAAACACTCAACTATTGAGGCAATTTTCTTACTTGTTTCCAGCTTTAACTAATTGTTCTGAAGTCCAAGGCTTCTCATTTAAGAATAGAAAAAATATTTCAGATGTTTAACACAGTGTACACTCGAATCAAATAGCTGATGTGTTTCTTCTACTTTTGAAGTTTACTTAATCAAAAATTAAATGTCTTTCTGTGTTTTCTTGACAAATTTATTGTGTGTTTTTTTCTGAGTGGTAACTTTTGTCAAGCAGTAGAATTGGGCTATGCTGTTGTAAAAGTGGCACGTTATGAGTTACCCCATATGTCAGGCTGGTGTTATCTGACACGTAGCAGTAGTGGATTTTTGCTAGAGAGACCTACAAAGAGGTGCTCTTGAGAAATACATCCTTACCTGTAATGAAATGCAGCTCTTCAAAATGAGTTCAGTACAATCTTGGGACCCAGCCTTAACTCCCTATCTGACAAGAGATTTGGAATTCAAGGAAATGATATTAGATTGCTTTGCCTTTTTTTCCTTATGTGCATCTAAGTTTCATATGCGCATCTATTGCTTTTATGAACCTGTTCAACAAAATCTTACTCTGTTTTGTGTGTGGCTTCTGCAGAATTATCCTTGTGCTAACAGGAATAACCACTTTTTTTTTAAAAGAAAGAAAACACCAGTGTCCAGCTATCGGACTGTTTACAGCTGGTTCTCCCTCTCCTAGACCTCAGCTTTTCAAGAATTTAAAAATGAGAAGATTATGTAATTCAGAAATGTATTACAGTTGTATTTCTGATGTAACTATCTGTTGCGGTAGGTGATTCGATGCCTCTGTATTCAAACTGGCGGTTGAAGGTGATGGAACATAACCAAGGAGAGCCTCTCCCTTTTCCACCTACTGGAGGTTGCTGGTCACCATTGGTGGATTACTTGCCTGAAACTTCTCCTCCGGGCATGTCTCTTCACAGGTAACTCTTTTAACAATGCTGATGGCAATTCATCGTGTTCTAATTTGTTGCACAAATACAGCAATGTAAAGAGAGCAGATGAAAAGACAGTAGATTTTTAAAAAGTACAGAGTAGCTTTGTTTTCTGGGGTTTTACCCACAGGTCTAGCAGTTCAAGGTTTCTCAGCCTTTTAATTTGGAGGACTAAAGGTTTTCTATCTTCGTTGTGAGCACTCATCTTTTCTGTTATAATACAACTTTGTGGCTGTTTATAGACTTAAGAAAGAGCACTGGTTAGTAGCATATTAAGCTCTTTGCAGTTCTTCATAAAGTTAATGTTATGTTCTTCTAACAAACTAATTCTTTTGGTTTTAGATGCAATATAGCAGTGATCCTTTTGACTGACTTGATAGTTGACCACGGTGTAAAGGTGGAATGGGGAGGATACTTGCATCTTTTGCTTCATGCAATTTTTATAGGTAACCAAATTCTTATGGAAATACGTCCAGTAACTTTGGAATTGTAACTATTTATGTAGCTGTTTCTTTCCACAATTAAATTAATGTTTGCCATTGTATTGAAAACTCATTTATTTGTTAATACTTACAATATTTTAAAAAATTCAACTAAATATCTTTCAGCTTGATTAATAATAATATAATTAAGAGTTTTTTGGAGGTGTTCAAAGGCATTTTGTCAGATCCACTTTTACCTCTTTCTCCTTGTAGAAGACAGTAAAATTCAATTTTTTTCCTTTCTGTTCTTACAACTGTGTGAGAAACAAGAGGATATATTAATGTTTGTTAAACTGTATGCCTTTGTTTTCATATTCAAACACTGTGAAAATATTGTTTAGTGAATTTTGTGTCTGCTACTTGGTAAAGCATAACAGACCAGTCTGAACACTGCTATTTTTTAAATAATTTAATTCAGCGTTCCTTTTGAATGCAATAAAGCTCTTCTGTTTTCCTTTTGTGTTAGGTTTCGACCACTGTCACCCTGAAGTCTATGAGCATTGCAAACGACTGCTTTTGCATCTGCTGATAGTGATGGGCTCTGGCAGTAACGTCCAGTCTGTTGCTTCTGTCCTACTCAGAAACAGAGAGTTCAATGAGTCCAGGGTGCTTACTGTCAAGCAAACGACCCACTTAGATTATACTTTCACAGGTAGGCTTTAGATTTATTGCATGCTGCTGTTTAAAATGACATGGAAAGTTATCTTTTCTTCCAGACATTATTAAAACTTCTGTTATTTGTAATATTTTCCCGAGCCCTTGGCATTAAAATGCATTTCTTCAGATTTTAATTAAGTCAAAATTGATACAGTTTGCATTAGCACTCTGTGCCCAGGCATCAGAGTGGGGAGCACAGTTGAATGATTGAATAATAGTGGAAACCACTGAGGGAGTGTAAGGTTTTGGATCTGTAAGGCAGCAGTTTTTACAATGCCCTTGAAAATAAAATCCAAGAAGGTACGTCCTGTCTGACCGTTGTCAGCTGTAATTGCATTGTTCAGTAGGTTCTCAGAATACTCTTTTAGATATTGCCTTTTAATGTTCACCTTAACATTACAATATTGTACAGGAAGCTATATATTTTCTATGTATCTCTTTATGAAAGGAATATTTTGATGATGTGAGACTATTGTAGTGTCTAAAGAAATGTGAAATATTTTTTAAACCTAGTGTTTCATATTATTTCAGTAGGTGGCAGCATATTGCTATACAATCTCTTCATTCTGTTTTGTTCACATCAGAAGTGGTTTTGTCACTAACAAAAAATAATCATCTGTTTTGTGAATTTGATGTTCATAGCAACGAGAAATTAGAAAGTGGGCATAGTGGAAGAATTCTTTTATGTAAATCTATTCGCAGAACTTTACCAGTGCAGCTATATTGTCACCTATTCCATTCCTAATCTTTACGGTTTTGGTTAAAGCTGTCTAAGCATGACATATTTTGCTATTATTAAAACAAAATATCTGTTAGAAACTAGAGTTAAGAGCAGCATGAAATGTTTCCAGCTGGTGATTTAAGACCAGGTGATTACAGGTATGCATGCCTAGCACAAGGTCAGACAAGCTAATGTTAATTTTCATTTGAAGCAGCCCATGCTCCAATCCAAACCCCATGGCTCTGTAGAGGGAAAATTTTTGGTGGGTGTCAGTGAGTTTTGAGCTTATATACAATTGTTGCAGTCAGAGAGGTTCATGACCCACTTTTCCTTGCCAGTTTGCCTTCTCCCAGCACTTCACATACAGAGGCATAGCGTGAGGAGTTACTGCAGTTGTATGTTATTGCCATGTGATTCTTTACATGGAGAGAAAAAAAATCTTACAGCAGCAAGATTAAACTAACTTCAGAGAGACTTTGTGCAGCCAGAGGGGGTCTGCTCAGAGTCGATTCACTAGCTAATATTTAGTATTCACTGATATAAATGCTGTCGGTTACACTGAGACTGAGTCTTAACAACAAAAAAAAAAAATCTGTGCATTATTAGGAAGTAGTTTATATCATTTGCTTCAACTGATTAAGGTGAGATTCCTCAGAAGCCGATGAGCTGTCATATTACCAATACAAAATCAAACATAATAGAGTGGTTTTAAAAAGGGATCTAGCAGTTCCTTATTAAGGGCCCAATCATGTAAAAACTTTGCATATATCAGGCTTGTTGATTTCATTGAGATTATTGCATCCATTAAATTATTCTCATTACAGTTGCTAAGTTTTTTTTTTAGATGGCTATTTTTTTCTTTTTGTATATTTAATATTAACTGTCAACTTAATACCGCATAATCGTCTTGTGTTTATTTCAGCAGGTGTTCATGATTTTATACCTGATTACCAGCCCTCCCCAATGACAGACTCAGGGCTTAGTTCAAGTTCTACCTCTTCTAGCATCAGTTTAGGAAATACAAGTGCTGCCATTTCTCATCTACACACCACCATCCTCAATGAGGTTGACATTTCAGTAGAGCAGGATGAAAAAGTGAAAACTCTCATAGAATTTATTACCTCAAGGTAAGATTGCAGTTTTCATTTTTCTCAAGGCATGTATTTTGTGGAAATACAGCAAAGCTGTTACTGTTTAGCATCATGTTGTCTGATTTTGTCTCTGTTTTGTCACTGTAACAGACATTTTAATCATGAAGTGTTTTTATATGGTACAGCCCATGAACAATTCTTAATGTTCCAACAGTTTCAGAGAATTTTAACCACCCTTTTCATGTCCTGAGTGTTTAAAAGTCTTTACCATGTTCTATGCAGGTCTGTTATCTTTGCTTGCCACACAGTTTATAGAATTCCCTTTTCCATCTAAAGGATTAGGTAGGGCTGGAATACATAAAGATGATTAGGGAGCTGCAAGATTTGGGTGGAGTTTATGGATTACTTAGTGGGACAAAGCCAACTATTCAAAATCCAGGAATTGGTGGCAAAAAACATCTGTAAAACCACCAACCCTTGTGTAGTTTATATGGTAGAGTTTTTTGTAAAGCTTTCAAGAATTGTGTAAATCTAAAATTCCACCTGTTTCTCAAAGCTTTTGATTACTTCTGCTTTACATCAGCCTAAACTTATAACAGTGTGGTGTATTGATGGGAAGAAAATGGGAAGAAAGGAGCGTTTTAAGAGGTGTAGAATGGTGTTAATTGTACCAGTTCTTTGGTAGATAACAAAATGTTGTCTAATAGAATGTCTGTTCCTAAACTTACGCTTTTTTTAGGAAAAGAGGCCCACTTTGGAATCATGAGGATGTTTCGGCCAAGAACCCTAATATAAAGAGTGCTGAACAGTTAACTGTGTTTTTAAAGCATGTGGTATCTATATTTAAACAGTCTAGCTCAGGTAAGTTAGAAAATAATCGATACATGATAGAATGGCCAAGTCTGCAAACTAAATTAATTTTTTGGAATGCCTGTAAATTTACAGGTTCTCTATAAAATCACTCTAGGTGATCACTCACTGCTTCCAAATAAAAGATTTTTCTTGTGTATTGCACACTACAGTTCTTGTTTCTGTTATGACATTCTTTTAGGAATGAGACAAAGTATTGTATTCATTTATTGTGAACACTTAATATTCAAATCATAAATGTTCTATTCCCGAAACGTTTCTCTAGTGTAGAGTATTATATACAAGTTTATATGCCTGGAAAGATTTTTGAGAGTAACGCTCCTTGAGAAAACCATAGAAGATGAGAGAGAGTGTCTTAGAGTTAGGAGTGACTGTAGCAATTCACTCATTAGACTCAAGTGGTTTTGCTTTTTATAAAGCATGTTGTTGCTTGAATATTCATTTGCTTTTATAGGAGGATTTCAATTGGAACACCGTCTCAGTGAAGTTGCTTTGCAAACGGCGCTTTCCTGCTCCTCTCGGCATTACGCTGGGAGGTCCTTTCAGATTTTCAGGGCTCTGAAGCAACCTCTTACTGCATCTACACTTTCTGATGTTCTCTCCAGACTAGTAGAAACTGTTGGAGATGCAGGAGAAGAAGCTCAGGTACTGGAAAATTTCCCCCCACTTTATTAGAAAGCTGAGTTTGCCTAAATGACATGCTTGCATCATTATTTTAATGAGAATAAAATTCAAAACATTTTTTATTCAGTTGCTTTTTATTTTTAAGTGAAGCTATTTCAAATCTCAAACAGTTTTAATCATGACACTTTCTGAATTTTCACCTAATTGCATGATGAAAAGATGAGCTGTACACATTCTTTTCTACAGCAACAGGGATTTTAGAGTTTGATACATCTGTTTCCCAAAAACACCTTCTTTTCATAATTCGAGAATCCTGAGATCAGCCATATGAAAAAAAAATTAATTTAGGTTTTCTTTTATTAAGAACTTAACCTGATAAAGTGTTAACAACCATCCAACTTAGTTTGACTGTAATTCTTTAGAAGTGTATCTAGTCTTTTAATAATGCAAAATGAGAGTCTAAAGGACTCCATCCTTAAAAATAATGCAAACCAGAATGAATTCTGTGGATATTTAGAAATAAATTAGTTTTCCCTGTCTTGAAGCTAATTTGAACTTTCTCATCAGGATTGTGTTCCAATTAATGCATGAAATAACGATGCTGATGTTATATATTTATATCCCTGCTCGTTAGATTTTCTGTGATCTTCCACGTGCATATTGCATAATTTATAATGACCTGTGGCTTTCCCCAGGGTTTTGTCATAGAACTGCTTCTGACCTTAGAGTCTGCTATTGATACATTGGCTGAAACCATGAAGCATTATGATCTGCTTTCTGCCCTTTCCCAGTAAGTGCTTGTATTAGTCAAGCTGCATCACGCATTTTTAATACATGTGAATTATTAAAAATTTGTATAACAGATGTAATGAAATAATTTCTTGTTGCCTTTGCAGAATAGTTGTATCCTTGTAGCGAAATTGCCTGCTGTTTTTCGTTTTTATCATTCAGCCTCAAGCAGAATTCATAAGAATCTAGACTTTCTGAAAAGTGTCTCTGCTACCTTTCCAACTTACCCTCTTGGGTCCAAATTTAAAAAAAAAAAAAAAAAAAAAGGGGTGTTCAGGGTGTTCCTCATGGCTCCATTGTGAAATGTTGTCAATTCTTCTGCAACTTCTCAAAAATAACAGTACTGAGTACATTCAGAACCTTTTTTATCAGTCCCTCCTGACCTTGATTAATAATGTAATTTTGAGGAGGGGAGGTCTTATTTTTTCCCCATTTGTGTAATGACGGTCATTATACAAAGGTCAGTTTTGAAAAGATAATTCAAGATTCACAGATGAAAACTCCTGTACTGGAATGAATACTTTTATTCCAGTGTTAATACAGGAGAAATATCATCAGTTACAGTAAATGCTAGTCTTTCCCGGGCCTCAGATTTGTTGTCCGTGTATGAGAGAAGTGTAATTGAACACTCTGAGTCACTTGTGTGTCTTGTTACAGTCTGAGTAGTTTGCTCAGTGACTTTTTATCAAACTGAAAAAAAAAAATCCCTAAAAGTGCAGACATCTTTATTTGTTTGACTTCATGGGAAAGTTTTTTGAAAACGTTGAGATTTCTAGGAATATATTCAGTTTTCTCAGTTAGAACTGGGAGGTGTTGGTTTTTCTAGGTCAGATACTTCAGACAAATATAAGGTAATCGGTAGATAATTCCATTTATTAATGCATTAATTTCTTTATCCATATCACTTCTATAAGTAAGTTGGAATGCTAGATCTTCATTTACGGGTCATCTTTTATATGCTATAGGCTATTCGTTCTGATTTTTCTGAATTATGTAATTATTTTGGTGTTCTGAGATTGTAACAAATAGATTTGGTAGCAGAGATAATGGGATACTATAGTCTTGTCCTCATGCTGTAAGAATATTTTAGTCATGTATACAGATATTTTGTACTCTGATATAATATTATTATGGTGCTGAAATGAGTGAGTGAGTGTACATATATGAAGTGAGTGAGTGTGTGTATATATATGATTAGTGTAATCTTTTCTTTTTCCTTTCATTCTTTTAGTTAAACTGTGTGCTATTGAAGTATTTTGCATGGAATAATATGTAATTTTTTTAATTTTGGGTTTGTTTTTTTTTAGGACCTCGTACCATGATTCTGTAATGGGAAACAAGTACGCAGCTAATCGGAAAAGCACTGGACAGATAAATCTAAGCACAAGCCCCATTAACAGCGGCAGTTGTTTGGGATACTACAGCAATACAAGGAGTAATTCTTTGAGACTGAATTTAATCAGTGAGCGGAGAGGCGACCGTCGACGGAGCAACACACTGGATATAATGGATGGAAGGATAAATCACGGTGGAAGTTTGGCAAGGACTAGAAGCCTTTCCTCCCTGAGAGAGGGAGGGATGTATGATGTGCAGCCCACTACTGACCCTGTCAACTTGATGGCCACCATCTTTTGGATTGCAGCTTCATTGCTAGAGTCAGATTATGAGTATGAATACCTTTTGGCTCTCAAGCTACTCAACAAGCTTCTTATTCACTTGCCTCTGGATAAATCAGAGAGTCGGGAAAAGATAGAAAAGGTGCAGAATAAACTGAAATGGAATAACTTTCCAGGCCTTCAGCAGCTTTTCCTAAAAGGGTTTACTTCAGCATCTACACAAGAAATGACAGTCCATCTCCTCAGTAAACTCATCACAATTTCCAGGCATGCTTTGGTGGATCCTTCTCAGTTAGCAGGTATCTTTAGTAACTGTATATGTAATGAAAGTGTATTTTTTCATGAAATTAAGTGTAATCAAAATCAGTGGTGATTACGCATTTGCCTTTAAAAAACACCCTTCAGTTAAATGCTTTTTGCAGTTTGTCAGTATTACAATGCCAGATAGTGAGAATACTTTTCAGACTCTGATTATCTGCCAAGAATTACTGCATGAAAACTTTTATCTGTTGACTGCTAACTGACTTTAAACTTGCTTGCAAGTTTTAAGAGCACATGTATTATTTTTCATGGTCTTGTGCTAAATAGCTCAATTAGTACTATTTCAAACGTTTGCATGTATTGAAACAATGTGACTGTACTGCCTAAAGCTGTCCAGTTTCGTGATAGTTTTGCTTAATTGGCCCAGTGATGATTTTATTTTCATCTTGCACATTTTTATACCTATACAGACACAAGTATATACTTACCTTCTCCCTACATACACTTGTAGGTTTTTGTGTGTGTACATGTAATGTATGTGTCTGTGTGAATGTATGTGTATTGTGCTCTAAGGGTTTTTAAATACCAGAGAGCTGTGATATGCTCACATAACTCCATGCTAAATTAAGTCACATTAAAATACTGAGGGCTCATATAACTGGTTTTATGTATGTGTTTAGGATTTCCCCTAAATACCTTGTGCCTACTTATAACTGGTTTTATGTATGTGTTTAGGATTTCCCCTAAATATCTTGTGCCTACTTCCTCATCTGATCCAACATTTTGATAACCCAACTCAGTTCTGTAAAGAAACAGCTGACAGGATAGCAAAGGTATGTAAAATGATGTCTGGGGAGTATCCAGGGGTTTATTACCTGCATTGCAGTGTTTTTCTGCTCCTTTATGCAATATTTTCATGCGATTCCAATAGTCTCATAGAAATAACTCTAAAAAGTTGTGGTTTAAAGATGTGATCCACTTCTAATTTTATATTTGGTCCTCCTGAGTTTCCCTTTGTCAATGAAAAAGCACACTTTGCTTATTCTATAAACTTCAGATGTAGTGAACAAACGTACTTATTAATGTTATCAGTTGCTTTTTCTTACTTAGCTAATTTTGAAGCTTGTAAACTTTAAATATAAACTTAATCAATTTTTAAGCACACTTCCTAATTTACTTATGATAAGGAAGTGATCCTTACCTATTGGGCTGGTAGGCGGAGAAGCAAAGGTACTGTGTTCTTTCTATTACTTACACACAGCAATTAACCTTGGAATATTGCCAAAGTGTGACATATATTAAAGCAGTAGATGGTACACACCAATAAACTCCAGCCAGGCTGGTGGTTCGCTGCCCTCACAGCCTGAGTTTTAAGGAAGAATGTGGAGAGGGGAATGCGAAAGCGCTGTCTGTCATAGGAGATGCAGTCGTAGCCCTCTGGCTGCCCAAATTGTGATATGTCATAGAATCATTCAGGTTGGAAAAGACCTTTGGGATCATCGAGACCAACCATCAACCCCACTCTGCAAAGCTCCCCTCCATGCCATGTCCCCCAACGCCACATTGAAACGACTCTTGAACACGTTCAGGGATGGGGACTCAACCACCTCCCTGGGCAGCCTGTTCCAGTGTCTGACCACTCTTTCTGGGAAAAATTCTGTCCTAATGTCTGGTCTTAACCTACCCTGTTGCAGCTTGAAGACATTCCCTTTTCTTCCGTCACTATTTCCCTGTGAGAAGAGACCAGCCCCAACCTCTCTGCAATGCCCTTTCAAGTAGTTGTAGAGGGTGATGAGGTCTCCCCTCAGCCTCCTCTTCCTCAAACTAAACAGTCCCAGTATATATAAATGACTTATTTACCTAACTGTCAACAGGCCTCCTCAAAGCAGCACCTGCCTCATGCAAATCCAGAAATTACTGCTCTCCCTTTCTAAATAATTGCACTAGGAGCTGGGGACACTAGTTGCGGGAGGTTTGGTATGAGTAGCAGATAAACTTGGAGCATGGATGCTTGCAGTACCAAAATTCAACAGGAACTGTAGCTGTTGCTTTGTGTCATTAGTTTGATTTCAGTTATTAGACGACGGAGTGAAGTCTGGGGAAAGTGCATAATTGCTTGTGAGTGCTTTGGTTAAAAATATGTCACTTGTGATATAATAAAATATGCCTTTTGCTTTTCAGGTGTGCGCAGAGGAGAAATCGCCAACTCTTGCCAATCTGGCTCATATGATGAGTTTATACAGTACACACAGTTATTCCAGGGACTGTTCTAACTGGATTAACGTCGTGTGTAGATACTTGCATGACTCTTTCTCAGATGCCACATTTAACCTCGTAACTTACCTTGCAGAGGTAAATTTTTAATAATAGCGTATCTCATGTATCAATATTACATTGATTCATTGCCAGTTCCTTGTTTTACATGAGTCTAAACATTGAGGGGGAGGGAAGCACATCTTCTGTAATGGGAGAATAATATTAAAATGTTCTAGGATATAGAAATGGGTTGACTACTGCCATTTTGGGCTGGAACAGTTGAAATGTACTTTGAAATTATAATCCCTCTAATGAAAGATCCTTTTTTTATAAAAGTAGTGTTTTGTTGTAGATACTTATATCCTATACCGTGTGAATAAAATGCACACGCTCTCTTGGCCTTAGCAAAATATTAGTGCAAATTTTAAGAGACCCTTTTTTAGCCAAGAACATGTTTAAAGATGTCCTTATCACAACTTAAGAAATTAATTTCAAAGTTTAATTGTAAATATTGCATAGTATATAATCAAAGATCATTTAAATTCTAGAATTCAGCATGTGATTCTGCCAGCTATTTATACAGGGAAACTCTCATTGCCTTTAAAAGGGTACCTCATGTGAAAAGCTTGTAGGGCTGGTCTGTGAAGTGTATCACTTTGAACTGATGGAGGTTTTTTATAAGTATTTGTACATTCTTATGAACGCCCTTATATTTCCTTATTTTGTGTGTTAGATTGTGTTTCCCAGCCTTCTTCAAGGTGTAATTGTTTTTCATGCATTTTTGAGGTGTTTTATTAATATGGACACTTGTGTTTGGGAGAAGTGATTTATTATTAGTTGCTTTAGATCTGTGCTAAAATATATATCAAAATTCAGGGGAAAAATTAACTAAGACAGAGAACGTTGTACTAAAACAAAAGTTTGAAAAACATAAAGTATTTCCCTTTGTGAAGCTTAAGTTTCTTGAAGGGAAAAATAAATATGTATGGTAGGTGACCATATTTTAATGTTTGTTTTCACTTTTTGCCATCATTAAAAACCCTAACTGAATTCTGTATTTTAAAAACCTCTTTTTTAGCTGTTAGAGAAAGGGTTATCCAGTATGCAACAGTCCTTACTGCAGATCATTTACAGTCTTCTGAGTCATATTGACCTATCTACAGCACCAGTGAAGCAGTTTAATTTGGAAATCATAAAAGTTATTGGTAAATACGTTCAGGTAAGTACTCTGAAGAGCCACAAAATACTTTCTACTTATTAGCAAAGTGGTAGGGAAATTGCAGTTAAATTATTGGGGGAATTAATTTATTTCAGATATAAAAACAATTGTTGAAAGTCAAGATTCCATAGTTGTTTGGGGTTTTTTTTGTCCTATGTACTTAATTCACTTTATGCTATTTGTCTTTGGCGTATTATTATTTGTTTAATTTGACTTTCATGCTGTGGGACAAGTTATCTGGGTGAATGTGCATCTATTTAGAGATATTGGCAACTCTACATACGCAGTTAGAGGAGATGATCCTTCAGCTACTAAAATATAAGGAAGTGTTTACTGATAATACTGCACAAATGTTTTATTAAAGTGTCTATGTTTTCAAAAGGAGGTTTTACACTTAAATGCACGATTAAGTCACTTTCACTAATAGAACTGTGAGGAATGCTGACGTGTACCTTAATGAATTTGAGTGCAGTTTTTATTAAAGAAAGTCCCCAACAGCAGTGCTTTGCCCCAGGTAATTTGATCCTTTGTACTTGGAAGACAATTTACTGAAAATCTATTTTGCAGAAGAAGGCCTAGCATCTTTCTGAAAGATTTTATGAAAATGCCTGGAGCATAAAACCATTTCAGTGCATGACATTCTCTTTTTTATTTCCCACCCCCCTCCTTTTCTTTTCTCCTGAATTCCATTATTGCCAAATGTATTTCAGTCAAATGGTTTAATCCTAATTAACCAGGAGAAGCAGCGTTCCTGGATGTTTTGTTATTGATGGATATGTACTTCGGATATTGTACTCCTGTCAGAGTGCATTAGGCTAAATGGAATGATTAGCATAACTGCCGTTCTCATGGCCTGACGGCTGCTTGCTTCGCCTCTAACCTTTAGCAGAGCTTTCCATGCAAGCCCCCACGACCGTGGAATGTAATCATAATGAGAAATAACAGCTTCTATCAAAATAATGGTATCAGCAAAAAAATTACACGGAGCAACCTATGTATTGCTGAGGCAATGAAACATGTTACTATAGATGGTAAAAGAAAATATGAAAGCGCCTTGTTTAAATGTGGAGGTACTAAGCTGACTATTTATTTTAGACCTCTGCCATCCCAAGGTATCTTAATAAATGTAAGTTGCTACAGGATGGTTCAAGTTTGAAAGTGCTCTTTTTACATTTATGATGCACAGAAATTCAGGAGATTGTTGAAGACTCTTACTACCTACCAAGAATCCCGTACTATTTAGAGCACTGAAATAGGTGTTTATTTCTTTTAATGAAATACAAAAAAAGAAATATAACAAACATAGCATCCTAGTTTAAAAACAAAACAAACAACCAGACATCCTGCAGATTTAAAAAAAATTGGAAGATTTAAGTTTAAAGTAGAACCCAAACATTTTCAGGACTGTAAATCTTAACACTGCCAAGGTGCAGCTGGGTGTGTAAGCAGCAAGGTGTATGTCGCTGCTGTGAGCCACTCCACCGTCTCTGGAATTGAAACCACTGAATGGTTTACATTGCCTTAGTCCTCTTTTAAAGGAGCGTGCACTTAGCTCAGGCTCTGCATATTATGTTCTCATACTTTTGCTTTTTTAAGCACTCCATGGGTTTGATAAAAAACTTGTAAATGTTTTGCCTTTTTTAAAAAGATAATTTAAAGAAATAAAGCACAAAATATTTTTGTCTGTTTCAAATTCTGATTACTCTGCTTATAAATGTAAAATAATTTAAGATGCCAGGAGGGGAAAGTATTTTAAGTATGCTTTGCTTTTCAGTGCTATCAATTTTTATATTCTGGGGCATGAAGGGCAGATACTTCAGGCAATGATAAAAAGCGTAGTGTAAATACAGGGAGCAAGGGAGGTGGTACAGGATGTGGTGCGGCTGGTGCTGTGACTTGGAGCTACTGAACCTTCCAGGCTGGGCCTGACGCCCACCATGGCATGACCTTGTGCTTTGCCCCTGCTTTCCCAGCACTTCCAGGTCCGAAGCTGCCCATCTGTGCCAGTACCTTGCACCCATATATAGAAGATTAGAGCTTTTGGGTTTCTTTTGGGAATCTTGCAGTGAATCAGTGCAAAGTCCAACTGTACGTGAAAAATGGCTGTCATGTTTGAAGTGAATGTTCTGTGATGTGTGTGTGTTCTCTTTAGAGTCCGTATTGGAAGGAAGCCCTGAATATTTTGAAGCTGGTGGTGTCTCGATCAGCAAGCCTTGTTGTACCTAATGATATTCCAAAGTCTTACGGAGGTGATATAGGTTCTCCTGAAATCTCTTTCACGAAAATTTTTAATAATGTCTCCAAGGAGCTACCTGGGAAGACCTTGGATTTTCATTTTGATATATCAGAGGTAATTATTATATTTAAATTGCAATGCAATTGGTGCAAACTCAGATTTATTTTGTATTAGCCTTTTGCACTTATGTTTTAAAACAAATAAAATTTTAAAGAATGGCAGACATTGAAGTTTTGCATACATGTAATTAGAGTTATACTGAAGGATAAACTGACTTCTTTTATGTTGTGTTTTTCCCTTTCCCCCTGCTTTGAATGTCTGGAGAGTTAATTACTAAAAGTCAGTAAGATTATTCTCAAGGGTATTTCAGCTGTGTCAGGCTAATGCAGCCGGCTGCTGCTTGCAGCTGAATGTTCCAGGCTTTCATCAAATGAAGCCTTGTGCGTTCCAGGGCTGAGAGGATTAAAACCCTGTACTCCAGTTTTGGCCTGACTTTGGAAGGGGGAGAAAATTTAGAGGAGACAGTAGGACACAGAATATAGGAATCTCAGTGTGAGTTGGACAGAATTGGAGAAAAACTAGCTTTAGTTAAAACCGCCACTCCTACTCCCCAGTTAGGTTTCATTAGAACTGAAAAGAGTGTATTTTATTATCACAGCTCTTACTCATTCTGTGTCTCAAAAGGGGAGCTTAGCCAAATTACTGCAGTGTAATAGAGGTCACAGAAAATTTAGTAGTAGTTAAAAATAAGGGCTTCTGCTTGAAGCTGGCCCTAGGTAATGAATTGGTGTCTTAGGAGCATTACTTAAATTGTTAGTCTTCTCTTTAAATTAATTCCTTACTGGAAATTTCAGTGCATGCAGATAACAGAGAGACAGGAGGAATTCCCAGAGAGTTTATTGGAATAGCATTTGCTGTCAAAAGGGCTAAATGTGATCCTTGGTTTTCAGAAGCGTGCGCGTGTTCGTGAAGTTGCTGGTCTGTGAAAACAATTTGTTCATGTCTGAATGGTTCTATAGAGAAATGTTGCATCTTTTAAACTTAGAACACAATTGTTTTTAAAGCGTGTTTTAAAAAAATATACATTGTCAGCATATAACTTGCATATTTCAAAAAACCACAAGTGGGCAGAATGGCAGCCTGCTGCGTAGGGGAGAAATATTCAGCTTTGTAATGATGCTCAGTGGATTAGGCACAAGCTTCATATAATGCTTACAAACAAATAGACAAACCATCCTACATTTTATATAATACAAGATTCTAAAACCAAACGTGTAGTCTTTGCTACTATGGATTTGCATTTTAAGAAAGCATTTGTTGTCTTTGATAGACACCAATTATTGGGAATAAGTATGGTGATCAACACAGCGGAGCTGGTAGAAATGGGAAACCCAAAGTCATTGCTGTCACACGGAGTACTTCTTCAACTTCATCAGGCTCCAATTCTAATGCATTAGTTCCTGTCAGCTGGAAGAGACCACAGCTATCGCAGGTACACTGTGTCTCAAGAACATTTTACTTATCTTCTAGACAGTCTATGAATGTTTGGGGTTGTTTTTTTTTTAATATTGAAATGTGATTTGAAGTCTATATTGTGTCTTAGCAAAGCTATAAATGAATATAGCATAACCTAAAATCTATACTAGAAACTGGTGAAAAGAAAAAATGGTAAGAATAATTTTAAGAGAATGTCAGCATGCGAGATGACTGGTTGAAAATGCAAGACATTTTACATTTTTACCTAGACCTCCAGCAGATGCCTTGCTTGCTATGTGATTTTCTTCGGTATATTTTTCAGAGGAGAACTAGGGAGAAGCTAATGAACGTGCTTTCTTTGTGTGGTCCCGAATCTGGTCTGCCCAAGAATCCTTCAGTAAGTGGTGATGGTGGTTTGTTCTGCTTTTTACATTCCAGTAGTGAGAACGCGACTGCATTTTCAGGTGTCGGTGAAGTTGTGAAGAGTAGCTTTTGAAAAACTGGTTTGGGTTCAGTAATTCACAAATCCAGTTGAAGAATTAAAAAGAGATGGAATCATAAGTAATGAACGACTATTATTTCTCAAGAAGTCCAGTGGGTGCTGTTTTTTACTAAGGTTTCAAAACCTAGGTTTCAAAAGGGTATTTAAATTCAGCCAAAACTAATGTTGCCTTCTCAGTGAATTTAGGTCAGTCTTATGGGGAGAGGACTGTATGTTTTAAAGGAAAGATAAATTACTTGATTCTATGTTTCTATGAAAATTATGTGGTTATCAAAACAAGGTGTTTTTTAAAGTCTTTGGATTGGGACTCAGGTCATTCCTCTCCAAATTAGATTAGTTGGCTACTAAGGAGTTCTGTTGATCAGACTAATCCATAATACTTTTTCTCAGCATTTTACATTCTTTGCAGAACAGCAGGACTGCCCTGCCACTCCAGAGTAGTGTGTTGTTTGTTTGAGGCTGCACGCATGAATTTTTTTAATTGTCTTGGCTAGAAGAAAGGATTGAACTAGGTCTCCCCTGTTCTGAGTAAATCTCTATCCCATCCATTACGAATACGATGCGCTTTCGAGAGAAGGGGCAGCAATGGCTGAGGACTGCAAAGATATTGGTGCTGTTCTGAAAGGTCCCTTCCGGCCCAGATGATTCTATGTTTCTATGAAAATACCACAGAATCCTTTGAAAATTGCTATTGGATCAGACACCTTCAAACTACCTTGAATATCAGTAGGAACAATAGTCTTGACTATGGAGCAAAAATAGGCCAATGGTGCTACTTGTGTGTATGGCACAGCAAAGCCCCCCGTTGGCATAAAAAGTTTAAGGGTGGTGGTGACATTAAGAGCTTCTCAAATAAAATATGTAGCCTACCTTGGTTAGCATCTGGATTATTGTTTTTTATTGTGGCGTAAAAGTTCTCAGTTGGGGAAAAATATGGATGGGAGATGGATCTTTATTCTAGTGAAGGAGGTTAAAATAAATAAAATCAGGTGCATAAAAGCTGAAATTGAAGAGATTTTTAAGAATTAAATGGAAATAAACAGCAGTTGTAATTTGTGAAGATTACTGTCACTGGAAGCCAGCATTGGATACCTTTTTAAAGGTATAGAGTCCTTCCACGGAAATAAATAGGCGACAGTGATGCGGCTTATGTCAAGTGGATGGATGTCTTTGTTCCTGAGTTTGACTAACATAGTGGTTATGAAAATGGAGGTTCAGGGATCTCTTTTTCTCTTTTATTTGTACCTTTGCAACTCAGTTACATTAAGGAGAGAATAATATCGCTAGTTTAAAGATGTAGTTTAAAATCCAGCTTGTCTTGAAACTTGCCTTAGTGTTATGATTTTAGTGGTAAGCTGACAGCCACTACTGCCACGACTTTGGGGGAAGCAGGATAACTGACCTCTGGAGTTGCAGAAGTCAGAAGCTTTTCCTTCTATTTATACCCATATCTGCAGGTTGTGTTTTCTTCTAATGAAGACTTGGAAGCTGGAGATCAACAAACTAGTCTCATTTCAACAACAGAAGAAGCGATTCAAGAGGAGGAAGTGGCTGTGGAAGACAATACCAGTGAACAACAATTTGGAGTTTTTAAAGACTTTGACTTTTTAGATGTTGAATTGGAAGATGCAGAGGTGAGACCTTGGGATTTCTTCTGTGTATTTCCATTTGAGAATGTTTTAAAAATTAAGTTATGTTGGTGCAGTTCTAAGGAATTGGCAGCATTTCTAGCTAATCCAATTGGGAAGAATTTATGACGATTGAACTTAATTTATACGATAAAGAAACCTGTGTCTCAAACTTCATGGTGTTAAATTGTTGCAAATTGTTGGGTGGTTCTGGGGAGAGAGTTGAGATTTTTGGGGAATGGTTGAGTAACTTAATCTGAAAGTGAAGTGATACAACAGTATAAGCCAATGATAGGATGAATACCTGGGTATGATGCAATAGAAAACTTAATTTTGGAACAATATGTTAAGAATGAGGCATAATCATTGTTCCTGATGTGTTTCTGCATTTTGAAAACATGAAGAATAGCTTTCAAAACTACAAATTGCATGATGTACTATCTCATTATATACGATTGACTCGGGCACCGTAATTGCTTGCATTGGCATTTCCATTATACGCGGTCTGTTGTGGTTCTTGCATTTCCTCCACTTCTCCTCTCAAAAAAGAGAGAGGGGAGGTAAAACAAAATTAAATATTGAGAAATAGTAAAAATTCTGTTAACAATTGTTGCTTTTTTTAGGATAAATAAAAGGCTTCAGACAAGAATTTGCTGGAGTTTAAAATATGACTGTAAAAGGACTGGGGAGAAGTAGGGTTTTTTCAGTGCTTTGTTACAGTCTTTGCAATGTACTGAATTAGTAATGGAGACCCTTGCAGGTCATGAGTCAACAAGCTGCTGAGAAGAATGTCTGCCTATTTAAACCCTATGGCTGTTCTTCTCCTGATTAATCTAGCCCTTATTACAAAATCCTGCAGTTCCCCTCGCCTAATGCTTAAGTTAATCTTACTTTCTCCGTGCTTCCTGTGGATTGCTTCACTTCAGCCAATATTTGCACCTTCTAGCAGAAGTACAGAATCATTACGGTCAGTTGCCTATGCGTGACCTATACATATAGGATTTCCTGTATGGAATGCAAGTAGTCAAAAAATTCAGAGTGAAGGCTCATTATTTTAACACTAGTTGGAGCTTTGCAGGTAGGATGCCAAAAGCTGAAAACTTTGCCAAACTAAGGTCTTTAACTTCATTTTCTGTAATATTTTAATAGCAGATCATAATGAAGAAAAGACAATTTCTTTCTCATTACTTGCTTGTATGCAGTGCATAGTGCTATTCTTGCAAAAAAAAAAGAAAATAAAAAGGAGAAAAGCACAGCTTGCACAAATTTTAAGGTATTACATATACATTGGGCACTTGACATACGAGCTGCCTAGTTTTGCACCAAAAATGTAGAATATTCTTTGTTGCTAAGAATTAAATGTCAACAGTATAAGCTGGTGCTTCTGCTTTAAAATCTGAGTAATACTCAGATTAAATGTAAATCCTTCAGCCCACAGATGTACTAATTTGTTGGGATTCTTTTGCTGTGCCATAACTTCACCTTTTTGGAGCAAAACAAATCACTAAGAGAGAAAGAGGCTACAAAATGTTTAGTTCGTTTTGCATATTTAACATGTCACAATGATGTCTAAAGTCACCACCAGAGACACTCACTTTGTCAGTGCGGTTTTGGAACCCGTACTTGCACACTTGGGGCTCGATGTGGTATTTTCAGAACTGTGTGTAAAGTGGCGAAGTGAACTGATCAGGTTTTCCATCTTACTTAATATGAATTGTTGAAGGTTGACAAAGTGCTTGAGAAAATCAAAAGATCCTTATTGTACTTGTGAATCAAAACACGAGCGTTTTTAACATATGAATTTTGCTTAACTATGTGGGATGTTTGAAACCCAAGTATCCCAGCTTTAAAATGTGCAAACAGAAAGGATCCGGGTATTGGTGTTGAGGGTGCACTTTGTAAAACTGACACAAAGTAATTGGTAAAAGAGTTAATGAAGACATCTTTTTTTTTCCTACAACCTGTACACAATTAATGTTGATGATGCTTTGTCAGTTGGATGTGGTCGGTTTAGATTCATGTGTGTTAGTTAAAGAATTTCATCTAATGTTTGTTGGAAGAGTTGCTTTACGTGTTACACTAGAGAAAATGTATCATAATCATGCTGGTTTTAGTGTTCTGTCATCAGTTTGGTTTTGTTTGGTTTTTTTTTTTTTTGATCAATCTCCCATTAGAAAGAGGAATTATTCCAAATACTAGCTTTTGGATGAAAGCTTTTTTTCAGAGCTTGAATCAGTCTTTTACTGTTGGCAAATCTGATATAATAAAACATTTTTCCCTGGTTCTAGAGTATCTTTAAGTGTTTGTCCTCGTTCTTTCTAATTATATGTGTTTTCCTTTTTGCTAACCAGGAGCTGCAGGTAAGTTGCAGCCTGGTGCCCTGGCTCGTTCATCTGTTGTTGTCTGTGGTGTGTTTGTTCTTCTAGTCAGATATGTAAAATTGATGCTGATATAGTTCTAGATTATATATTGAGTTACTTTCCAAGAAGATATTCAAAAGATTTCCACTTCATTTGCCATATATTTTAATTTATTTACAAACATCTTTTAAGAAGGTATTTAAAATTTTAATAAAATTAAAGGGCTGATTGAAACTCTGTTCATAATGCATTCAGTACTTGTGTTTTCTGTGTGCCATTTGTCTATTCATTTTGTTATGTTGAAATACGTACATACATATGTGTGCAAATTTTTTTAATTACAGGGCGAAAGCATGGACAACTTCAACTGGGGCGTTCGCAGGCGTTCTCTTGATAGTATTGACAAAGGAGACACACCATCTCTTCAAGAATGTCAGTACTCTGGTAGCACACCCAGCTTGAACTTGACCAACCAGGAAGATACGGATGAGTCTTCAGAAGAAGAAGCAGCCCTGACTGCAAGTCAGATACTGTCCCGTTCCCAGATGGTAAGTTATTTTTATGTGAAAGGTATCTGAGAACTTAAGCTTTTACTTGCTCTTGTAATGGAGAAGTATGGCTCATCCTTTCACCCTAAGTGAACTAAAGAGAAACTAAGTTAACGTGGGTAAACTTAATTTTCATGATAACATCCATGAAGGGAAAGAGTTACTTTGCCTACTGGTGGTGCATAGCAGGTTTAGAATTGTAGCACAACATTTTTTTTTTAGTGTCTTTATACTTACTATATTTATTTAAATATAAGCACAAAATTGCATTAAACAGCCTATTTCAAAACTATTGTGTTTTTCTGTATAATTTATATATTTGATATGAAGAGTTCACGTTTCTTTCTTTTCTTAGTTAAACAGCGATTCTGCCATAGATGAAACAATATCAGACCATGCTGGTTTATCACTTCAGTCTCAAGATTCCACTAGCAGTGTGGGAACAGAAGAGGTGCTTCAAATCAGAACTGAGACCCCAAGTCTGGAGGCTTCTCCTCTAGATAACTCTAGCAACCAGCTGCCTGAGGTGGGGAGAAATGTGGGCTGGTGCATGGCTGATTTGGGCTCCTTCTAGTGTTTAGTAGCAACTTTGGCTTTCTTTTCAACTGAATTTTCATCTGTTACACTGATTATTTGATTTGCTTTTAATATTTCTAACCTGTTGGAATGTTCTTACAAAATGTTCCCTCGGTATGAAACTTGGGATGGACTGAGGGAACTTACTACAGGTTAAAAATATTCCTGAAGGGCTGAAAATGATCATTTCATGGTGCAGAATGAAAATAGGCTAATATTCAAGATCCTTTTACTTGATATGGTTGAAATCCTTCCTGAGCAACGTTTTCTTTCAAATACTTTTTTTATTTCCCCCTTTTTTTTCTTTTTTTTTTGCTTTCTTTGGGTTAATGTGATTGGTGCTATTTGGGAATAAAACCTCAGGCCAGCTGTGTTAGCAGTTGGTTCCATTAAATAGTCCTTTAAAAGGACCACAGACGCTAGTGGTATACTTTTTTGGAAAGGCCTGTGTGGACTGAGACAGATTTCAAGCTAATGGCCGCCTGCAAATCTGTGAGTACTTCAGTTTCTTGGTTTTAAAAATCTTTCAAATAATTTAAGATTAAAACAACTCATTTAAAATTCTCATCTGCTACAGTTCCTACAATAATTAGCCGTTGTAGCTAAAACCTCAATATGTTGGTCTTTTTCATGAATTTGAAGTGGCTTGGTTCAGGTGGACTTTTTATCTCTTCACTTAAAATTATTGATGCCAATGACAACCTTATTTTTATTTGGACAAGCGTTGCTCATCCCATCTTTAACAGAATGTGCTTTTTGTTGAGTTTTCCAGGAAATTAAGCTATCCCTATGTGTATTTGTATAACAGTGCACAATTTACACTTAAGAATGAGTCTTCAGTCAGCCTGGTTTAAACAGTCAACTGACTGGGTCAAGTGACTGGGATTTCTGGACAAAGGCTCTAGTATACCTGTTTGCTACCTAGAAAATCACTCCTATTTACAGGCAGTCCACCCACCTAACTAGCAATTAATGAAGATAACCGTAAGAACAAAAGACAGCATAAATAACAAAGTGAAAGTGTGAGTGGCTGGTTTCCTATGATAAAATCCTCACCTCCTAGAAGTGTAATATCGTGACTTATGTAAAACAGCTTTTTCCCCACATTTTTCATATTTTTCTAATATGATTACCTACATGCTTTTTAAAAAAGTGTTTGGGTACATTGCAGTTGATAAATTATCTCAACTTTGGTAGAGCACCTGTGCTTAGGTTGTCAAACAGACTGTTCGGCTGGCGCTTTGTCTGCTTGTCTACAACACACATTTTCATTCCAGCAGAACCTTGAGTGAGGAAGAACACTTAGTCTGGATGATTTTTTTCCACATAGGGTAGATGTTTCATGTTAAGATCTCAGAAGGGAGAAGTGACGTATAAACTGGAATTTTATAGGAGTTCACCACGATAGAAGTTGTTGTCTTCTCCATTCACTTATGGTACATTTTCAGCTAGAACTCATTTTCACATTTCGTAGTTCTTTCTGAAACTGCCTTTATACATGGATCCATTGTTCTTCTGCAGTTCCCTTGATAAAATCACTACACTTCTGATAATCCACGTGAAAACATTCACACAAATAGCACTGATGTCATTAAAAATATTGAAAACATTTAAAGTGGGCTGTAAATTAATTTCATGACTAAGTAGCATCCAGGAAAAATTGCTATATATGTAAAAAAAAAAACCAAACCCACAAAAAAACCCCTCCAGAAGACTGCAAATGCATATAAATGGAATTGCTAAATTTTCATGTATTTCAGATTTATTTTGTGCTTGTTAGGATATGGGATTCAGTCAATACGTATGTTTTCTTCAAGCACAGCTCACACGCTCAAAACTCTCTCTACAGGAATTAGCTCTCTGGCTGGATTTTTTGTGGTTAAAAGAGAGACCTGGCTTTGTAACTGTTAGCAGAATATTCGCACTATTAGCTCACTTTGAAAAGTTTGTGAAGGCAGTAAAACTGATTTTGTTCTAAATTCTTACACTGCACATCTCGCAGTATAGTGAGGTTGATTTTTTCCTATGCTCATGTACTCTATATATACCTTAGCTCAGGCATTTCATTGCACGCCAAGTGTCAGTTATCAAAATGGTTTTAATAGAAAAAAGAATGTATCAAAACTTATCTAGGGTGAAATTAAAAAAAGAAGGAAGCTATTATTTAAAAACAAGTTTGTGTGCTGGTTAGATGCAGTTGAGCTCTTTGTTTCTCTTGTAGGGATGCTAAAGAGTTTAGTAAATAGTTTACTTAAATGTATTTGGCTGATTCCCAGTAATAGGATGTATCTTTGCAAAAAGGGTGTTTCACATTCCAGTTGGGAATTTACAATTTAAAATTGTGTACAATAAGTTTTACAAGCTTAAGTATATGAAAGTTTCTGACTAAAAGGATTGCCTGTTTTACTGGCGCTAGGGGTTTGAGGGGAACAGTTTACTACAAGTAATTTTCCTTAGGTTCCATGAAACTGTCAACTATATAAATCTCATTTTTAAGATACTTAAAGAACATTGATGTTGGTAGTAAAGACATGTCCAATGTTACACAGAAAACTTCAGAAATCAGGAGCTATGGCATCATGAATATTAACTTAGCTGTAAATTTATTAACTCATAATTAGCATTTAAATATTTTATAAAAGCGGATTCCTCGTATGTGCATCTACTAGACCTGATGAGTGCAGCCCCATATCATATATTAACATCTAAAATAGAAATGAGCCACTACTTCAATCCAAGTTATTTTGCTGCATTATTGTAAAAGTGTCTTGTGTTTCTGTGTGCCTTGGCTGCTCAGGGTGACAGAAAGACTGTTCTGGTGCAAGAAAATTACAGGTTTCACTGTTACAAAAGATTTGTTAATAGTGAGGTTACGAGCTGTGTCTGATGACAGGAGTGTCACACTGAGGAGTACCACAGTCACACTGAGATGAGGTTAGGATCACTGTGAAGGAAAATGGTGCAGTTCTGTTTGAAGCTGAATGTGTTTTTTTTCTAAGATGGGTACAGTTTTTTATCTCTCAGAGGATCTGTTTAGACTAATGAAAGCCATGAAGTGATGTGTATGCTTAGAGGCCATCCAAAGGTTTGCTGACCTGTGGAGCAAGACCTCAGCATACTAAGAATGACAACGTGTGATAACTTGTGCCTTTAGGAAATAGCAAGTACAAGAAAGTGTTATTTTTATTCTACAGAAAAATCCAGTAAAAGCTTTCAAATGGATCCACCATAAATTAACTTAATCTGAGTTTCTCTGTTCAATATATTGATGAGTATAGTAATGCTAATGGAGGAAGAGGGAAGGGAGAAGGGGTCATTCTGATATCACCTACCTGAGTTAAATCATCATCTCTTTATAACTGCCAGTGATTGAATTTAGTGTGATTTACAGTGTTTTACATATAGAGATTCGGGGTTAAACTCTTCAAGGTCCCCATTTTAACAGTAATGGCAAAATAATAAAAATAGTGGGATGTCCCTTTTCTATTGTTCATCTGCTACACTGATACTCAATTATGCTTTAGAAGCTTGTTAAAATTGACAGTTGAAAGGAGAAGAAATGGTCTGTACTGTTTCCAGATCCCAAAGGCAAGCGTGAGGCAGTAATTTTGGTCCTTATGTAAAAAAAGTAAAATATGAAACTCTTGATTGCATTCATTATGATTAAATATCTGCAAATGTCCTCAAACATATTTTTCTAGGAGTGTTCTTTTTACAGATTTAATTGAGTGTATTTGAGAAATTGTATTTTCTGTAAATGATAAGTCATATTCTAGGATATTGTCAACCAGAAGTTATAAATATTACAAATAGACTGCTTGTCTTTGATCAAGTAAAACTGTGTGAAGAATCCAAAGAGCTGAATGATTGATGTATAAATGGATATTTGCACACAATTTTTTATCACTCTGTTACTTTACCATAATAAAAACTGGTAAGAGTACATAAGCCCTGACGCTAAAAGTAATAAAAGCATGTTTGATTCACAGGAAGGCAGTTCAGCAGTAAGGGACGAACAGGTTAGCACCGCTAGTGAAGACACGGGGTCGTATCTGCTACAAGAACAACAGGACTGTCTGGTCTGTCATGACTCTCTTGAGCTGGAGGAGACCCCGGAACTGGCAGAGGCAGCAGCTCCTGAGAGCTATTCTGAATCCATCTGTGAAGAAGATGTCACCCTGGCTTTGAAAGAGCTGGATGAGAGATGTGAAGAAGAAGAAGCCGACTTCTCTGGTTTGTCTAGGTAAGATTAACACTGGTTCTAAGCAATAGAAATTCCATGTTATCAGCGCATGAATTAAAGCAGGCTTTCCTATGGTGTGGGGTTTTCCATGAATCCCATAATACAAGTATCTAAAATGATGTTTTGCAAATCTGAAGTAATGGTTGATTGGTTTTGCTTATTATAGCAGATATACTCAGTACTTTGTTCAGGAGTTGTTTCTGGTACAGGGAAAGCAGCCATGCAGGAAAAGATGAGAATTCTTGAATAAAAGAAATCTTCATCACCATCAATAGGCTAGAGATGTGAAAAGAGATCAGAGGGTAGTTTGGAACATTTTCTTGGCAGCTACCAGCTACAATCAATATAACATGGAAAAGCCCTTGAACTGCACTGAGTTATGGCAGAGAACCTGTTTTGGCACCAAAAGATGGGGAAAAAGGTTTGGGGTTTTGCTATGGTTTGGGTTTTTTTTTATTTTTATTAAAACTCCTGCAGGAATTGGGATGGTTTGTCTTTGAAATTGCCCAGGGTTGATTTGCAGTGTTAAGGTCACTCAGTCTTTTGTATATTTCTAAGATATTTTAAAGTAAAATGCCATTTCCCCATTTTTAATATAGAGAGCAAAAATAACTATTGAGAGGAGAAATTATAGTAAGTCCTAGCTGGGTGAGTCGCGTTTAAGGTGAAACCCAAAGTCCCTTGAAGGTAATTTAAGGAGGAGGAAAACAACAAACAAAAAACTCCAAATAAGCAAACAATTAAAAATCACAAAGAAACCAAACCAAACAAAAAAATCCAGTTTGTTCATAGGCTTGTTCATGCATAAAATTTGTTCAGAAGTTGGGGTTGAATAATACACGGACTCAGTCTATATAGAAACATGGACTTAGTGTTTGTCAGAGAGGTCATTTAAGGAGCTTTTTACAGAAAAGGACACAACAGGAGCTGTAAAAGATCAAGTCATTTGAGAAGGTTTTACTGGGACAGGGAAAAGAAATTGTATCTTGCAACCTCCTGCAAAGTGCCTTCCCAGAATTAAAGGCTGGTACCAGTTAATAGCAGTTTATTTCCTGATGTGCAATTGAAAAACTCTTAAGGTTTCAGTTTGTTTACACTAAACAAACAAACAAAAACACACGTAGCTCTAGTTTGAAAAGCGACAGAGATGATTATTTATAGGGTTGATGCACTAGTTAGGAAAATATCGGAAGTTTTTTTGAGGCTGTGCTTACAAATATTATTCAAAAGCATTTGCATCTTAACTTTTGAGCTTTGTGCTGCTTAAGTGAACGTACCTAAATCCAGCACCCACGCTTCTTGGTTGAGACACGTTTAATTCTTGTTGAAGACGCTTGGTGCTGCTGTGAATGAGGTTGATGTTAATGGAGAAAAACACTATGTGTTTAAAAAAAAAATTTTAATAAACCATCTGTACTTAGACCCCTCCCACACGTACTTTTGCTGTGTGAGTACAATTCTACAAGAAGAACTGTCAAAATATATCATTCCTTGTAATGCAGAAAATTTTAACAATTAAGTTAATGATTGGAAGTAGTAGCATTGATTAATGGATAGTTTGATATTTTTATTGGAGGTTTGGCACCTAATGGAAAGTACTACTGCAGAATGCTTTTCGAACAGAAACCCATTAAATTGATTGCCCATAAAAATGGGCAATCCAATCTGTCTTCATTCACTTATAATGTTACTTGGAACAGTTATAAAATAGTATTACGCTGCCAAATAAACTCTTGTGTTTCTCTTAAGGAAAGATAGAATTTCTTACTGGTATTGGTTGACCATGTGTTTAAATGAATAAAAATTTGAAGAATTGAATGTTAATTCAGTTATTTGGGGCAAGGAAAAAATACCAGTTTAAGTGGTGTGTGTATATGTGTGTATATATATATATATAGCTATAATCTACAGATAGCCTTTTGTCTGTAGATATGAATAGAAATAATGTATTTTAATAAACCTCAGGGGTATTTGAGAGTACAAGCAATTTTTTTTTTATATTGCAGTGTCACAAGTTTTTGATTTCTTACTTTTGGTTCATAGTTACCTTAGTTGACTAGACTATTTATTTTACAAAATACAATTTTGAATTCCAAATCCTTATAATTTTTTTTCCTTCTTACCAAAATGAAGGCTTTCTTTCCAAAACTATGTACCGAGGAGTTAATTTCTGTTGTTTCTTATTCATAGCCAAGATGAAGAAGAACAGGATGGTTTCCCAGAAGTACAAACTTCCCCACCTCCTTCCCCGTTTCTTTCTGCCATATTGGCAGCTTTCCAACCGGTGGCATACGATGACGAAGAGCAAGCCTGGCGCTGCCACGTCAACCAAATGCTGTCAGATACAGATGGATCTTGTGCTGTCTATACATTTCACGTCTTCTCAAGGTTGTTTCAGGTCAGTGAATTTTCAGCGTGTAGTTGCTTGTCTGAAATCCTGCTTTCAAAACTGTTCTTTCCTTCCATAAATTCAAAAGGTGGAAGATTATGGTCGCAAGAAGCCTTAGAAAGCAAATCAAAAGATTGACAAAAAAAAGCAAGTTCCTAAAAAAAATGTTATATGGTCATACACTAGTTTTTTCAGGGGGTATCTGCTGTATTCATTGTCAGGAATGATTCTACTCAGGAAAAAAGAAAAAAAAAAGCAACTCAGGAAAACCCCACTTCAGTGTTTCTTGTAAGCTCTTCCTTCAGGTTGTGTCTCTTCTTTTATTTTCTGAACATCACCCAGGTTCTGTGCTGATTACAGAATTAATGACTTCCTTCTGGGTTTTCTGTGGGATTCATTATTATGGGATCACAGCATGACGAAGATTAATAAATTTATCTGGCATCTGTCTTGTGAGAAAGGGTTTTTTACTGCAAAGAAGTAATTGAAACGCCAGGAGATACACTAAAACTGGAAGTTTCCAGTGCCTCTCTTTAACTATATTTACCTCATAGATCTGGTATCCAACACTACCTATGGCTTAATCTTTCTGGTTCCCTCCTCCCTATGTTTAGGGGGTGGGTTTCTTACACTTTGAAAGTGGTACCACCTGGATGTACATTATTCTTTGCAACTTCTCATGGGATAGGAGAAGCACAATTTTTATTTACAGGCAATGTGTCAAGTGAGCTAAGAGCAAACTTAAGACTACAAGCCAAGACCTTACAACTCCAACCCTTTCTTATGTCTCCAATATTAATTTTGCCTGCTGTTTGATATGTAATAAATTTCTCAGTGAAAGCCTATCTTTGTTTTACCACACATTTTAGCCCGTGTTAGTTACCATGTAGTAATTTAAATGTGAAGAATTCATACTCTACCTTATTCACGGAATAACTTGTTGGTACATCTATACCCTTTTTCCATTTTTAGTTGAACTAAATATTTTGCCACAGTGCTGTGCAAATCCTGTCGTTGGATTTAGATTTTTTTGTCTTCTAAGCTTCATCTTGACATCAGGGGTTTAGGTTCTCTGTATTACGCCAAAGCTTGGCTGCAGTTGCTTTTCACACATTCTTTTCCTGAAAGTGGTAAACCAGGAGTTCATTTTTCTTTTGACAAAAATACATGCTGTCATGATGGAGATTTGCCCTGAGGTTCTTAATCTAAAAAGCCAGAGGGGGGAGGGGTAGTAAAATACAATGTAAAATAAATGTTTTTCTGATTTAATTTCTAGACCATTCAAAGAAAGTTTGTATCTATAACAAATGATTCGGTCAGCTTTCTTGGTGAAAGTCTACAGCGCATTGGAACAAAATTCAAAAGTTCTCTGGAAGTGATGATGTTATGTTCAGAATGTCCCACAGTCTTCGTGGACGCGGAAACGGTAAAAATGGCATTAATTTAGATGTTGGACTATCAGTCTGCTTAAACATTTTATGTAACATCCAAAACAGTGTTTTAACATTGGAATAGCAGTAATAGCAGTGCTTGGGAAGAATTTTCAAAGGTTTGAATAAAGTATGTTAATCACATTTTTTCCTTTTAAAAAGCTGCTCTCTAATGTCACTAATTGAAACATCTTGGATGTAAAAAGAAAAAAAAAAAGATGCTTTTTATAATTGAAATCAGAAAAGAATAAAGATGTTAGGTGGCTGCTATGCATCATAAACATTTGAAAACACAAGTGAGAAATGGATTTGCTCCAAAAATAACCTCCAGCTGTAAAGGTGAACAGAGGGGGAACTTACTGATACTGGATATCACTTAAATTCCCTTGCTATTCTATACCATCCTTGTTGTTTCATATTTATTCTATATGCTTTGCACAGAGAAGAAGGAAGACTAGTTGTCTGGCATCAACTTTGCCTTTTTAAACTCTGTTTTTAATGTATATATTCAGTGATGCATGAGAAAAACGTTCTAGCTATAAATAGAAAATGAAGGCTTTGAATTGTTTTGTTGTTATGGAAGTTGAAATCTTGAGTTCTAACAAATAATAATAATGTGTGAAGTCAGTTCAAACTTCGGCAGCAATCAAAAAAGAAAAGCTATGCTAGAATAATTAAGAAAAGAGACAGCAAAAAAGAAAACATCATTGAGCTAGTGCAAATATCCCTGATATACCTACATCCTGAATTTTTGGGGCAGTTCGGGTCCCCTGCTCTCAGAGAAAATACGGTTGAAATTGAAAAGGTTTCGAGAAAGATCACAAGGATTATGCAAGATGTGAAACAGCTTCCATATAGGATATGAGTAGGCAGGCTAGGATTTTTCAGCCCTTTAGGAGAGAAATGTGTCCATAGATGTTAACTGTGAAAAACTGTCCTTTTTTACAGTGTCTGCTCATGTTTTCAAAAAGCAACTAATAAGATTCATTAAACAGATAGCCCTGGATAGATATTTGTTTGAATATGCAGAACAATGTATCGACAGAGGCTAAGAAAACATTCTGGGGCAAGTGGATCACCACACACTTGCCCTGTTTTGCCCTTTCTTAAGCAGCAGCTCTTAGACATTGTCAGGTGGGGCACTGAGATAGATAGACCTTTGGCCTTGACCTAGTGTGAGACATTTCTCCTGACCTGCTTTTTCCCTTGGCACTAAGGGGCAGCTCTGTCTTACGCTCTCACTTTAGAATAAAAAGCATGATATGGATAAAGCACTTCAAGGGAACCATGTGTAATCTTTTTCCCTTAACATACACCACTTTAAAAGCAGTAAAAGTTGGCCACTCCTTAGGTTGCTACAGGAGCAATCCAGCAGTACCTTTTTTCCTGCTGCAGGCTATTCTATTTACGCCAGCTGTGTGTATATCAAATATTCTTCCTTTTGAAAGATGTAAAAATCCCTGTGAAATCTGTCTTTCAGATGTTAACAAGGTACTGCCCTTCTTATTTGGGAATCAAAACTGTTCACCAATTTAACTGTTACAGCTACATATGTTAGTTTACTAACTCAAAGGTGTTACAAATGATCTGTACCCAACTAATTCTAATTTGATTGCTTTCCAAATGTGGACTTGGAATTTTATATTACATAATTTAGATATTAGAATATATGGATTGTAGTTAGATGCTACATGACTACAGAGGTGGTTGCTTTTATCTTTCAGCTATTGTCTTGTGGCCTGCTAGAGACATTGAAGTTTAGTGTTCTAGAGCTCCAAGAACACTTGGATACCTATAATGTCAAAAGAGAGGCAGCAGAACAGGTGAGTCTCTTACATTTCAAAACAAAAAATATTAGAAACCTGCTACTCGAGAAAATGTTGTGGTCTTTATCTCTCAATACAGGTATCTTGATGCAAACTGTGGGGAAAAAATCCTATTTCCTTTTCCTGCTGTTATTCTATAATATATAACATTGCCCAAATGCACTCGCATTTGGAAAAGCACATTCTTAATTTAAAAATATCCAATTATTTTAAAGATGAATACCAATAAATCATGGCAACTTTTTTCTCTGTTAACTTTCTGGCTTATTTTGTTAGACTAGAAGGGTGGGATTCACCTCCAGATGAAGACATTTACAGTTAACTAACTATATGTGAACGAAGTGCCTTAACACCCATAGTATTCAAGGATTAAGTCAATAAAAGAAATCAAGAAAGCAATGCATTTTATCCTAATACAGATACTGACTTGTTGCTCAGCTGAATGGCTTCAGACTTCATTTTGTTGACTGGATCTGCATTGACTGTAACGGGGGCTTAAAAAGCTGTATCATACACAGACTTAAATTTGGGTCTCTCATCCTGCAACCAGATACCACTGAGGCTGCTATTTATGGCAGTTTATATAACTGAGTAATACAGTTTATATTAGAGTAATACAGCTTAATTTTTAAGATATTAGTTAGTGGTTATAGCCTTTTTGCAAAGAAACACAAAGTTGAAAAGTTGAAAATTTCTGTAGCAAGTATATTTGTTTCTGTGAACCTTTGTATGAAGTTCGGGACACTGACTTCAGAAAACTGAAACAGATAAGATTTCTCTTTCAAGAGCCAAAAGAAAACATGGATGTACAATCAATTTTGCAGGTACAGGGAGAGAGACAATATATGGGGCTTTTGTGGTAGAGAGAAAATGAAATGTACATCCAAAGGAACTTTCTGCTGATCTCGGCAGCCTGTGAAGCCATGGCAATGGCAGCAAAAGAAAGTTTGGGTGATGTGAGGCAGAACCAGAATTGAAGCCATGACACCTTGGCAGAGCTGTATTTTGCAGCACAAGTGGCTCCATGTTTCTTGATTGTGTTGAATTTATTAGGAAATGAGGGCCTCTGCCTTGCAAAGATTGCTGGCAGCTCATCTGTTGAATAACTAGACATCCACTTTTTTATGGAATGGATATCAAAAGAAGTGCAGCTTCCTCAAAACCAATGCTAAAGTACGCCACTGTTAATGGAGATAAACTTGCTAGGATCCAGGCCAGCATTTCTGTTAAAGGGATGCTGCATTTTTGGCCCTGCTCTGTGGTAATAGCAATTTGTAAACTAAATCATGAGGTCTAATATAATGAGCTATGCTTTGCCATTTAGGCTTCATCAGAAACAAAGTGCTCATCTAATGACTAAGAATACTCAATGTCAGACATGAAATATTACAATCTCCAGTGTGTAAGGCTGTCATCACTTCTATGAGAAAATAACATGTTTTAGTCTTCATTTTAGAGAGCAGCGCTGAGGCACAGAGAGGCTAATTGGTTTGCCCCAGGGTCAGAGGCAAGTTAAAGAGGAACTCGTTTAGAAACACGGAGGAATTCTCCATAAATGAACTCCTCATTTAGCCTGCAGTTTTATCGTAGCAATAACAAATGGTACTCTTTGGTTGATTTGTCAAAGTATGGTGAGTTAAAATTGTGTCTCTCTCAGGTGGCCATGAATTCACTCGATGTATTTTTAGCTAATTTGGCGCTGCTGCGTATCATACAGACATAAATCCGTGCTGGATATTAAGAGCTTGTTCGCATTTTATTTTGCTTGATAAAGGAATATGGATATCGGTTTGATGGCCCCTGTCATTCCATCGTAATGAAAGAGTGTTGTTTTTCTCTAGTGCAGCTGTCAAAAGGGTGTCCAGTGAAATGTTTCTGTGGTCAGGCTGTCTTCTGCCACAGGTTTTGTGAGTGACTGGAGCAGGAAGGTTCACAGGATGAAAGGAATTGTTCTGAAATAACTGAAAGCATTTTGACGGGGTTTCGTTTCTATTTAATCATTTATAAATAGAAAGAAGCAGTACTGAGGAGGGAGAAATTTATAGCTTTGGCCAATTATTTCTGACTCTTGATAGCATGTCATTTAGCTAATTGAGTGCATTATTTAAGTAGTTATTTAGCATGTTAATTTAGAAGTCGTGACTAATTACCTCAGGTAATTTATTTTTCTAACACTTTTTGATGAAAGCATTTCTTCAGCTATTGGTCTCCAGTTTGGGGTTTTGTTTGGGTTTGGGGTTTTTTTTGATGTGTCTTAAATAGTATATATAGAATAAGAATCTTCCAAAGCTACTTCTCAAATATGTTTTGCTGATTTTCTTACTCTGTCCTATTAAATGGGACATAGGGAATGATTGAAAGAGCTTTCCTCAAGTCAAATCTGGATTCCTGTTCCTGCAGGCAATTAAGCTATGAATCCTATTGAATCTAAAAGCATTAAGACAGAATACATAATGAGATTATTGCAGAACCTTGCTTTTTTTCATAGAAACATGCAGAAAAATGATGAAACTAAGTTGGTTGGGCTACTGTATAATAAAGTGAATATAAATGAACAGATGTCTAAGTAGATATAATTTGCATGTTAATCTGGTATCCTTTAGAATCAACTGTGGGCAAATTCTGTACCTTAACTTTAATGAAAAATTGTTGTTGGAAGTTTACCCTAATAGATGATGTTTGTCAGTGCTGTGTGTCGTACTGGCATTCACATGAATCCAATGTAAAAGGTAAGAGGCTCAGGCTGCCATTTCTTGAAACTTTGTGGGAGACATATGGGGAAAAAATAAATCGATGTAAAGGAAACATATGAAGAAGATTATTCTGTCACACAATCTGCTGCTGTTCACAAAGAGAAAATTTAGGTCCTTCTACCATGCTGAGTATCTATTGTATAAAAAAAAATTTAGCAAATTAATTTCATCACCATTTTGGAGCTACTGTTCTATCTCCTTGCAAGGAAACTGCTTCAACTTCATGTGTGTATTAGGGACAAAGATACCATATCTGATAAGTGTAGTAGAAAATAGAAAGTTGTATATGTACATCATGACATTTCTAGGCACGCCCCTTTATACAGACTGATTTTAAGGTTTTAAAAAGATCTTGAAAGGGCGGGGTGTGAAAATAAATACTGGCTTCCCAATTGTTGATGGTGTTTGTTCCAGTGCAAACCTATTCCTTTGTTACTGACGGATGCTGTCAGATAAGAAGAAAAATGAGATTTGCTGTGTACTTTAGTATCCATGTCACTAATTGAAACTGACACTGCAGTGTTTAGAGAATTCCATTTCTCCTTTTGATAAGCACACAGGCCTAGGTAATTCACTAAGTAACCTTTATTAAATTGAGCAGATGGGAAATCGCATTTTTCTTTTTCTTGCATCAGACAAAGGTTAGAAAAAGGTCACTAAGATTTCCTGTGAGACTGAAGATATCGAGCACACGCTATGCTAAATTATTCTTCCTTGGATATATAGAGCCTGTTCTTCATTTCGGAAGATAATCTGCACCTTATCTCATCATGACGCATTCCCGTTTCAGTAATACCCAAATTACCTCATGCTTGCAGTCGTTTGCGCTGTACAGAAAATAACGCTGGGCACTGTGTCGATGAGGAGATCAGGTTGTATTGTCCAATAAGAGCTTATCTGAGTCTCCAAATGCTTGATGTTAAGGCTTTTAAATTTGCATGGTGCGTTAAAGCTAGAAAAAGAGGTTACCTGCTTTAAACTGTAAACGTGTGTGTTGTAGGAACGGGGGTTACGTATATTCAGCCCTGTGTTCAGGAAAGGGAGTGGAATCTGCATGTTTGCACTGTGTCATCTCCCCGGCTTGTATGAACTGGAGGTGATGCTAAACTCCCATTGAAGATTTTTTTTCCCTTCCATTCAGTAAGCCTGCGCTCGCATCTAGTTACACAGGAGAGCTCTGTTTCCTTCTGTTTCTAAAGTAGTCCCAAGAAACAGAGCAGGCTCACTCTTACTCTCTAATTAGAAGTAGTGCTATATTTTTAAATGCTGAGAAATCCTGTTAGTGTAAAGCTTGTGCAGCAAGTAAAGAGAAAATACGATCTCATTTAATGAAAGGGACTTTTCTGCCTCTGCCCTCCCACACATCTCACCGTAACAGTACCCAAATGAAATCACAAATTAGTATTTATGGTGAAGTGTACTAGCCCCATCTGGGGTAATGACAGCTACAGGAAATTTACTACGGAAGGAACACAATAAAAACTACAAAGTGATATATCAGAGTGGAAATCACTCGTGGAAACAGCGTTGGAAACAGTTGATTCAGTATCACAATTTCTTACCTAATCTGAGAATGTGCAAGACCTGATGAAGTGGCTTTCGCAGTTTTAGCACAGTCTTCAGTTTGCTCTGTTTCAGATGATGTTTAACCTTGTTTCAATTTATTTTGCAGTGGCTAGAAGACTGCAAAAGAACATTTGGTACTGATGACGGTATTCATGGCACTAACACAGATGCCCAGGTAGGTGTTTGTCATTTGTGAGCCTCTGGATGTGAGATTAAAAAACATCTTTGTATCTGTTGCACAAAATTTCCAATATTTACAGAGAGATTAAAAATGTAAGAAAAGCTTTTCGTTTTGGTTATCATCATGTCTTTTGGAAACTCAGATTCTTATGAAGTAGTGGTCTAATAAAAAAGAGCTCTTTTTAATAAAAGTTGGCAACTCGTCTTGGATTCTAGACTTAATAACACTGAGTAGATAAGCAGACTAGATACCATCTGTGTACCAGCACGTCTGCTTTTCTGCAGCTGTTTCCAGAAGAAAAAAACACTCCCATTCTGCTTGTATGCTCAGATAAGCTGTCTAGCCAAAAACCTTTACCAAATTTAATATAATCAGTACTATGTAAACACACATGACCTTTTTGGAGCCATTATTGAGGTGGGAAGGAACAGGGAGTAAAGTAGCAGTATGCCAAAAATCTCATTAAACACTTCTATCAAAATGTCATCTAACAACAATAGGTGTAACCTGATATTAATATTAGTTCAATATTTTGTATGTATTTGCATGGCAGTCATCCATGTTTAATATTACTAATTGCTATAGTGAGTGATAGCTTCCCCCCGGGCAGACTAGGACTTTTGGTTTTTTAAACATTAGCTGCATAATATTGGCACTGCCGATAAAAAAGCAAATTCAAAATCTATCATTAGTAGGTACAAGGAACCTGCCATCTAGAGTCCTGTAATAAAACCAGTGAAAAATGTAAGAAAGTAGAATTGCAGGCAGCAGATGAACTTACCTTTTCACAATGACATTTTGACAAAAATCCAAGCTGAAAAAGGAGGACTTTTATTCCTTTTCTTCAATAGAACTCTATTCATTGATGCACTTGGTCATGTTTCTGCTGCTGAACACGTAGTGTACAGCACCAGAAATGTCTGCTGTGTACATGGACTATTTCTCTTTTTATATAGTTTTCATTTGCTGTCATATATATATATACATGTATGTTTTAATTCAATCAGAAAATGCCACTGGATTTTTAGAGCAGTGGAAAGCGTGATAATATGCTGTTGAATTTTTATATTGCAGTGAAGTTGCACATTTAAAATATTTTTTTCATGTAGATAAGCATAGGTAATAAAGCAAAATAACTTGCTGCCATTTACAAGGATTTTTCCTTTGCCTGTGAATACAATATTTAGTGTATTTGACGCTTGGTTTACCTCTTTGTGTACTGACTGGTACACGTTTAGAAATAAGTAACAAACTTTTATTATTGCAATACAGTAATTGTTCTGTACATTAATAAAAAAGGAGCATTTTTGTATTTCAGTCCCTATTAATTAGAATGTTGTTTGTAGACACCAAGAAGCTGTTCTAACATTTAACTGTTAGAACGTAACCCTTCCTACCGTGAAGTTAAATGTTACTGTTCACAGTGTATATCTAGGGAAACTAAGAGAGGGAAGAAAAGTCACATGCAGGCTTTCATTTCACTTATATGGAGAGAATCCAGGGTTCTGAGTGAGACAGTTCTGTCTGTTCTTCCCCATTTCTGCAGGGTTTGAAGGTAGACTCTGAAAAGGAGTTATGTGACCATTCCACATTGATTATTACTGGGGACCTGTTTCCGTTTTGGTTTTGGCTCCTGGCCAGCAAGGCACGCTGGCAATTTTTACTTTATATGCTCCTTGCACTTGCAGGCTCAGTTAAAATATTTTTAATATACAGTATCCCTTGAGAAGGCAGAGTCCTGTTCTCCTGCCTCATAAATAGACATAATTTACAGAACTTCTAAACTTATTCACTGAAGCTTATAGTGATTTGAAGAAGATTCAGTAGTTACCAAGTGTAAGGTAATTATTGCAAAAGTACTTGTAAATGGAGTGTGGGGCTGACAAGTTAATGCTAAAAATATGTAAGTATTGTCTTGCTCAGGAAAACAGAGCCGCTTCATTCGCTAACACAAATAAGATTTTCTTACTAATTTTTAGCACTGTGGTCAATACAGCTAAGGAATAGTGAGATCAGTTCTGTTCTGGCTCACGCGTTGCCAGCAGACTTGCAAGTAAACCTAATTACTGGATTTTTGTTATTAGTCCTCACATGCAAGCTGAAAGAATGCATCTGGACTCTGGCTAGACTATTAGTACAGGACTGGCAGGTAATAAAATCAGATTATTTCTCAAGTGAGCAAGTATGTGAGAGACACTGAAGCACTACAAAGCCATTTTTAAAGGAAAACCTCTCCTTGAATTCGTAGAATGGCTGTCAAGATGTGATTTGGGGGACAGGGATTATTTATGGCTTACAGTAATAGCGAGAGTTGGCTTGAAGAACATTGAAACTTAATGACTAAAAATATTAGATATTCAACCCAGCCATTCCTCAAAGTCTGATTCTCTGTGCTTCATTGACTTCGTAGAATTCTTGTCGAGTTTGACAGTTCAAGATCTTATCTCTTCACAGTGATTTTGCTTATAAAATAACTATGCTATGTATACATATGATAGAGTACAGAAGAAAAACTTGCAATGTTTATAGTCTGTTAAGCACATCATGTATAACTGTGTGCTTAGTAAAGCTCAACTGCTTCTGCTCATGGGAGTCTGACCTCAGTTGCATCTTCACATGTTTCCTATGACCATACTATTTGCTTAAATGCCATCCATACGCTGAGCGCCGTACAAAGCGGAGAAGCCAAGTTCCTGTCCCTAGTCTGACAAATACATTTTCTGACAATTTCTCTCCCTACCCCTCTTTTCCAAACATTTTTCTGAAATGTCTTGTAAAAACCAAGTGCAATTAGATTACAGAAACCTCACAATGAGGTATTGAGAATTGAGTTTAGCAAAATCAAGAATTTTCTAAACTGATTCAGAATCCAAATTAACATTACATCTCAAATTTTAAAAGGCATTATTTGTGCTTAAACTGTAGTGGTACAGAACAAGTAAGAAGCATCGTACGGATGTTCAGACCTAAGTGTCCTTGGTTTTGATTTCCTGAAAATTTGCATACCTTTAAGACTACACAATGTATAAAGGCCAGACAGGGTTGTGAGGGAAGTATGTTACTCAGGTGGTGGGACGGCAAAGCCAATGCTATCTGTCGTTAGTTATAGCAGCAAGTAATTTCATTTTAAACTCAGTCTGCTAATTTTTTCCATTCGTGGTATACTTGGAGCATGTTACTTGTATTTCTTCCTCCATTTTACCTGGGACATCTTTTACCCTAATTAAAATTATTTCCTACACTAATTCTTGATCTTTTTTTTTTCTTTCTTTGTATTTTTGTGACCTGCTCATCTTCTTGCTTAGCAAATGGAAATTCTAGCAGTAAGTGATGGTTCTTGATTTATCGAATACTTAACCATGCCAGTCATCAAACTGGCCTCCATCTGTCTCGTCCATTTGTGACATAGTGATGTCTTGTCATAGACTATGACAAAAATGCTGTGTGCTTCAATTTTGCATCATCTAACCCATTGAACTGTTGGTCCTTTGTAGATAATAGAATCCTGTAGTTAGTAGAATGCTATAGAAGATTATTCCATTAGCACTAGCTTTTATGTCTGTATGTAAAGCAGTGTTAACAGTCTGCACTTTGACTAGTGTTTTAGACACATAAAAATGGGAGTGCATAAGCTAATGCTGCTGCTTCATTTCCTAAAATATTTTCTAAAATAGAATCAGAGCTACCTTTTATAAAGGAAACATCATTCTTGCCTCCGAGAATGGAATTATTCTCCTCTTACTCCATCAGGCAGTTGTAAACTAAGGGCCAGGTTATATACTCTACTTACATATTTATATTAATGGTTATGAAAGATTCCATACTTACGGACCACAACTGCTTCTTTCGGATCTGGAATTTAAAACAGTAAAATATCAACAATAAAAGTAAGCGGACTGTGAATCCTTGTCTTGGAATATGACATTTCAAAATACCTTTGGAATCACTTCACATCCCATCCCACCCCCTTCCTTGGAAATAAAACTTCTTATTAAAAACTAAACTTTAAACCTATGTGAGAGAGGCTACCTGTAAGTCTAGAACTGAACAAAAGGTTTCATCTGCTTTTCATTAGCTTCCTGCTACGTTAGCTTCTAAAACTTTTTGGCATTTTCTTCAGTAACCAAATAACTACTTCTAGTTTTTCACATGCTATAACTGAAGAAGTTGTCATTTATTGTTTCTTGTATTGGACAGTAGATGTTTTGCATTTCCTGAGTATAATAATGTTGTTTACATTTGTAGGAGCTGGAGTTGTGTCGGAGGCTGTACAAGTTGCATTTCCAGTTGCTGCTTCTGTTCCAAGCCTATTGCAAGCTCATCAGCCAAGTAAAAACAATCAAAAAAGAAGCAGAGGTAAAAAAACCCATGCCATTTAGCTGCTAATTGTTGACATTTTAAAACCAAACCATTTCAAATCATTTTGATAACATTTTCATCAGTGGGACGTCTTTTTGGAAAGTGAAGGAGGGTACCAGCTGTTTTCTAGCCAATTAATAAAAGATTTAAGTAGAGCTCACAAGAATTTTCTGAGCTGTTCAATTATCTGTGTTGATTTTTGTACAGCTTGAAAGCTCTTGAATAGGCAGGAATGCAGGGAGTCCACTGATGAGGGTTTGAAATATTTCAGTAGCGCTCCTGGTATACTCTAATCAAGCTACAATCAAGGCACACCAATCAACAGAGTTCTGGGATGAACCCCCTTTCCGTCACCCCAGTGTTTCCTATCACAAACTCCATCACTCGCCACCAGCTGTTGTATAGAAGTGTCATTTCGGCCACCGCTCTGTTACTCCACAACCTCAGTCCCCGTCCCAAGCACAGTTAGTAATGTGGTCTAGATATCTTGTGCCTGATTTTCAGTTCTGCTTGCTTCAGAAGTAAAACAACATCCTTCAGCTGGGCACTTGCGGTCCATATGCGGGATTAATTGAGTTAATCTGAACACATTACGCTATTAATAATGTCTTCTGAAAGTTCTCCCCTGGGTCTGTAATGCAATAAACAGGGGTAGGAGGAAAAAAAAAAAATTAGGCCTGGTATTGCTTGATAGAGTAGGAAGGAAAATTAAAAAGCAGGATGAAAATCTTTGAGTTTTAAGTAATGTAGGAAAAAATTATGTGTGTTCCTCACTTAGATTTCCAGATTTTTGTAGAGGCTGCAAATAAGTGAGTGCATTTCTGTCTGGAGAACGCTGTGGAAGGTCAGCATCGCACCAGTCCCACTTCTTGCCTTAGTTAGTCAGGTGTGGAATCATATTCTGAGCAACGGCCTTGGTTTTTACCCCTACATTGGAGGTAAAGCCAAAGATAGCGGTGTGTGCACTGGCTGCACGACAGTTATTCTGCTGGGTTCCCAGTCCTCCCGACTTTTCTCTTCATATTTATGTTGTCCTTATAATAACACGAGTGGCTAGTGTACTTTTCCAAAGTGTTTAATTCTTCTTGTCAGTTTAGTTGTTATTAAGTGATGTGGAGAGAAAAGAAATTTATTTTTTTGAAACAAATTTTAAAAGAACAGAGATTGCAACTTCATCTGGGGAAAGCCCAAATACCTGACGTGTGCACTTGGGCTATTAAATTCACTGTATCCTTCAGCAACAGCAGCAAATATTTGGATGCGCTTGTTCTGCCTCTCATTTATGATTGCAAAGAGGAGGAAAACTGTTAAGTCTGATCTGCCGAAAGTTAATCTGGCTGAAAATACATCTCAACTAGGAAAGGTAACTCTTGTTTCAGGTCATAAACATGTCTGAAGAACTTGCTCTTTTGGAGAGCTGTCTGAAAGAGGCTGAGGCCGCGTCTGACAGTGGTATCGAAGAAATCGAAATTGCAGAGGCTTCCCAAGCCAGCACAGAAACGGCTATTCACTCTCTCATTGAAACCCTGAGAAACAAGGAGTTTGTGTCAGCTGTAGCACAGGTCAAGGCTTTCAGGTAAGTGCCTAAGGATTGCTTTCAGACCTGAGTTTATTAATGGGCCTTTTTAATATTAAGATGGAGATAGGCATTTTTTTCAGCTCTTGCTAGTAGTACTTACTCTTTAGAATTTAACTATGGAAGAAAGATCTCTCTTGCATTTTCCTATGCCTTCTGGTCAAACGTCTTTTTAAAGAACAAGAATATTTAAACATTTAATTATTTTTTTTTTTAATGTTTAAATCCAAATTGTGTGTTCACAGGTCTACCTGGCCCCACGACATCTTTGGCAGTTCTGAAGATGATCCAGTTCAAACGTTGCTGCACATATATTTCCGTCATCAGACGCTTGGTCAAACTGGTAGCTTCGCGGTAGTAGGCTCCAACCAAGACATGTCTGAGGCCAGCTCAAAGCTGATGGAACTTAATCTAGAAATTCGGGAGTCTCTACGCATGGTGCAATCCTATCAGCTTCTGGGGAAAATCAAACCAGGAATTAATCTTGTGAGCACTGGATTCTGAACAGCTGTCAGAAAAGAACTGATGATGAAGACGCTTCAGACTATTATTGAGCACCTTTCATGGAGAAAAAAAAAAAAAAGAAAAGAAAAAAAGAAACCCTCCAGCAATCCTGACAACCAACACAGTTTATTCACAGCAAGAAATTGTCTCATCGGAAGTAAAAATCTGAAAATTGAAGTGAACGTCTTACTTGACTGCTCTTTCTACACAGTAGCTGTGTGGCAGTAGTATTTTTTTATTAAATCTATGTATAAAAACCTACATGAAAGGAAAAGGGCTTAAATGTAATGCATACATATGCATTTTTTTTCCTGTTGTAACATAACTATAAATGGTGTTTGCAGTATAACGGCCTCTAAAGGTTAAATCAATATCGCAGGTGGGATGAGGCTAAAATCAAGGCTGGTTTATTTTGGCTGAAGACCTGCAAGGCTTCCTGGCTCTCCAGCTGTTGCAGATCTAATCATCAACTAATACCCAATGAGACACTTTGCGATGTCATGAAGAATGTGCGGTCAGACATGAGTAGAATGACTTACGACTGCAAAAACTGTTGACTTCTCAATGTTTTATTTGCTTCTGTTGTCTGTAACAAGGAAATGATGTGTGTGAGTTAGAGTGTATGGCTACGTGACAGTTGTTTTTTTGAAGGTATGGATGATTGTTAAATAAGGTCTCAGAGCATGCTTAAAAGAGCTGCAAGATTATTTTTGAAGAAATTTTATTTTATTAGATCTAATCCTCATAGTGTGTAAATGTTAGGACATTTAATAATATTTTAAACTGGGATTTCCCAGTGTTTCTAAAAGAAATAATATATCTGTTAACTTTATTGGAATGCTGCTCAGTTCTCTGATCAGTGCTTATGTTACAAATAACGATAACAACTAACCAAAAAGTAGCTGCCTGCAGAGACTTTAAAATGTATATTAAAGATATATGCTGCCCATCAGCAATTCTCATTAGAAGTTAACTTATTTTATTCTGTATATATTCTAGAAACTGTATAGTTCAAAACCAGTATTTTTCTTGTAAATTTGTGCAATGCACTGTTAAGACAGTAGGTGTATAAAGCTACGAGGGGAAGTGGGGGGGTGAGGGGTTGGTTCTCCCTGTTGGTAGTCACATACTTTACTTGCAGTCTGAGTAGTCTGCAGGGGTCGAGGAGTTTGAATGCACACGTATGCATCTTCATGACTCAACTTAAGCCTAAGGAATTGGGACTATATAGAAAAAAACAAAACAAAACAAAAAAACACCACAAAAAAAACCTGACTACCAAAACATGCAAACAGGCAATATACTCACAGTTCAGTGTCAAAGTCTGTAGCATAAACCAAACTGGATTCTGTTGAAACCAATAGCATTTTGTATTAAAAAAAAAAAAAAAAAAAAAAAAAAAAAAGACAACAAAACCAGAAAAAAAAAAAAGAATGTAGTCCCACGATTCCTGTGATTTGAAAGGAACACCCAATATTTTTATATACATCTCTTACCCACTGTGATTTTTTTTTAATGGGCTCTAACTCCAGAGTTTAGAATGTAGAATTGAAATTCTTAGCTCTGCCTTTTTGGGGCAATTGGACCCCACTAGAAATGTAATTATGCTGAACTGCGTTAATTGAAGGCACTGTGCACGCTGTTGGACTGCTGACAGTAGTTATTGTTATCCTAACAAGCTCTGTAACTGGTCAAGGCACATCCATAATCACTGTATTTTTTTCCCTGACCCTGATAAAATTGAATTATTTTGATGGTTTTGTGGTACTGTAGATGGTGTTCTTAATTATTTAATAAGTATTTACCGGGGATGAGTAGTTTTATTTAGTGGAGCATTACACTTTTATTTACATCATCTTTTACCAGCTTTTTTTTTTTTTTTTTGTAAAAATAAAGACATTGTATCTGTCATTTTGTGTATTTTTACAAGCTAGAGTTTAAATACTTTAGCTAAACAGGCAGAACACTGACAATAGGGGCCTGGCTGCCCTGAAACCATGTTTTTTTTTCCTTTTATTGTCCTATCAACACAACTTTCCCAGGCACCTTCTGAAGCTGTTAAAGGATCTCTCATGCAACTCAAACCTGAAACTCTACACATAACTCCTTACATTACGTTATACATCTTCCTCCATTTACAGTGAGTAGTGGAACCGGCCCAGTGGAGCAGAATCAGGCTGGCTGACCGTCTTTGATACTGCTTTAACTTTGCAAAGCCTTTCCAAAATGACTCCTCCTCAACTGCCGCATAAGCCGTCACCCAGTGCCAGGTCTGTGCCAAACCCGAAGCCGTGGTAGAGCTCTGTAGATGATACATGTTTGACATCAGACATCTCCTCTAAGGTGCAGCGAATACAGGGCTGGCTGAGCTGACACATGCAAAAGAATCTCTTTATGAAAATGCTGTGCAGGGCGAGTTCAAGATATCTTTGAAGAACTGGCAGCGCAAAAGCTGTTCCTTTCTGCTTTGCCTAAGCACAGAGGTCAGTCACAGAGGTCAGGAGTAGCTCTCCTTCCTTCTGCTGAGTCTAGGAACCAGTACCCACCAGAGGCAGTGGATGCTGTCGAGGACATGACGGAGCAGTAAAGCGGAAAGGGATGCAGAACTGCACTTGGGTGTGGAGCAGCAAAAGCATTGAATGTATCTGTGTGAGAGGACTGAGATGTAGAGCTACTGCAGAACAGAGGGGTGCTACAGGATGAAGGGAAGCTTGTCCAGTAGTGCTGCCTGCTGCACGGCACCCTTCCAAACCTCAAAACCTTGCAGTAGCTGACAAAAGCAGGGGTGGCTTCTTCCTGCTGCTTGGAGCCTTCATCAGCTGCTTGTCTGGGCCAGTTGCTGTTGATTCACTCCATATGGTTGAGATGGGCCAGGCCTGCTCTACACCTTACCAAACAGAATCAACTCCTGCTTCAACTATATTTAGTGGGGATGACAACTCCAAGCTGTACTAAATGTCACCATTCCATATGGTTGAGATGGGCCAGGCCTGCTCTACACCTTACCAAACAGAATCAACTCCTGCTTCAACTATATTTAGTGGGGATGACAACTCCAAGCTGTACTAAATGTCACCATGGGCTTTCACTGCTAGTTGTGTGAGAGTCACCATGTTCACAGCAAGTAACCCTCCAAGTGCTTGCGAGGAGATCTGTGTAAGCAGGAAGCGCTCGACTGCTCCTATTGCTATGAGCTGCCATATGACTTCATACTGACATGGCACATGGTGCTGAGATTAACTTCCCAAACTCATTACCGAGGTGGACAGACTCCTCACACCCTCATTGCATCCATCAGGAACAGACTACAGCTGTTAGAATGAGGAAGGCCAACAGAAAAACACCGTGAAGAACTTTCTTAGAGGGAAACGAGCTTGGAAATAAAACAGAAATCCCAGATCACAGTTGGAACTGCAAGATGAGGCAGACTATGGGTAGATGGCTGCAGAGGGGACCTCAATCGTGCTCCTCCTCAAGCTGGAGACTTGCTACTTCTCTTTACTGGAAGGTGAGTGCAAGACACACGCATCTACACCAGAAAAACCACCCAGCTCCAGTTGCACTTTTCAAGTTAAACAGGGCAAGGATAGAAGTCACTGTGAAAGTCTGAGTACATCAAGGCATAGTTCCTTTTATTGTGATACAGGGGAAAATGCTTCGGGTAGAAGCATGAAATAAATAACACAGCATCCCATCCTGGGGGTGGTAGGTCTGTGCGTTCCCAGGATGCTTTGACGCTGCTATAACAACGAATGGAGCAAGAATAAATAAAATTGCTCAGCAGTAAATTGGCACTGAGGTATTAAGCCTTAGTTGCTGCAGCAAATTCAAGGGGCATGTTGAAATAAAGCAGGAATCTACAGCAAGAGGAGTTAAGCCAACGGCATGAACACTCACTGCCCCCTCTAAATGGGCTTCTCTTGGCCCAAAGGACAGTGTTTGCCACCCTGCCATACACCAGCTTCCATTTAGAGCTGCAAGACCACCAGGCACTGAAGCCGTTACACAAACCTTTAGTCTTCAACAGAGTGGTCTCAAGAAAGCTGGGTACGGGTGTAGACGAGTTCGTTACAACCAAAATTAATCAGTCTTTCCAAACAGAAGCTACCCCAAGAGTTCTGCAAAAGACTGCGTGCGCTGTTATGTGCGATTTCAAAATTAACAGCTTTATTAGCATTCTCAGCAAAGTACATTTTCCTCCAAGTTTAAGCAACTTCTTGGCTACAGGGTAGACTAGTGGGATGTAGCTTTTACTGGCTTGTGACTGCCCAGATGGTGATGCTGTAGAACCAGAGCCAGCTTGTAACACTCTGCTGAAGCACAGAGCACCAATAGGCCTCAGACAGCATCACCTTGGGAGTCACCATGCTGGTTCTGCCATTGCTACCAAGCACCAGAAGTACAATTCCCAGCTGCAATCCCAACCCCAGAAGGGTGCAGGAGCTTGGTCTAGTTATGGTTTAGGTGCCTGCCATTAGGGCAGGATCAAACCCTTCAAGCATAAGGCACTGAGTTCACAGCTCTTGTGCATTGCCTGCAGGTATGAGAAGAAGCCAGGCAGATGCAGTATCATGCTTTGAGCTGTTGAACTGTCATTCCTCTTTATAACCTTGTGAAAGTAAAGATGGGCAACTAATTTACCAAGAGACCATAACATCAGTGACTCCCTTCCCCAGCACTTTGTGAGAACTGTCCCTGAAAATAGATCACGCCCCAAGCTAGCTTTGGTCTACAAGACCACAACACCAATGTAGCTAAATGCCAGCCAGCTGTGCCAGAAGTGACCTAGTTTTTTACACAGCATTTCTCATTTTCTAGCCACTAACAGGAGACTTTCTACATGGACGTGTGCACAGTAAGTGAATACTATTGGCTGTTTTGTTCATGAACAATGCTCTGCTACCTACTATCAATCTAAATTTGATGTTGATCTTAGGTGTATGATGAGTTTAAGGGTAGGAGCACTAACAGACATCCTTTCCCACCACAGATCCTATGGGGTCCTGAGCCAGTTGCTGCCAAGACTTGAATTACAAAATAGTTTTTGCAGGTTCCTCCCCTGTGCAAGTTCCAGAAGTTGCAATAGGCACCCTCTGAGCTGGGCACAAACCCACCTGATCATTTGAGCATGCTTTGCAATACCTTTGTTTGCAGGCTTTCCTAGCCACACCTCACTAAGTACCTTCAAGAAACAACAACCAAAAATATTTCTGCTCTACTTGCAGCTTTCTAGAAGAGCCCTAAACAAAAACAAAACCAAAAAAATAACCCCCAACCCCATCCCACTCAGATGATGTATTTGAAACTGAACGTGCTATCGCAGGAGAGGCGTTTCCCTTTGCACCTCCCACACAGGTCCTGGCGGTGGGGCCTCTTGGGATCCACATGGCGCATCTTCACGGTGCAGGTGCACCTCGTCTGCTTGCAGCTCTGGGGGAGAAGGTGGCCGTCGGTCAGTCGGTCGGTGGGCAAGCGTCCGGGGGGTGGCCCGGAGCAGGGCAGGGGGTCCCTTACCTGACAGGTGATGTCCTCCACGCGGTACGGGTTGTAGGACTTCTGGCAGGTACGGCAGAACTGCCGAAAATAGACCTGAGGAGGAGCGGGGAGGCTGGGATCAGCGGGAAGGCCGGGATGGTCCGAGCCGAGCGGAGCCGGGGATGGTCCAGGCCCACCCTACCTTGTTGGTGCCCTGGACGCACCAGACGTAGGCACTCTCCCAGCGGATGTTGCAGTCCTTGCAGTGGTAGTACCCGTACTTCTGCTCCAGGAACTGCCGGCGACAACCGTTACTCGACGGGGCGGGTTCTCCCCACAGGCCCCTCTGCGTCTCTCCCCCGCCCCCAGGCCTCTCCTCACCTGGAAGCGCAGGCGGGTCTTGCCCGCTGCCGGCTCCTGCTTCTGAGGGGCGGCCGGCGGCTCTGCCCGCGCCTCCTCCACTTGCTCCTTCGGCGGCTCCGGGGTGGCGGGGGGACGCTGCCCCCGCGGCTCGGCCGGGCGCTGCCCCAGCGGCTCGGCCCCGCTCTCCGAGGGCTTCTCCCAGCTGGCCCGCACGGCGGCCGCCTCCGCCTCCCGCTGCTCCCGCAGCGCGGCCGGCTCCTCCTCGACGACGGCCGCCGCCGCCGCCGCCTCCTCCTCCTTCTCCTTCTCTTTCTCTTTTTTTTGACGCCGCTCCGGCTCCGGGCTCGGTTCCTCCAAGAAAGCGGTGAGTCTGCGGGACGCCATGGGCGAGTAGACGGCGATAGTGCGGGGGAAGCGCACAGCGCGGGTGCTGGTGGTGGCGGGGCTGCCCAGCTCCTGCTCCGCTTCCCGGGGTCGCGGCCCGGCGGGGGGAGCCGGGGGTCCGGGACGACGGCGGAGAAGCGTGCGGGGCCCGAGGGAGCACTGCACCGAGGCGTCCTGCCGCGGGTTGACCTGGACGCCCACCTCCTTGGTGTTGGCCTTGCGGAGCCGCGGCGTCAGGTTGGGGTTGACCTGGGAGAGGATGGCCTTCAGCTGCGCCCGCTGGTAGTTGTCGAAGTACTCGGCGGTCGCCGCCGCCTCTCCGTAGCCCGAGAAGTAGCCGCTGCCCCGCTGTCGCCAGCCGCCCGCCGACCCCCCCTTGCCCTTGGGCGGTGGGTAGCGGTAGGAGTAGGGGTGGTAACTGGCGTACAGGTAGCTCTCCATCGCCTCCTCCGCCATCGCGCCGGAGCCAGGGCAACCTCTGGGGAGGGGTGACCTTAAATACACCCGGGGCGGGGCGGACCCGGGGCCGGGCTTCCCTCGCCCCCGCCGGCCTCGACGGCCCCTTCCCTTACCTTCCCTGCCGAGTGCGGTGCCTCG
>VXBJ01000603.1:1163071-1213121 GCA_013400055.1 Nycticryphes semicollaris
CAGCACAGGGGGGACTTTGCACCTTTTGTCACCCCCTCCCACAGCCCACCCTCACTGAGCCACCAGCTCTAAGAGCTTAGCAGACTCGTGGCTTTTTTTTTTTTTTTTAATTTTAAATTATTTGGGAGCTGGTTCACTAAACAGGCAAGAAAATAAGAAATAAGACGAAGTGTTGATATCTGTGCTGTTGCGTTGTTCCTAAGAAACCTTCCCAGCCAGACACAGCCAGAAACTGCTTTGATGAGCATACATTAATTGATGGATGTTGCTCCTGCCTCAAACCCATCGAGTTTCACACCAAGGCAGGGAGCAGTGGGACCTTATAGGTGGAGAACACACAAGAGCCAGGGGTTTCCCGCGAGTCCACTGCTCCCACAGCTGCCAGTGGCACAGAGGAACTAGGACAGACCTGCTGTCCCTGCCTCCCAGGCTTCTCTGCCTTCTTCAACACAACACCTGGCCCCATTGCAGCCCTGTCACGCCTCATCCCAAGTCTGCTTTTCTTAAACTCCCCTCTGTCCTGCCCTTAGCGTGCTCCAGTGGCTCAATCCTGCTCAGTAAATCTCCGCAATAACCATCATCTTTTGTCCCATGGCCATCCTCCTCGACCAGACCCAGCGTTTGAATTTCTGGGTGGGAAAAATTAGGTATGTGTCCCCTCCTCCCCTCCTTGGTGGGAGTCACTGCTGAGCCCCTGTTGTCTCCTCTACAGGTGGGATCCCACCAAATCATCCTTCCCTTCCCCTTGACCCAGGTGACAAAGGCAGATATCCAAGCACCCTTCTCCTTCTCCCTTCTCTGCCGCTTCTCCTCTTCCCTGCTGCCCTTGTGATTTCCCTGTTCATGGGAATCCTGTCCCCTGTCTCCCTCTGATTCCTCTTCCAAATGATGCCTGTTTCAGTCCAGCCCTACTCCATATTTAGACCTCCCTTGGGAATAGTACTCTGCCACTTGTAGCCTCCGAGATTTTATTAAACTGAAGTGGTGTGGAAGGGAAACAGCCCGAGCCTCATCACTCGGCTGCGCTGTCTCCTTTGTGTCTCCACTCTCTGTGCAGTTTCTCCAGGCAGCTGGGGACAGATCCTTGCACTGAAGCTCTGGGTTAGGACTCAGGGGCAGAATTTGTTATGATAAACCCCTCCCGTTATACTTGGTGTTCCCCCTGTTTATTTTTAAGATGTCTGAAGACCATTAATCAATGAGTAAGTGCATGACGACTCAGGTCACAATGTGCCAATAATTCATAATTACAACTAAGTGTTTGAGGCTGCGTGACCTGCCTTTTAAAAACGAGATGAAGAGAATTTTTGCCAACCATGCCATTAGAAAAAGGCTTCTGGTCCACGAAACGGGATGAAATCAGGGGACCACTGAAGAATAATTATGTAAATTGATTGCTGGTGGTCATTCATTGTGGCAGTTGTACCCCTACAACTGTAGAACAATTACTAGTAGCAATTTTTTCCTTCAGCAATTAAGGGGCTTCATGTGAGGATACTTTTACCCAAATTCAACTACGAAATAATTCTGCCTCGGACTCTGTTCCCTTTTGTTGCCATTTGATCTTTTTCTGGAGTTGGAGTGTTACCAGGATTAAGATGAAAAGTCGTAATAAAACAAATGACCTGATGACTAATGCTTGCCTCGCTCCAGAAGAGCCAAAATTAGCATCCTGCCCAGCCAGGCAGGGATGGGAGGTGAGGTGAGGCTGCCTCTGAAGGCACCGTGTTTGGTTTTAAAAGTCAAATGGTATTTCTTACTGCAGGCGCGGGTCTCGCTTCGCACGGGCTCTCATGTGGAGATAGTCCCAGTTGTACTTTGGAGGCACGTTTTGGCTGTTGCAGCCCCTATTTTCCTCCCTGTGAGTGTCACAAACAGCCCATTGGGCATCTGCAGGAGCTGGGGGAAGGTGCGAGGGGACCAATTCCAAGCTGGATGCAGCTTTGAGCAACCTGGTCTGGTGGGAGGTGTCCCTGTCCATGGCAGGGGGTTGGAACTCCATGATCTTTAATGTCCCTTCCAACCTGAACCATTCTATGATTCTATGACCCTGGTGGCCGTGAGGGGACAGTGGTGTCAATCGCAGCCAGAGAGGATGCTGTGAATGGGATGCACACAGTGTGGCAAATGGTGGAGCTTTAGGATGCGTGTGCAGTTGGAGGCCCAAATCCAGCTGGGTTTATTTGCTTCCATCACCCCTTGAGTCTCCCAGCCCCCTTCTACTTTCCCATGCAGGAACCTGGTCAGGGTTAAGGACATAAATCAAGGGAGGTGATATTGGGATAGGTCAGACAAATGTGGTTTTGTTCCTATAAAATCTATATTTTGGGTTTGGCAATAAAATCACAGAATGTTCATGGTTGGAAGGGACCTCTGAGATCACGATGTCCAATCATACAGTCGCAAAAAAGTCCTACAACCTCAGCCACTAGAGCATGCCCTGAAGTGCCACATCTACACGTTTCTTAAATACTTCCAGGGATGGTGACTCAACCACCTCCCTGGGCAGACTGTTCCAGTGCCTGACCACTCTTTCAGTAAAGTAATTCTTCCTAATATCTAATCTAAACCTCCCCGTCACAACTTAAGGCTATTTCCTCTGATCCTGTCATTATTCCCTTGGGAGAAGAGGCCAACACCCACCTCTCTACAACCTCCTTTCAGGGAGTTGTAGAAGGCAATGAGCTCTCCCTTCAGCCTCCTCTTCTCCAGACTAAATGTGCCCAGTTCCCTCAGCCTCTCCTCACAGGACTGGTTCTGTAGACCTCTCACCAGTTTGGTAGCTCAAATGCCAGATCAGAGTAAATGACACCAAGACTCTATTGCCCCACAGAATACTCTAAATGTCAAAAGATAAAGAAGTAAATTTAATAATTCCTACAGCAGCAGTTAATTCATAGAGTATTTATTTAATTGAAGAAAGACACCCCAAAGAAATTACATCCCTCTCTTGCCAAAGCTTTCTGCATATTAAAAGGGATGTTATCTTTCCCCGTGGGAAAGGTGAGAGTTGATAGCACTGATATTCATTCTCAGTTTCCACAAAAAAATCTTTGCGCTCAGTTGCCATTTGTGTGGCTGCGTCGAAGGTGCCTGGATGTGGACTAGGACAGTTTTGTGTTAGAAACTGTACAGACATAGAATAAAAAAATGCTTCTTGTCCTGCTGCCAAATTTTCACCAAATAATAAAAGTGAGTATCAGTAACACCGATCAACAAATAAGCAAGCCCTTCAGAACAGGTGCACTGTTATTTAAATTAAATCTCAAGCTGACTAGAAGAAATTTGAGGCAAGCGGGAAGAAATAAATCTCTTAATACTTGTCTGAGATAATGTTGTGTATTATTCCTGTGAAACTAGCCTTGACACACAGTGTTATGTGCGCTTTTAAACCCCTGATAAAGCAGGACATTTTTTTAATAACCTAAAGAATCTTCTGAATGTTGACCCTGTGGTGTCAGTAGCACTTGCATGTTGCTGCAGCTGAGGAAGGTGTGCCCTGGGGATTTTTTATGCGATTTTGGATATCTGTTGATTTGCCAGGAAGATGAAAACGTGAATGTCTTTGTCAACAAGATGTTTTATTTCCTTTCTGGGGCATGAAGCTGGAAGGATATTTCTTCCGCCTGAAGTGTCCACTCTACCACTAGTTGAAAGTAGCCTCTTTATAGTACACACCCCCAGAGGGACAATGGGTTTAAGATGCTCTAAGGGAGATTCAAATTAGCTACTGCTGGGGCAATTAAAATCGATGGTACTGGAAGCTGGTGAGACTGGGGAGGATCTCTCAGGGGGGTCAAGCAAACATCTCATCACTGCAGCAGGGTGAGCTCCGGCTGCTGACTTGGCTTTGGGGTGGCCCTGCAAAGCTTCTCCCAGACTCTGGTTGCCTGGATCTCTGGTACCTCCTGCCAATGCACTTGGTCCTCCGCTGTGACACCCGCCGGTATCGATAAAGCTTCATGTCTTTCTCTCTCTGTGGTGTAACTGCGCTTGTGGTCGTAGCTGCCGGCAGCACGTCGGGGATCATGGGGGATCTGGCCAAGCTGGAAACATCAGGAGGGGTTCACAGCCCAGAGCTGAGGTCTGTGGCCTGAACCACTTGCGAGCTTTATTAAACTGGCAGCATCTTGCGTGCTGCCTGCCAGATAACAGGCTTTGGACAGAGCTGTTAAAGGTTGGACAGTCTGAGGAAGGAATAAAAAGCTTTATTCCTAAAGGTCAGACCTTTATTTTAGGGTGAAGGAATCAAAGAAAAACAAAAAATTGTAATAAATATGTACAAAATGGCTACCCTAAGAGCTTCTTACCTCTGCTCAGTCCATGATAATATCAGAAAGCTAAAGATTAGACATATTATTAAATTTATTTTAATGTATTGAATACCTAACACTTATTACATATACCATTTTTCAACATATAATTTTTAAACAGAATATTTGAAAAATATATTTTACCCATATATGCATGGATAGACTAAATGCTGAGCAATTATCAGTAGGATAGTCCTGCAGCTGAAGCTGATGCAAACCAGGACCATAAGAACAGCGTCTCAAAGAGCTATGTAAGCTACCAGTGCTCAGCATCTCCACCGAGGTGTGAGTTGTCCCATAAAATAGTCCCAAGCCCAGAAGGGAAGTCCACCCAAACCTTGCCCAAACCTCTTCAGGCAAGGGATCCCTGTGCAGGACTGGAACTGGGGATGGACAGGGAGATAACACGGTCAACACTTCTCATGGGAATATGGAAACTCCTTCTCACAAAGCAGATTGCTTCATTCTGGCACCAAAAAAACAGGTCCCTAAAATGGTAGGTGCGAGGCAAAACCAGGTAGGGAGGAGTTTCTGTCCTTCCCAATTCCCCAAGGAGTTTATTATCGAGTGCAAAGATGCAGGATCGTTACATTATGATGTTCAAGTACAGGCAGAGCAGTAATACATTAGCATCCCATGCCTTTTCTTTTCAAATTCAGGAGATTTTTTGGCAATGATCTCAGCCTAGAGATCACTGCCAAATAAAAGATAATGAAAACCGTTGTCTGAGAACTCAGGGGCAGGTTTTAGAAAGACCTTAAGTAAACCAAAAAATTGAATTTTAAGGGTATAATGACAGTGAGACCAGTTGGGCAACCAGTGTCCTGAGCACTAATACGCCAAATGCAAATTCCACTGTCGCTTGTGTGAAAACAGAGGTGGCAGCTGTGCTTTTCCCAGGGGATGTCTTGGGTCAGATGCCCAAATCTGGAAGCCATGAGAAGCCTGGCTCTGCAGAGTAGAAGGCCCGTCCTCCCCACTGCAAAGTAGCAATGGCACCAGTTTGCAGTCACTGCTGTTGCCCCAGAGCCCTGTGCAGCACAGGCTCCCACCTCCCCAGTAATGTCACAGCTGTGGCAGTGGGAGTTGGGGGCCCATTGCGACATTTTGGTGGCTGAGAGGAGCTGCTCTGGTGGTCGGCTCTACTTGAATGCTGTGGTAACTGCAGGTGGTCCTGCCATGGAGAGAAGAGAGGGGTGGATGTCTCATCTAATCCATGCCAGCTGTGAGTAGCTCAATACAAGCCTTTTTTACCCCCCCCCTTCCTGAAGTGATGCTGTGTCGGAAAACTTCAGCCAGTGGGAAAATACTTCTCAAATCTTAAAACAGTTCAGGAGCTTTAAATCCACCTGGCACAGAGTAAAATCCAGCAGGGATATTTCAGACTCTGTGATATGTATGAAAAACACTCCTAAATCATAAAATCTAGAAAACAAGATGACAAGATCAACCTTGGCATTGGAGCCATCATTGATAATCTGGGGTGCAGCCTGGCAGCTCTGTGAATTAGAGGTGATGTGCAGGAAAGATGAGCTGAATTTTAGCTCTTCTCTTTTAGATAAAAAGTCACAGATCTGTACAAGAGATGTTTTTTTGTTGGAATTCTCTCAAACTGGGGCTTTCCTGGTGTAAATGCAGCCGTTAAATTCATTCAGGACCTCAGGGACAATTTTGTGTAAGTTCAGATCGATGTGGTGAATTGAAGCTGAACTAGATCAAACTTTGGACTGAAAAGCACAGGGAAAGCAAGACCTCCCTCTAGTGTCTGGAGAGTCCTGGGAAGGAACCGAGGAGAGGGAAAAAAAAGAAAACCTGGCATTATTTATAAGAGTAGAAAAGGCACAAAAGACAGTAAAATAGAAGGGCTAAAAGGAGTGTGCAAATGGACTATAAACGTAACCTACCTGATGATTTGAATTTTGAAATGAGGTTCCTGGTAGGCAGATTTCAGTGATTTCCTTTGGTAATGAATGTTAGTTAATTATCTTCATAATGAGGAGGGTGCAGAAAGTGGGAACATGCTGATAGAAAGCATCTGCTGATGAAGAAAAATCTCAAGAGCCCTTAGGGTGGGGGGATTGCGAGAGGAGAGGGAAGGACAGAAAAGTGGCCTTGGGGAGGAGCAGGAGAGATGGGCTGAGGCCTGACCCTGCAGCTGTTGCAAGGTTTGAGCCCCGTAAAGAAAACCACTGTTTTTTTTCCTATTTCAGTTCTACCATTGAGGCCCTCAGCCTGGGAAAAGGAGCTCTGACCTGAGGTGGCACCTCTGCCAGGGTGGGAAGATAAGCGTTAGAAATCAGTAGAGCCCATGAGGCAGTTGCAAGCCCGGAGCAGTAGGTTGTAAGGTGGCTTTGGAAAAGGAGTTTTGCGTTTCTTCTACTTGACAGTTGGCCATGGGGTAGGGAGGCTGGCACTGGTGGCTGGAGGGGATGCAAGTACTTGTAGAGGGCTGCATTTCACTGCCCTGGGCAAATTTGAGCAACCTGGTCTAGTGGGAGGTGTCCCTACCCGTGGGAGGTGTCCCTGCCCATGGCAGGGGGGGTTGGAACTTATGATCTTTAAGGTCCCTTCCAACCCAAACCATTCTATGATTTTATGATTTTCACATGGAGATAAATTGTAATGGTAAGAAGCCACTTCTGCCACTTTGTTCTGGTGAGACCTCACCTGGAGTACTGTGTGCAGGTCTAGAGCCTTCAATATAGGAAGGACATGGACCTGATGGAGTGGGACCAGGGGGCTGGAGCACCTTTGCTACAAGGACAGGCTGAGGGAGCTGGAGTTATTCAGCCTGCAGAAGAGGAGGCTCCAGGGAGACCTAATAGCAGCCTTCCAGTACCTGAAGGGGGCTACAGGAAGGCTGGGGAGAGTCTGTTTACAAAGGCCTGCAGTAACAGGACGAGGGACAATGGCTTTAAGCTGGAGAAGAGCAGATTTAGATTGGATATTAGGAATAGGTTCTTCACTATGAGGGTGGTGGAACACTGGAACAGGTTGCCCAGGGAGGCGGTTGAGGCCCCTTCTCTGGAGATATTCAAGGTGAGGCTTGACAAGGCCCTGGGCAACCTGGTCTAATTGGCGGTGTCCCTGCTTACTGTGGGGATGTTGGGTTAGATGACCCTAGGAGTCCCTTCTGGCCTGGACCATTCTATGATTCTATGGTAAACTCACCAGATACCAATTAAATCCCAGGCAGTAGCCTGTGTTGGCCAGCCCTTGGTGGAGCCTTGTGTTACTGAAAGCTGCTTTACCGTCCCCAAGGAGAGGGCAGGACTGGTCTTGGGGCCTTTATCAGACCCACCAGTCCCTTTTAATATTCCCCCAGTGCTGTGTGCAGTACCATTCACTCTCAGTGGAGCTGAGCCTGAGTGAATGGCAGCATAAATACAGTAACTAAATCTCTGTTGATTTTTTTTTTCCTTTTAAAGGGAAAAGAAAAATCCCTCGACTGTGACATTTACCATAGACATTATCTGCTCCCTGACATTTGAGCTCATAAACTGAGGTCAACCAAATTTCCGTTCTTAACTTTACCCCACCATATGAGACAAGATATGAACTGACTGACTGACCCTCGGAATGGCAGAGCACCTGCCCCTTGCACCCCATACGTGAGTTCGGAAGACCGGTGCTCATTTCAGTCCACAGCCGGCCATGGACAGAGGGGACTGCTCCAGGCGGCTTTCCCGAGGCTGAGTTGACAGTGGTGATGCCACCTCACTGTCGCTGACATCCAGGGACAGCTTTGAAAGGATGAGAGTCAGGACAAGGTTTTTGTAACTCCTTTGAAGACAGGTCAGCTGAAGCAGCATTAGCTGGTTTTATGTGTCTGCATTAGCCCGGTGGGGAACAGAAACAATACAAGCTTGCTCTGGGCTCAGCGGTTGGGTGAGTAAATGTAGGGGTAAATGGATGACCGCGGAGCTGAGAAATTTGAAGTTAAGACAGGAGCTGAAGCAGAGCTTGAAGAGCAAAGGGTTTGCTTCATCTCCCCCCACTGCTCTTTTCTTTGGGAGGGGACTCCAAGTGGCAGTATATGCTTTAATAAAATTTCATTTCTCAAGGAAGAGAATGATGAAGATATACTTAAGATGGTACAAGATACTCCTGTCTGGCTGATCTTCAATGAGACAAACAGCTCTGCTTGAAGAAGAAAGGTTACGTGGTGCTCCTAACTTGGTGTGTCCTGGGTTCTATCAGCCAGGAGTGCAGCCGGCCTTACCTTCTGCCCTGAACAGGATGTATCCTAAACTCCTTGTCATCCAGAGCCTGCTCCAGCACCACCTTCTCCAGTCAGCATTTTGGCACCCTTCTGAAACACTGAGAGCAGAAGCAGTGAAATGATGTGGCAGCATTAACCCTGGTGAGTGAAGGGGAGGTAGGGCTCAGTCAGGTAACAAAGCTTTTGTATTGGCTTCTACAGATTTGTTTGCTGATAGTGCCTGAAGGGAAACACAAAACTGAGGAGAGCCTAGAGACAAACAGAGGAGACTGTCAGGACTTAGAGTGCAGTGATGCTGGGTTAGAACCAGTCCAGCCCAGCAGCCTGTCTCTGTCCCTGGCCAAGGCCTGGAAGAAGCACGAGGGCAGGAAAAGCCCACCGTGCCCGTCCCCCTGACCACACTCCCACCACCAGCATGGCACAACCCAGAGGTTTCTTCTTTGCCTACATTGCTTCAAGCAGCCAAGGCCACACAGAGTCCCAAGTCACTAGTGACCTGCTACCACATTGATAAGCACTTTTTCTTTTGGGCAGGACAGAGGCAAGGACCAACACAGAACACAAGTCCTTCTTCACCTTCCTTTTATGCAAAAAAAAATAAATAAAATCCCCAAACCTGACCTTGGACCACTTCAGTGCTTTTAAAACATCAACTGCCCTTCTTACAGAAAGCAACTAGTTGAATTGCTCTAGGACTGCTTCTTCCTTGAATGCAAAAAAAGGAAGCTTGTGTCGAAACCAACAAAGTGTACTACCTCACCCATTTCACAAATGGAAAATAGCTCTGTCAGACTAAGAAATGCTGGTGTTTTCACAAAGGAGGTATCATTCACGTTGAGAATCGAGTCCATTAAATTCAATGGACGTAGCCGTAAGAAAGTCTGAAAAAAAATATATGGTGTTCCAAAACTGACTCTGAAGTTGAGCGGGACAGGGATGGCGGGTGTTCACCTGGGTCTTCTCGCAGCTTTATTGCTGGAGGACTGTGGAGGCAGCTGGTGTTGGGCTTCTTGAGGCCACGTGCTGGGCAGGTTCGGCTGGGTTGGGGGGGGGAGGTGGGAGGCAGGGGACAGTTTGTCTGACACAGGACCTTGTTGTTGCAAGTTATTTAAACTGCCTCTCAGAGCAGGGCTGTGAAAAGGTGCAATTTTTGGCTACAGCCCCCCAAAAAATCACAGCAGAGAGACTGGAGAAGGACAGTAGAATACAAACTATGAATTCTGCTGTCCATGTTGGGCACGATAACCCGAAACGAAGCAACACTGGGGATGGGACACACAGTCACCTTCTCAGGGAGGCAAACACCACTCACCCCTGAGATGCTTATTTTTTTGACTCTCACCTGCTGTAGCTGACAGCAGAATTAAGCTTTCAGGGATAATTTCAAAGACACGAGGAGGGCTGAACACTCTGGGGGAGTAGGCACTGTATGAGCTGATTACAGTAGAAGCATCTTCTTCTGTTTAGTCTTAAGCCCTGTGAAAGATACAGCCCACTTTTGTCTCCTGTGAGAGGGCCACACTGCACAGTCAGTCTCGGGCTTCCCAGCTTTCAAAGCCAGTAATTTTAATTTAACTCACTGTTAACAGAGCTGCGGATGATGCACCAAGTTGGAAAAAAAACCCACTTTCCTGGTAGGAAATGATTGTAGCTACCTGTTCCTTTAATCCTGCTGAAATTCTGCAAATCAGCTTAACCACTACAGTCGGGTTTTGTGTCCTGTAAGCACTTCATGTAGTCACAGAGTTTAGCTCTTAGTGTAAAGAGGACAGTGATGCCCAGTACAGCTGTGGGAGATACCAGGGCTGAAAACACTGTCACAAAACAATCCTGCAGAGAGTGTGTCTAATGGGATCTGCTCCTTTCCACTCCTTAGCTCTGAGAACGGAGAGCATCTTCTTCAGCGTGAAGTTGTGTGTAAAACATAGATCCTCCAGGGAGCGCCCAGTTCCCAGCCTCATCCTCCTGTAACACAGACTACAGCTAGACTGCCTGTAGGTGTCAGCCTCCTGCTACAGAACGGCTCGTCAAGAGCAGGTGGGTTTGTATGTTTGTTTTTTTCAGATCAAATCAATCTCACATCACACCTGTTTTGCTTAAAAACTAATTGTTTTTTTAAAAAATATCTCAAGTTTACTCCTGTTCTTACAGATCAAAAGGGAGAATTAAAGACACACCACTGTCGTATTTGTTTCCCATCTTTTTTTCTTCAGAAACACAGAATGGTTTGGGTTGGAAGGGACTTTAAAGATCATTTGGTTCCACCCCCACCCCTGCCCTAGGCAGGGACACCTCCCACCAGACCAGGTTGCTCAAAGCCCCATCCAGCCTGGCCTTGAACATCTCCAGGGATGGGGCAGCTACAGCTTCTCTGGGCAGCCTGTTACAGGGTCTCACCACCCTCATAGTGAAAAATCTCTTCCTGATACCTAATCTAAATCTCCTTTCAGTTTAAAACTACTACCCCTCATCCTGTTGCTCCACTCCCTGATCAAGTGTCCCTCCCCAGCTCTCCTGTAGCCCCTTCAGGTACTGGAAGGGGCTATACAGTCTCCCCAGAACTTTTTTTTTCTGGGGCTGAACAACCCCAACACCGTGTCTGTCCTCAGAGATGTGCTCCAAGCTCTCTCATCATCTCTGCAGCCCTCAGAAATATTTGCATTAAAAGCTGTTTTAAATGCTCAAGCCTGCACGCTCTGCAGCCACCCCAAGACATCAGCAGCATTAACAGCTTCAGCCTCCTGCCTCCTCACAAGTTCATCTATTTTTCTTCACCGTTGCAATCAGACTCCTAGAGGGTAACACACCATCAAGTAAAACATGACCTAGCACTCCTGTAACCAAACCCAAAGGAGCTCTCGTTATCTTTGCTCAAAATAAGGAAATATTACTTCTGCTGTTCTCTACCTGGAGTCTTACAATATGATGCTGCTAATTATAAGCAATAGTTTAATATAGAAGAGTTTGTTACAGAAGCCTACTAAAATAGAAGCGGGAAAGGCTATTAATTGCCCAGGATTTTGACACTGCTCTATTTTCCTGAGGAGGTGTGGGGCAAGTGGTGCTTGATGCAGAATTAAAAAGTGGTGAAGAGGGCAGTAGTGGATCACCATCGTGGTTTTTCATCCTCATACCAGGACAAGCACATTTCAAAGCAGTAGGTGTGAAGCCAGCTCTGCATAAGTAGGTCAGTCAACTAGGGAGAAACATTTTAATCTACTGATTTAACTACCAAACAGGGGACTATGCTGGGATAAACAATTAATAGTTTAGAGCCTCACAGGTTGAATTCTGTTAAACAGGTTTAACAGTAAGTGGCCACCAAAGAGAAGTAAAGCTAGCTTAACTTTATTAATAGCAAGAAAAGGAAAAGATGGCCCTGACCTTACCCTTGGGGTAAATTGCTTTGTAGCAAAAGGGAGATTACAGAAAGTTACCAAGTTCAAAACAAACTCCTTGCTTTTATGTGAGCACTCACCTATGAGCTAGATAAAATGCTTAACAATGCAAAGTGGCTGATTAGGCACATAACCTTTTTGTTGCTCGATTTTCTGCAGAGATTCCAGAATTTTCAAAACGAGAAATCCGTTTCATGTGGGGGGTTTGAAGTAAGCAGGAATCCTGCAGAAGCAGAAAGGCAGTTTGTGTACTTAAGAGTTGCACAAACAAATTGCTCTGGATGAAAATGCAGCAGAGAGTTTTTCAGAGCACTCTGAATTACGCACTGTCCTTGCAGAGCAGGGGCACAACACAAACCCACCTCAGTCCAGCAGTGAAATCACACATTTCACCCAAACAGCCTTGTTCTCAGTTCATGAATTACGCTGGGCAGAAGCTGATGTTGGTAACTTCTGGGAAAAGGGAATATGGTTCTTGAAAAACAACCCAACAAACCAAAAGAGCCCTAAAAAACTACCCTTTACATTTCTGAAACCTTTAAAATTTTTTTTTTTTTAATAAGAATAANCACTTACAAAAACATTCAAACACAAAAAAAATTAAATAACTTTGGAAGCAGAACAAGTCCTTCTGCCTACACACATACAACAATTCTGAGCTGTTGGCACAAAAAGTAATCCACATTCATAAAACCCTTACTACTATATCAAACATAAGTTAAGTAAATCATAGGCACTAGTTTATCAAATCCATATTTCCACACTTCTGCAGTAAATCTCTACACACAGAGCCCCGTGATTTCCTGATCTCAATAAATGGGTAATGCACAAAGGCTTTCTAGTAAACAGAGAGTCTGTCTCCTCAGGAAGTCATTCGCTGTATTTCAGGGGAGAACAGGCAGAGAGAAGAATCCTTATAAAACTTAAGGTGAGCTCACCCAAGTGATGAATTACTTAACTTAAGGAAACGTACACAACAGTTGGATGCAGCCACAGTAAAACCCCCAATATCGTCATCTAAACTGACTTCCAAAATTTCAAGTCAATCAAATGTTTGATAAAATCCACCAATTAAAATTCACCTTTTTTTTTCTTTTTTGCCCCCAATGAAGACTGCAGCATTGCTTTGTAAAATGCTGAAATGTTAAAATTCAGGCTTTAGTGAGAATGTGCGCATTGAATCTAGTTCTCTCTTTCGCTCAAGTGACATGAGACACTGACATCCGCTATCTGTGCCACTGGGTGACACGAGGCCAGCTCAGTGGTATGTACTGCTCGATTGGTGCAAGGTAGTTTCTTTATCCCTGCTGAAATCTTACTGCATCACAGTCGATTTGATACTCCGACTTCGAAGCCTCAGCACAGATCGTGGTCTTGGGGTATGAAGTCATTCATCAACCCAAAGTCTGCTTAGAGCTGCAAATTAGTCTCCACTCCTTCCTATTTGGCTTCTTCCAAGTCAAGTAGTATTGCATGGCTTTTCATCCAGGAATATGTCAATGCTGGCCTAAAACTCAAGTGCTAGAATTTCAGGGTTAGTTATCCTCTTAGTGGTGGGAGTCAAAACACACCAGCAGTTCCGAACTCAGATACTAACGGGGTTGAAGGCTACCTACCGTCCATTCCGACTTGTAGTGTTTTGTCAGTCATTGCACAAAGGAGATACCATTCACATTCTCTTACTTCATCAACTGTACATCCAAAATACTGAAAAAGCTTCAAACAAAATCCCTTCCATTTAACTAGTCCCACCCAATACAACTTTAGTTACACAGGTTTGCACGATGTCTTCCAGATCAGAAAACAACGGTTCAAATGCTAAATATATGAATGAGTTGTTCTGAGCAAAATGTCTTAGAATAAGTCAGAGCCACCAGAGGAATTTAATAGCTTGTAAACAGACATAGCAGGTTTCATACTCTGTTACCAGTAATGTAAGATACACATATGTAAGGCAAAGTACATATTTAAACACACTTACATGGGCAATATCTTCTGTAAAAATATTTACAATTTAAAATAAACCAATTTAAGAAATGGATGAAAGTAAAAAAATAGGATACAGAAAACTCCCTCATACCACGGAACTTCACCTAAATGAATATCATTTGGCATCAAGAGTCAACTCATTACCTTAAAATTTGTATGTTACAAGTGCATAGTTGTGTTTCCTTCTCCTTAACTATCAGCATTTACAGTTGCTCCAGGCTGCAAGCATAGTGCTATGGTACTAGAACAAATGAACATTACGACTTGCTCTTTCCTTTGTGAGGAAACCTGCTATTTCAAAAAAAAAAAAAAAAATAGCGAGCCATGTGTTAAAAATGTGGCTGCAGTAGCAAAGGCCATTTCCTGAGCCAGGAACTTTAAGGTTAGAAAGATTGTACAACTGATACTAAGCCCTTTTGGAGATCAAACGTGTAAGAGCACGTAAAGCTGCTAAATCAACATAGGACAGATGCAATCTATACCATTGCATTTGCACGTGTCTGCTACATTCAAACCTTTAATAAAAGCCATGGCTACTCCCTGCTGTTCTGCCTAATCCTCCAGGGTAACTTCTGATTCTTTCTGAAGGACGCAACGTACCACTTGCCCCAACGAGAATCTCTCACAATCGTTAAAAGCGACGTTTCACTACGACTGTAGCAGTCTGCAATCCCAGTATCAGCTCTGATTAACCTAGTCTTGTTTCAACAGTACACATTCACCAATCTTTCTGCTGAATTAAAAAGAGCCTGAAAATGAAGTTTTGGACAATGTAAGTTGACTGTTATACTTGCTGTTTTTCAAGATGGGCATTTCTTTGGCATTCGTTAGGTTTTTGCCCAGACATTGGCCGCTGTCATAAATGCTCATATTGATACATTTTTAGCAAGCAAGAAAAAAAAACCAACCCAGAACTGATAGCAATTTAATGTAGAAGTGATTGTATGACCACCAAACATCTGATGTTAGATGTCATTAAAGTGCTGCTTTATAATCTCTGCCAGTTTGTGCTAATTAGAGACAGAGAGGTTTGGAATTTTTTTAACAAATCCCAAAAGTCACATCTGAACAGTCTGTATAATCAAGCTGTTTTTAGCCTGGTGAGGAAGCATCCGTGAGCACTGGAACTCTGCGTTAAGCTCTGCCGTTCAGTAGCAGCCATCTTTCCAACTCTCGTCTTTCACGTTGCCGTAGGTTTTGGGAGCGGGTAACGATCTAAAAATAAAACGAGACATTTTTCACTTTCATACGTGACTGCCAAAGTCTTCAGCTACGATGCTGAAGAATTTAAAAACTGGATAAATAACTCAAATATACACTTGACTCATTTACTCCTCTGCAATAACAGTTTACTTAAGAAAAACCCTAAAGCACTTTCAGGTTCCACGTGTTGTGTCTTTGGCAACTACCATGTCAGAAAAACATCAGCATAAATAGAGAGGAAACCTTTTTGCTATTATACTCTGTGAGAAGATGAATTTGATCTGCTGCCACTTAAAAACAGGCCTTTTTTTTTTTCCCCCCCCAGTGATGTATAAACAGGGAAACCCTTGTTTAGAGTATTACATTTTGCTTACATCAAAATCTTGATGTTCATAGACACTTTGTTACTGCCCTGGGTACAGATCCTGCTTTGTGTACACAAACTTTCAAAAAAACCCCCCAAAACTTATGCAGCTAATAGAGAAGTGTTTTACACTTCCGAGGTAAGCTGGAATTGGGACAATCACACAGTGCTACTCTTAAGAGCTTCCTGGCAAAACCAACTGCTTTTTATGACATGAGTCTGAGAGCCCAGACTTGGAGAGTGGAAGAGTCCGTACTGTGACACTCGCTTGACACTCCCCTGCCATCACTCACTGCAGAACAACTCCTTCACTTCCCTGTTTACGGCTGGTTTATCTCTTTTTTACAGTACTGGAAACCAAGTGGTTATCCTTTCTGTTTAAGGAGATTCTTAGTGTTCCTCAGGGATGACTTCTTCCATTTCAGTTGGCTTCCATTTGATACCTTCAGTGAAAATCCACATTAGTGTGGCATTAAGAGCACATGTTCTAAATTACCTATCACTTCCTCCTGACTCTCCTGAACACAAACTGTCCGTGTAGCTCTCTCTCTCTTGTGGTTCTTTTACAAAACACTCCACCATTAAGCAGGTTCTGCAGTGGGGTGCTAGCCCAGAGCTTATGTTTAAGCTCAAACTTTTATTTTGTCCTGTGACTTCACTGCATTGGTTTTTGCTTCAAGTTTAGCAAATACTATGGAAGTCTCCTCTGTCCTCATGTGTATTCCCTTCCTGAAGTTTCCAGCTGAGGAACTGTCCTCACCGCAGTACCTACCCATTACGAGAGGATAACAGCTCTCACTTCAGAACGAGTGTCTCGGTGGTACAAATGAATTTTCACTCACTGGCTTTACTTTTGATAACTTTTTACCACCTACAGACAAATTCTCAGCCTGGGCTAAGACACTTTATTTTTCTCAGTTTTGCTTCAGAGCTGTTTTGGAAACACAGGCAAATACTTCACATGGAGGTCTCCATTTCCGTTCTAAAGACCTTGAGATCACAGAATATCAGGGATTGGAAGGGACCTTGAAAGATCATCTAGTCCAATCCCCCTGTCGGAGCAGGAACACCTACATCAGATCACACAGGAAGGCGTCCAGACGGGTTTTGAGTATCTCCAGAGAAGGAGACTCCACAACCTCTCTGGGCAGCCCCTTCCAGTGTTCTGTCACCCTCACTGTGAAGAAGTTTTTCCTCATATTTAAGTGGAACCTCTTATGTTCCAGCTTGTGTTCCATTGCCCCTTGTCTTATCATTGCCTGTCACTGAGAGGAGCCTGGCTCCATCCTCCTGACACTCACCCTTTATGTATTTATACACATTAATGAGGTCACCCCTCAGTCTCCTCTTCTCCAAGCTAAAGAGATCCAGCTCCCTCAGTCTTTCCTCCTATGGGAGATGCTCCACTCCCTTCATCATCTTTGTGGCTCTGCCCTGGACTCTCTCCAGCAGTTCCCTGTCCTTCTGGAATTGAGGTGCCCAGAACTGGACACAATATTCCAGATGGGGTCTCACCAGGGCAGAGTAGAGGGGGAGGAGAACCTCTCTTGAGCTACTGACCACAGGCCTTCTAGTGCACCCCAGGATGCCATTGGTCTTCCTGGCCACCAGGGCACAGAGCTGGCTCATGGTCATCCTGCTGTCTACCAGGACCCCCAGGTCCCTTTCCCTTACACTGCTCTCCAACAGTACAGCTCCCAACTTGTACTGGTACCTGCAGTTGTTCTTGCCCAGATGCAGGACTCTACACTTGCGGAGAGGAGGAGTGTGAAGACAAAATTCACTACAAAAGTTTCAAACTCAGACCGCCCGTCACATACTCACCTGCGAACAGGCTGTGCAAGTTTGCTACGAGGCACTGGGATGCCCCCTGTGGAAGGGGCACTGGGTCTGGGCAAACCACTCCTCATCCCTGCTGTCCCTGCCGGTCTGGTAAGAGTAGTAGTGTTAATGCTGCTGGCAGGGCTCGGTAAGCCTGGACTCTGGGCTGCAAGAGGCCCCGGTAAAGAAGTACTGTGTGTCAGCTGTGCCGCTTCTGGAGAAGCAACTGAACCAGGTCCATGGTTACTAAATGCTTTCACTGGTTGTCGGAGAGCTAGGGGAGACGGTGCTGCAGGTGAGCGGAATTTACTTGAAGAAGGTACTGGAAAATAAAAAGCAGAAGTTACTTTCAAGCTTAAATTACAGTGTAACTGAAATTAAAATCAGGAAATTACTTTATGTGAATATTCAAACAATATGGGATGTATAATGAATACAGCCAGTCAAGCAGCAATGAGAAACAGGAATTCAGATGTCCTTTGCCATGTGTTTTTGATGTCATAACTCTAATGTCCCATTTGCTTGCTACAAATACTTATTAATCTGGATTTATAAGTAATACCAGTAAAGCTCTAACTGTTGTATTAGTTGAGTCGAAAGAAACGGAGGAGAACGTATTTGTTAAAAAGAAATTTAACTGCTTCAGAAACACGTGAACCTAACTCCCACCCCTGAAAGAGCACGTTGAAGAATACAGTATTCTAGTCTGATATGGTCTTCACAGAGTCAAAGGGTGTATTAGCCTTCACTGATGAAATTCTGAGTGCAGAGCTCCTTAGTGCTTCTTTTATGCTGTTCTTTTAGAATTCGCCTACAGGTACGGCCACCTCCCAGGTTTGTTGGCTGATGGGACAAAAAGACGGGTCAGCCAACCCACACCACCAAAGAGGTTAAGGTGCTGCTGGGGATTTAAACCAGACAACTCTAACAATTTGCAGCTGCCACCTTGCAAATCTATCTAAATTATCAGCATAACTAATATCTGCATTCAAATACTCGGAAAGGTCTTTATCAAATCCTTTCCTGGAAAGCTTAATAAACCAGAATATTCAACAGTTCTTTGATAATGCCAAACTGTAAGGACAATTCTTCATGGGTATGAGAAATATTTTCAAATTATGCATAATGTATCACTAAACAGAATACTTGAACTAATCCGTCATCTTAATATATACATGGAATTTCACCAGCTTTTCAAACAGAGGTGGGGGCAGTAACAGTCGACACAATCAAATCAATCAGGAAAGTAAAACAAAGTCACATTTACACATAGCGAATTTGCATCAACTATTCTGTCCTCCACTAAGTAAACTTTTGTCATACAGAGACCCAAGTTGCATCTCTTCGACAGATGTTGTACATAAATAAGATGGTCCTTCACGTCACTTATTACCATCTTACTAACACGAGGAGTGAGAAAAGAGAGTAATGACAGAAAGGTGGCATGCTAAATGGGGCACAGAGGAAGCAGTATTCAGGATGTATTTTGAAGACATTTCTAATATGGGATATCTAGGAAGATTGATATGAACCTCATTTACAGATGTGAACCAGATTTTACTTCTTTCTGGATTGTCCAAGAGGGCCTTCCCACTGAGAGCGGTATCAAACACAGCATGAAGCCGCTCATGGGGAAAGCTGATGAAGGTGGTGGCAGAGATGTCAGCAATACCTGACAATTGGTAAATTGAGAGGCAAATAAATAAGAACCCTTAAAATAAAAACCCTGACGTCAAGCCAGAGGATGGATTCAGGAAAGCAGAATGACTGGACAAGAGCAGCAAAGCGCTCCCTAGGACTAAGAGAGATTGCACATTAGATGTTTCTAAGATGTGACATGGCCTGTAACATTGGTGCAATCCAATCTGCAGAATTTCCAAGTGATTCTACCCTGTAACCATAGAGCTGTTATCACTGAACTCGTTATGACACGTGCTTGGAACACAAACACAGCATCACGCCAGCAACTTACCAACAGAGCAACACCAGTGTGTAAACACTGAAAAAACCAGCTTTGGGCCTCTTACAGGGCACCATGGGAATAAGGTTTTTAGGCTAGAAGCACTGAGAAGTTGTAAACCAAGAAAGCTTGTCACATTCCCAGTGAAAATAAGCATCCAGGAAATTTGTCCTCTGCATTCTCTCCAGTCTTCTGTTGACCGTATTTTACCGTGTTTCCAACTGGAGCTGTCAATTCATAAAAGGCTTCCTGTCAGCACAGCGTTGCAGACGTTGCTGAGAGCTGTGTTCATTCTCCTACATAAAGGAAGGAATTGTCTTCCAGTGTGCTGTGATCTCCAAAGCAGTCCACATGATGCAATCTCTGGCAAACTGCCTAATAATTCTGCTCTCTGTATAAAGAATTTAAGCAGTTTAGGGCATTTAATAAAACTCAGTTTGCCCTCGTTGTGAGACAGGGTGACAAAGAGCGAGGTACTGCTTTAAAGACTATTTGGTAGGACTGAACTGATCCACGTTTAATTAAAACATATAAACGTGTAAGGTTAGTGCTCAACAACTTCAGGCAACTCCATCTCCTTTGAAGCTAAATAACTGGGAACCAACTACAATTAAAGTATCCGGCAACAACAAAAACAAATGGCGCTGCGCAGTCATGAGATTTACATTTCCCACCCTCTCTGGATTCTGTCCTGGATTGTGAGCAGGGAACAAGAGATCCTCCATCTGGCAAAGCACGATGCTGTGAAGCTACCACCTTATCTGTCTTGCACCCCCAGCACAGCACATCGACCTCAAACCAGAATCAACTCTAACACAGTTGTCTAATGCAGTCATAACTGTCCTGATGACACGATTCAGAATGATCCAAAAGAACAACAGAGGTAAAACGATGGGAATCTGTAAACTGTTCTGTCATCTCAGCACAAGATAGACATGGACCTGTGGGGTCCAGAGGAGGCCACGAAGATGTTCAGAGGGCTGGAGCACCTCTCCTACGAGGACAGGCTGAGAGAGTTGGGGTTGTTCAGCCTGGAGAAGAGAAGGCTCTAGGGAGACCTTATAGCAGCCTTCCAGTACTTAAAAGGGGCTTATAACAAAGACAGGGATAAACTTTTTAGCAGGACCTGCTGTGACAGGACAGGACATAATGGTTTTAAACTAAAAGACTGTAAATTTAGACTACATAGAAAAAAGATATTCTTCACAATGAGGATGGTGAAACGCTGGCCCAGGTTGCCCAGAGAGGTGGTAGATGCCCCATCTCGGGAAACATTCCAGGTCAGGTCGGATGGGACTCTAAGCAACTTGGTCTGGTTGAAGGTGTCCCTGCTCCTTGCAGGGGGTTGGACCAGATGATACAAACCATTCTATGATCTGACTGCTACTGGCTTTGCTGTGTAAGCCTTAACAAATCTGTTACAGCGAGATAAAGAGTTAGTTATTTGAATGTATTTTTAACTGTTTTACACAAAATGGTAAGAATAAAAGGCCAGCGTCTGCGTGTGAAAGTTGTAATGAACAGTATTTTAAGAAACTAAACCCAATTGTTGCTCATAGTTGTTTATTCTTTTGAAAGAAAAGTCCTGTTTCATTACTGCATAATGCTTCTGTACTGCGAATCTCAGATCAGAAGCAAGAAAATCAACACATTAAAGACTACAAAATAGCAAGGAACTGAAGAGAACATGTTGGGTCCTCATTTACAGCAAGGAATGACAGCAACTACTAACTGTGTGTATATATATATATATATGTGTGTGTGTGTGTATGGATATAACATATTCCAAGTGGTACAACGTGCTCAGTTCCTCATTCTCTAAGGTTTAGTATAATTTTACAAATAAACTCAAAGAGAAGCTAATTTTCTGTACATTTTCACTGCTCCAGACTACACCATTGACCTAATAAGTGTTCCAGACATCCAGATGAAGGTAAAGGCGTGGGCCAGCTGGAAAGACAGCCCAGAAAGCTTTGCAGAGTAATCGAGATGGTGGTCTTATGCCAAAGCAGAAGGTTGAGAAAAACTTTATCTATTCAATATGAGATACTACGAAGACTATTAAAGACTTATTAAGTCCTGTGAATCTGCTTCCAAGTCATTATACTTTGCTAAAACTTTCTGTGTGGAATGAAGTTGACTCAAAGAAGTTAGTGCTGTTGAACCACCGAGAGAAACGCATGCCTTTTGTCAGCCTCCCTCAGTATCTGCATGAAGGACTCTCACCATCCTTAAAGGATTCTAGCGTATATGGAGCTTATTGACTGGTCTCAAGTGAAAGACCATCTTTCAAATAAGATTTTCTAGGTTGTAACAGACAACAGGACCAACTAGGCTTAAAACCCAAATGATTAACTTGTCTTATCTTGGTAGAGAAATTGAGACAGTGTCACATACAAGCCTGCCAGAATTAGTTAAAAATCAATTAAAACTGTTTAGTTGGATTAGAGACTCAACATATTTAATTTTCTTATAAAAATAAAGTCAACTTCCACCATTGGCAAACTGGAATATTATATAGAATAGTCTCTGGTTCCTTTAGAAGAAAAAACCCACAAACGTAGATAACTGGATGTTGGGGGTTAATCTTTGGGTTTTGAGAGGAAAATAGGAAGAGCAAGCACATGTGCATGTATGTGCAAAACAAGCTGACATTCTATGCTCATCTTTTCAATGATAAACTCATGAGCTTTTGTTGCCAGCACAAAGGATGATGTTTTCATGTGTCACACATTTTTCACAATCAAAAAACCCCCCCAATTTTTACAACTTTTGTTTGAAAAACTGTATTTTACAATTTAAAAAATTCCTATCCAAACGTAGCCCTTTTAAATATGGATTCTGGAGTCTACTTTTCTAATCCAGATTTCCTGATTAATGCCAGAAGCCACCAATCCTTGTATTTTTATCTCAAAATTCAATTTAATACTTTTTCTCCTATATAATGCAGGGTTCTGGTTTTAGTGTTTAGAGCAAGACGTTAACTTCCATACAGCAAGGACCACTCAGTTCATCTCGACATGCAACACCAATGTTATTAATCTAGACTTCATGTGATTTAATGCAGGTGAACAATTATCGGAGATTTGCTGGAGCTTGGTAAGAGGTTGTAAGTTAATTACCTCCTTTTGTAGATGGACTTTGAAGAAACTGTTTGGTTTTGAAGGCAGCACGAGGCAAATTTTTCTGCCTTTGCAGAGCTGTTGAAAGACAAGAAGTGTTATATTTGTCTAAGAAGGTAAGAAAACTAAATTTACTGGGAATTTCAGAATTGCATCCACTTGTGAAGCATCAAGAAACAGAGTGAGTAAAACACTCAAAAAGCTGTTATGACTCTGGAAGTGGTGGGGCTTTTTAAATGGTGCTTGCTTTTAATGGCAAAGAGTTACTGAGGAGCGTGTCAGGAATTTTGCAGTGCAAAATGCGCAGATTCTGTAAGTGTAAAGCTTCTTGCAGGGCAAAAAGCCCAGAAAGGCAAAAAGGAAAAAAAAAAAAAAATACACCAAAGGGAGAACAAGCCACCTAGCAAACATGCTACAGCAATACGAGTGCAAGATTAGATACCAAGATGAAAATTAAACTGTCGTATTTGACCTAGTAAGAGTAAACGTTTCATTTTGAAGGACTTTTCTGAGAAATATTCAACACTACAGAAAAGCATAAATCTTTGTCTAACTGTGATCATCATAGAAACAAATTGTATTTTTCAGTTAGGCAAACATGAGCCATTTTGAGAGATGTCTGGGGAGTTTTTCTCTTCAAAAGGGTATGCAAGACGACTAAAATTAAAATGAAGACATAACACACTAAGAATTACCAGCTGCCAGCACGTAGACAGCACGACAGAAATTGGTTTTTACTGTGCCTTTCCTCCTACGTCTTGCCGCCTTCTTTTTTTCCTAGTAACGTTCAAGGGCTGACACTGCCTTGAAACAAGCTCACTACCTACTGGTTACCAAGAGAGAAGCCAATGTTCCAAGAGCTGCAGAATCTTGGCCAGGAGAGAATTACCTATTGCCAAATGGAACGCATCGACTAGGCCCCATTTTCACCACAGCACATTTAAGGCGGGGAAGGGGGAAAGTCAGTCAATGAAACAAATCTTTGCCTACACAGAGGCTTCTTAAAATGACAGTGTATGAATAAACATCTCCGCTCATCCCAGTATGGAGCTTTATACCAGTATAAAACTGATTGCACTAGCAAGGCTTATTTCCGTAGTGAGAAGGAAGAAAGATGGGGGAACACCTGGGCGTGGAGATCCTGACCCTGAGGAAGGACACTCAGTGACCCTATCACCAACTGGTGAACACGGTTATAAAGAAGGTAGGGGAAGAACAATCAGAATCCTAAAAAATATTAGTTAATCCTTTTCTAAACTTGATAGCATATAATTGCCATCACCTTTCCTATCCTTCAGTCAGAGTAAAATTCTGTGAACTGTAAAAAGTTCATCACATGTTTTAGCTTCACTCTGAAAATACAGCCAGGTGGACTGTTCTTTTTAGTCTTAATAACTAACTAAAAACCTGTCATTTTAAACAGCAAAAAGGAATTAAAGCATTTATAAACATGATAAAATGCTTCCTGTGGCTATTAAGAATAATTAAAAAAAGTAATGTATCCCTTCTACCACCTAGAACCTAATGCAAAAAAGCACGTGGCAGTATGCAACTCTTACTCCATTTCTGGCACATGGTCTTGCTATAAACTTTAAGGCATACCCATGAACAGCCAATTAAGCACAATAAGATGTTTAAAAATGACTGCAATTCCTAGGAATTCAGTGAGGCAGACCACTGGCCAGAGCGTTTCTGTCCACAACTATTCCTTTATACCATTTTTTTACTGAATCAGTGCTTTTGTTATACCACACAAAATGAAAAACAGCTTCTTCCTTCATGTTTGTGATCTTGAATTTAGTTTGCCCTAATTCACTCAGATTTAAATATGCTACTGCACATGGCACTAAGTTTCCTCCCCCATCATTATTTATGCTACTTGCAAGTCAGAGACGTGGGATGATACGGAAAGGATTTAAATGATGTATGTATCTCAAATTCCTTCCTTCTCAATGGAGACTCCAGGAAATAGAGACTCAAGAGCTACACAAATCTGTGCACTGAATCACTGAAAAGAACTTCAAGGCAGTGCAATCTGAGCAACGCTGAGGAAACATGCAGTTTGAGATAAGCGTGGAGCACATGCTTATCCACGTCACCGGCTGCTCTGGAAGTGCTCCGGCTGCTATTGCGTTACCCATCACAAACGGGGCATCATGAATGCACGTAGGTACAGGCACCTCTGATCCACTCAAGTGGAATACTCCGTTTCCTCAAAACATACATTGTCTCCTTCCAATTCTGAACACGCCAAGCAGTTGGACCTTGGCAAGCAGCCTTGTTACTGCACCGACAGCCTGAACAACCTCCAGTACTGTATTTAACCCTGCTTAAAGATTGAACATCCAGGTGCTAATAATGCAAGGGAAGTACAGAAGTATCGCACGCAATCCACTTCAAAGCACACAGCTCCTACGTGGAAGCCACCCTAGAAGTTCTTCCTTTGGTGAAGGACCAAAACACAGAGTCCTCCCCTCACTCTAACACTTTCAAGTCTAAAAGCTACAGTAATACTTGCGTTCTCCAAGGAATAAGTAGGGTCTAGTTTTAAGGGGAAATATTAAAGAGCTTTTATATTTTAAAAAAAGTACTTTCTGCACAACAGCATGGAGAATCAGATGCAAAAGAAGATCCTCATAGTCAACTGCTGATTCACCCAATCTCTTTTCAAGAAGAATTTGGATTTTTCACCACATTACAGTTGAAGCTTAAAACGCCCAATGTTTTCACGTTTCAGAGTTGTACCTCTAAACATACTCTAAGCATCTTTCCCCTCCACTCTTTAAGCAAGCCTGTACAATTTGCCTACGGAACCACAACGGGAATTGTCTTTTCAGCAGCTTACTGGATTCCTAACTCATTTCTGAATGCCAGCAACCACAGCGAGCTCAGTGTCGCAGCCACAGCAAATGCGCGAGTAAATTATGAACAGCAGGTCTTTGACAAGGAGGAAGGTAGTGACCTCGGGTGACAAGCCAGCATCCTTGCAAAGGTAAGCTCATGCAAAACTAGCAGGCGTTATGAGGAAGCTTCACATCCCAAGACCCAGAAATCATCGCCAAGGGAAAACAAAAAAATTTGCTGCGGTTTGACAGCGCTTTGTGCAAGGTGGCAAAGTACAAAGCTGATAAAACAAAAAGTAGACAATCAAAAGGACACAATTCTGGAAATTTTTATACAATGTACGGTTTTGCAGAAATTTTTTTTTTTTTTAAATCCGGACTAAGCAAAGATACTTACTCATTGACTTCATACACAAACCGTTTTACGATTGTCAATAGCAAGACTCTGACAAACATCTGTAAGAGCAGGGAAACTGTAAAAGCTAGAAATCTGGGCTTTAGTAATGATACTTAACTTACATTTAAATGTAAGTCCATCTAGAGTGGTTCACATTTGGGGAAAGATTCCCATGAAAGTCAAGTTAAGTTTACCTAACAATTTCTGTGATTCTCAGTGAAATCCACAAGTTGAGAAAAAAAAAAAACTATTATACATGTAGAAACATAAGTCACACCGTTTGGCTCCTGTAATGAAGTAACTCCCCAAATATTCAATATTAAGACTTCCACTGCCTGATCTTTCCATAAAGTTTCACTGTGAGTATACTTTTACTACTGGATATACCCTCCTAGACAACTAAGCTGCCCTCTGTGCTCTGCCCTACTGAGTTCACTCAATTTTAAAGCACCAAATAAAATCCATACATATTTTTACTACAAATTATTTTTTCCTTCATTTTGTTTCAGGTCATTTTGATTATTCTTCCTATCACAAAAATAACACAGTTGGAGAGGTGCTGCCCAACTGCTCCAAGCACTTTACAGTTTGATAAGCTTTGTCTAAAAGATAACAGTCCTGCATTTGAGCTACACACGTGCCCTTTTCGGTTGTAAATCCCACCTTCTGAGTGTTGTTGAGTAGTGGAAGAAGGGGTAAGGTGAAAGGACACTGGGGTAACCTGTACTAAGAGCCAGGAGGTCACAATAACTTCTTTGGCTACAGTGTCACACACCTGGGACTGATGGTCCACACAACCCTGGTATCTGCTCTGAGTCACTACAAACTGAACTCTTGTAGTCATTGGCACGGTCTGAATTCCTTATGCTATATTTTAACTCTATTTGGTTGCATTAACACACCGTTTTGAAAGGACCAGTTAACAAGGTATGTCAGTATGGGTAAAAAAAATAAATTCGTTTCATTCACAAATATTATTTTATATTTTCCATCAAATATTTAGATTGCTGATGAACTTTTATCAGAGAACTTTTATAGTTCAAAGCTCTACGCATAATAATATTCATCACGTATTCTTCCCTTTAAAATGTCACACAAGGTTATTAAATTCTGAAACTTGTTTTAAAATAAACAGGTCAGAAAACATTTAAATGACAAGAACTGTCAATATTGATATATGAAGAAATACTGAATATTTAAGTTTCATTTGCTTTGGCTTCTTTAAGGTCACCATTTTCAAGAGACTTGTGAAATCATCAGCATTCTCTATCAGCAGTTCACTTTTGGACAAACTAGTAGCCCAGCAATGGATTATTTTGGTTCAGGGGACACAGGTTCATCCAAACCTTTTTGAAGTAGTAAATGACACTTATAAAGGAAATAAAATCTGCCACTGAATATATAATTTCCAGGTGACATAATAAAAGAAGAAAAGAAACTGCAAAAAAAGTTAAACATGCATGAATGTTTTTCAGATCAGATTTCTCTGGTTTAAAAAAAAAAAGCAGTAAGAACTGTCTAGGTACATGTTTTCACAGACTAGTAAGTTGGTTGTTTTTGTCTGAAAATAAACTTCAACAGTACAGAGCATTATACCTTCTGTACGCCACAGAAAATAATCAGTTTCTAAAATGTCTAGCTACTGTATTTATATTCTTTATAGTACTTCCATATTTACTTTTAGGAAACTGTATCTTCACAAGAGATCAGACATTCTTTGAATAATCAGTACCAGATTGTGTGTACCACAAAAGCAGTTTCACACAGGTATGACTAAAAAATCCAGATTAGCATCTCCAGGGTGGCATGCACCGTTTCTCTTTGCCAGGAAACTGGAAGACAGCTGGGTACCATCACTTAATTCTGAAGCAGAACCTGAAGCATCACTAAAGGTACTTACTGGCTGAGGCTTGAGGTTGAATGCGAGGTATCCCTCCGTTTGGCACTTGGAAGTTTGAGTCACTTCTGCTGTTTTTCACAGACTCAGCTTGGATGTTAGATGTCCTGGACAGGTTTGGAAGACTACGCCTTAGTTTCTCTGTACAAAATAATACAAAGATACGTGTCATCTGAGGCTGGGCAAAATTCAGGTTAGGGACCCATAGTTGAACCCCAAATTTAAGTGACACAAAACATTAACCATGTAAAACTACATCTAAATTTGAAAGACTATTTTGTTACATTACAGTTCTCCCATTATCTAATTAAAGTTCTATATTATGCTCAGATCTACCACATATAAAATACTTATATAATAAAAGCATGAGTGTACATTTTTTCACCTGTGGTGAAAAAAGCCAAGCATAATGTGTTTTGAAATTGAAACATATCTGGATTATGGTTTTCTGTGTATGTTCTACCCTTATGGAAATTGAATAGGCAAGCCCAATCTGCAGTTTTGCAGTTTTTGAACTCTTTATCAAGAAAGTTGTTGATAATATAGAATGCTTGTCTGAAGACTAAAAACCACACGGCCATTATTTGAGTTAATTTTTGGGATCAGTCCCGTATCAGCACATTATAGAACAAATAACAGCCACCGACTTGGAAAGGAACTCTTCATCCGCAGTGTTCAAAATTACTGTGTCCAGTTATGCTTCACCTTTCACATATGACTTGACTGTCTAATCAGCTAATACTGGTTCTTCAAGGATGCTCTAAAATTTGTACCATCGCTCACAGAATACAAAAAAGATGCCATTAAGTATTTCTCATGTCTAATGACATTCTGTGTATCTTCAACCCGTGCAGAGCTGGGTTGATGACATACTTTGGAGAGAGGAGCGCAGACGCCTTGTCAGGACGAGCGGCCAACCTGATTCTGTAGAGGGATGCAGGAAAGAAGAACACTAACCAAGCACAAGCACTGAAGATGAAAACAAAAGTAAGAATCCTCATAGGCTGAATATTCCCACACGTGTACTTTCTGCACTTAGTTGTTTGCATTGCTTCGCGCTGCAGTGGGTACACTGTTGAGCCCTGTCAACCAAATTTCTCTCTAACCATTCCAGAGGAAAAAAAAATAAAATCCCAAACTACATTTTTTTTGGCTGCTGCATTACCAACTTTGAATATCCAAGCAACATTCAACTGAACAAAAAAAACACTGCAAGAGAATTCCTTGGAAGCGTTTCAGAAACACATGATCCCACAGTCTATTTTGATCTCTCTGGTATGTGGGATACCCACTTTTGGTACCTTGCCTCGCATAGGGTATTTCTGATGTAGCTCAACTAGTATGCATTAAGACTTTAAGGAAACCTCAGAAAACAATGGGAAAGGAATTCTCAATCAACTATATTATGACTTAGTTACCTTTTGTGTTGTACATTTCCCTAGACAGATAAAGCTTCCTCAAACCACTATTACTGGATAACTTAAGCTAACCCTTCCAAAGATATTCATGAATAGCTAATTAAATTTGCAGGATCACCTTTGCCAAAAAAACCTCTAGTCTAGCACACTGTTTTTCCTGATTAAAATTAGAAAATTTCTTAAGTCTATTGAATTCTGTAAGTGGCATAGACCTCTTAAAGAGGGTGGGGGAGAGAAAAAACACCAACAAAACCACCCCGGAAAACAAACCGTTTAAAAATGCATTTCTACATCATCTCTACTGAAGACATTTTGCATCCAGTTTACCTGGGAGATGCAAAAATAAGCTGAATTTCTAATATCTAAATGTATTTTCTTTCTGAATTTAAGACCTTATTTGCCAGATTTAACAGCTACATTTTTTAAGATGGGAATACGCTTGTGAAACTTCAGCCCAGTTAAAGGAGTTTCTTTCAGAGTCCTGCACTGCCAGAAGACAGCATTCAGTGATTTCACAGGCTACAACTATGCATAAACTCACCACATTACTCTTGTCTGACCACAGTGACTTTCCCTGCATCTTATTCTGTCATCTACAAGGCCTAATCCTACTGGTGAATGATAGTTTCCCTTGGGCTCTGCTTTATTTCAGCGCATTTGCCTGTCAAAGATAGGACTCGGTCACCACAAAACTCAATTACACCCAGGGTGACTAGATAACATCTAAAATAAACACGAGCCTATCAACTCATCTGACGGTGAGAGTTCCCCAGCAGAACTTAGGCTTTGTTTGCTCTGTTTTTTCTTCAACTACTCTTGAGATTAAAGCACAGCATTAGACAGGCACACAGTTTCAGCACTGCGCGCTGAGCAAAATCCTTTACAGGAAATTACACAACCATTTGGGTAATGAATTTGAGACAAGAGCTTTTTACCTTCACTTTTGACGTTACTAGTCTGCAAATCTGTAGGATGGCCTTGAAGGGAGAGACGAGGTTGCTGTAAACGGCTAATCATAGGTTGGGGTGACACTCTGCTGTATTCTATGCTTCGAGCGGGCGATCGGGAGCGAGGCGAATTCCTTGGAGATTGTTTTGGTGAAGGCCAGGGAGAACTGCGAGGTGACGGGGAGAACCTGCTCACAGCGGGGTGCACCGCGTGATGGGTGCCATCCTCTTCATCTTCTAAACTCTGGGCATCCAGCTCCTGATCGCTGAACGTGCCTCGCCTCGTAGAATTGCAAGACGAACCAGAACTACGCCGAGAAGCAGTTGCTGCATACTCTTGCCGCAGGCCTGGCAACACCAAAAATATTGTTTGCTTGCTTCCAGCCCACAAATGCTTCAAACCGGAGACAGCGTGTACGAGTACCTACTCAAACTCAGATCTGGCTCACCTTCACTCCCTTTATTTGAAACATTAAATTAATTTCAATTAGATTAAAAAAAGTTATCTACCATCTATAACATCTTGTAATAAGGAGGTGAGCTCATTTCTCTTCCTGCTACAGCAACCATCAGTACAGGTGTGTTGTGTACTTGTTCATCTCCTCTCCCAGGCTGGATACTGGCAACACAGGCTACACCTCAATTTTGACTTAACATAACAGCCTACAACAATTATAGCAGCCTCATTGAAATGTCTCTTGCCATGTACTAGTAGAGGTGACAAGAAAGCTGTACGATAAGCTACAGCTAGAGAAACCAGACTTGTTAGACCAGTGGTCTCCAAAGTGGGGTGCACATACCCCAGGGGGGATGCACAACAACCCACTGGAGTGCAGGAAGAAAGTTTTGTACTTCTAATAAAATAATATTTTTAAAATAGCATGTATTTAAATCTTTATCTCATACTTTTATTTTTTTCATGTACATTTGTGTATTTGTACGTAATATATTAGTAGAGTAGTACAAGCATAAAATTTATATTAAAAATTAATACATTGGACATTTGGGGTTTTTCTTCATTGATGGGAAACACAGTAGTCTGGAGACCACTGAGTTAAACAACTGAAATTACTACCACTTTCAGCGCTCTCAGAGGGACAAAAAGACAAAGTCTCAGCTAAACCTGTAATAAAAGGGAGACATCCACACAGGTGCTTTTCTTAACTACTCTTTGCCAGGTTAACTTTATGTTTTGGTGATTTAAATCATGGTTTAAGCGTTGATGCCAACAAGACTGGATTAAATCGGGAAGGCCTATGTGTCCTGAGAAGACTGGTAGCAGGCAGCAGTCCAAACAACCACCCATTTAGCATGTACTATATCCAACACATTCATACCCTCTCTAATATTTCTTTTGTCCATTGTTCCTAAAGAACACTTCTGCACAACAACTTCCTTTCTTTACCCTGGAGGCAGAAGTCCTTCGCCAGCCTTCTCAGGAGAACCACATTTGTACATTCGTAGCAGAATCTACACGGCTTTATCCATTCCTGCTCAGCAAGTGCTACTGCAGTTATTCATTAAAAAAAAACGATCAACTGCTCCACTTTGTTTTCGGGATGGAGAACACTTACTTTCTTCCTGGATTCGCGCTAAAATTTGCACATCTGTAACATCATTTAGCTTGTAATTAGACCCAATAGAGTCTTCATCCATCTCTGATGCACTTAATTCACTGTCCAGAGAGGACTGTGGACTTAGAGGAGGGTTTCTATCTCCAGAACTTTTAAGATGACCTATAGAAAGAAAATAAAGAAACAACAACAACAAGAAGGCATAAAAAAAGCAAGCTTTATTTCCCCTCCTAGTAAAAGAGCCACCAATTTGAAAACAGATTATGACTGAGACTGAGTCTGACAGATCATTTGAAACCTTTGCTTGTGAACTTAGGCTGAAAATATTTATACAGTCAGAGCTTAGCCATTACTTCTACAAATGAGTAACTTGACAAATCATTGTAATGGTAGCAAAACAAATTAATGACATATAATCTGGTCTACCTGTACCGAGTTTCAACTGCTAGGAAATCTGCACAGCTCTTACAGAAAGAGCAACCCATTTGCGCTTCCGTTCTCATCTCTGCACACTACCTTGGAAGATGTAAGTTTGACATTTATCTTTCATGGCAATAAGGACTTGCTGATCCAATTTGGAATGCTTAAAATGCAGATTATCCAAAAATACTACCTCTTCTATGTATACACCTTTGCTGAACTCTAAAGGTGGAAGAAAAACTCTTCCCATCTGCTGCCTCCTGGCTGACACTCCATCGCCAGTTACATTTCACCTCTCTGCCCTGCAGGCAGACACAGCATTGTAGCACACAAGGCAGAGCAGAGCTACAAAGATTAGAACAAAACCTGGGTAATGGCTCGGGTGAATACAACACAGCACAGGCTTCTCTCTACGAGTCTGCAGAGAACTACAGATAGTTGAAGGCTGTCAACCCGATGTTTTTCATCTTCCCTGCAAGCTAACTTGAGTTAAAGTATATATAATAAGCCAACGTTCCCACTTCAGAGTACAGGTACATTCCAGGCATTAATTTTTCTGATGCAAAGAAAGTGCCTATGGTGCAGAATAAAGGCAGAAAACATTGCCAGCAGTTAGTCTTTACATTGATGTCTGCAAAGCCTCATGGAATGCCTTTAATTGAAATACATACTTCTTCCTTGGCTCATATTGTTCAGGTCTCAGACGAACTGATGGATACATTCACTGCATACCAAACGTCCCAGTTAGTAAGTAACAGGGTAGATGCTTAAGGGTTAGCTGTTGGCAGTTGTCAAGTCTTTGCATCTACTATGCAACTTAACATCCCTGCCAATTCCAGAGCCAATTCCAGAGGCCACTTAGATGTGCTGGGCCTCTGCAGAACTGACACTATGTGTTTTGGTCTAACTGCTAATGCACATCAGTGATTTTAGGGACGTGGATACCCAGAGAAAAAAATTTTAAATGTATTTCATGCCAGAAAGTCTGTAAAAAAGCCTAAAAAAGCTTAAATACTGCATAATACAATATTTAATACATCCTACAAAAGGCTAACAGGTTTTTGGTGCCCTTCTTCCTAGAGTTCAATGAAATTGTAATCTATTTGAGTACACGTTTTTGAAAGGAGGAGGAGGAAGTAGAAAAGGAGAAACCAGATTTTAACAGAACACACACACACTTACCTGAGGTACCAGGAGGTATCAGCTGTTTGGCCAAAGCAGATTTCACTGGTGTTGAGGATGGAGAGTTGAAACCACTGCTGTAGGGGCTACTGGTGTTTGGACTGTAGGAGCTCGCATAACTGACTGCACTGAAGGGACTGCTGTACAAACTTTGTCTCTTGAGAGCTGTATGAAGAGGAGGAAAGGAGCAAATTATGCTGAAGGAACCACTGAAAGATTAATACAACACTGTATGATATCTTCAGTGTGACTCAATTGCTATACAGTTCAAGTAGAACATTTCAGTCGCCAGGAAGTTTTTCACCCGATTTCTTCCTCTCCTAGACACAGCCACAGGAGGAAGGAGTGCGAGAAGAGGGCAAGGCAAGACAGAGACAAATATTCTTCTTGTAAAAATCAGATCTAAAGGTCACTACAACTCATCTCTTCAATATATTCAATGTAGGCGTTGGGAAGGAAGAGGAAGCAGTAGTAGCTAGGCCGCACTAACACACATCCTGTGCACAACTCCACGCAAACCAGAGCACAGCATGAAGTCTAGTTCTCCAGAATTCACAGACCCATCTAGAACTAAGCGATACCACTCACAAAATCCCCCAAAGCACACTCTGAAATGAAAAAACCACTAAGCATGGCAAATTTCTGGATACCATGAACGTACTGGGCACGATAAAGCAAACTAACTGTAGTATTATTCCCTTCTGTGTACCTCCTGTTTTAATGTGATGGGATTTTTATATATATATATATATATATATATGCACGGGTTTCAACACCATACACTATATTAGATCTAAAAATCAGGTAATTTTCTCTGCTATTTATTATAAATATTTCAATGCTAAAGTATTTTCAGATTATTTTTAACCACTGTCAACTTTTCCAGTATACTGTAATTCCCCTAGTTCCCAGATTTATGATTTGGAAAGTTAAGTAACTATTTTGTTCATAAATTCACATTTTATTTTAATATATTAGAAAGTGGAAGTGCAATGGGGAAGTAGGAACCCAAAGGAAATTCAGTCACTTTTGGTAAGATCGGTTCCTTCGTTGCTGAAAATATTTTATGCCAAACAGAGCTGCATTTTAACAAAGAACAAATTAAATCACAAAACATTAAACTGAAAGCTAGAGCCCTAAACTTTATGGTAGGAAAATCTGCATTAGATTAAGTTGCAGCTCACCTAGCTGCTGCTACACCCTTTAAGGTGTATCAGTACTGAAACTATGCAAGTATTGTAAATTGACAATATGCCAGGCAAATGTGTGGCAATATACTCAAGGAGTTCTAAAAAGAAAAAAACCAAACAAAACAAAACCAAGAAACAGCAGAAATTAAGCTATACAAAGAATACTGTGTGACATTTCTGTTACTGAAAAAAGGCTCTAATTAGTGCAGCAATAACTAGGCTACTGATATTAGTGGACAAATAAAAATGGAAGGAATTAAACTCTATTTTGTTTACTACAAAGTCCCTTTATTCAGTCCAAGATTTTTTTTTTTGTTTTGACATTCCAAGAAGCCAAACAAGAAAAGAGATGATAGTTGCATGAAAGTCTGCTTCAGCTCTTCCTCCCACCCCTGTCTGCTCTTCATCGCTACCTCCTCAGTTGTTCAGTACAAGCAAAGGTAGGGCTGCACTATTACCATTATCCAGCCCACTAAAGTGAATTTAAGTTAATAATATCCAGAGCATTTTAACCAATTGCATCAGTGAATTACTTTTCAGTAACACCCCAAAAAAAAAAATCATCCAACAAAATGGATGGCAGAATGCAGCATAAAAGTAGCAGAAATTAAAGCCAACTTTGCAGTAGATTCCTTAAATTGCACCTCACAAAGATTCCTTTCTGGAGTCTAAACCAGTTAATATTACTAGTGTTTTAATTATGGCAAAAAGACAGTTATAGACAAGAGGATGGAAAGTCTATATTCCAGCTGTCACTGCAAGTTTGAAGTGTTATGCACTAATTTCAAAAATTACTGAATTCAATGAATTCTAGCAAATATTCTTTAAGTACTTGCAGTTTACTTCTGAGAGTGTTAGAAGGGATTTATTATGAAGGGAATTATTTTATTAAATAGCTCATTCAACAAAACAAGTAATTACAAGCCAGTTGCATTCTGGCTGACTCACTGATGAGACAACTATGTTGACAGCAAGTTCTTCTGGCATTCATATAAGAACTCTGAAACATCTATTCCAACTGAATCTTTGTTCTTATGCCAAAAAAAATTACTTTTCACCTCTTGCTGAAAATGACAGAACCCTCCCCCCCTTAAAATATAGGTCTGCACAACAGCTCTTTAGTTTGTATGTTACACAGAGAAGTATTTTAAAATATTAACTACAAGTTAGAAAACAACTATACTATTGTATAACCTTGGAAACAGGTTCTTTGTACATATCCATAACACACAGATTTCTTTAGATGCAAGAAAGCACACTTTTGTTACGTATAAAAAGTAGGCTGTGGTGCATGAGGACACATTATGTGGTACAGTAGGTTTCATCCTAGCTAAGGTGAACTTTCACCTTCCTCAGGACTGTAATCTTCCTCAGAAAAGAAAAATAAAAAGCTTGATTTAAACCATTTTTCTGGCCTAGAATTCCTAAGTGTTTCCAAAAGGGATTTCTGTAGCTTTTACGACAACTAGAGATATGGTCTTTATTAGGAATGTCAGACAACATTGGTAAGAGAGATAAATTTAACTCATTAACATTGAGATGATGCTATATTAGATGCAATAGTATATATTGAGTGAAATGAATACAGCTGAATGAAATGAATATAGTAGCTTACAAAAGATTACACTCTAACTTCCAAAACACCAGGGGGAAGGGTTAATGATAAACATTTTTTTAAAATGTGAATTTTCTTTCATTACATTCAGAAACAGTATGCAGAGTCTAATTTATTTTAGTCAACATTTGGTTAAATTGGTCTTGAATCCCTCTTTTGATCTAGAAAATAGGAATAGGAAAATTTGCATGCAGAAAACTCACGCTTTGGTGCTTCAGATGATCTACTGTATCAATCAGGTGCAATTTTTCCAAATGCCAGAGACACAATATTGATTTTTGGGAGACCTGGTACTTATTTTTGTTACGATTAAGTGACAAATTAATTCTAGCAGTCCCTGTAGTAATTCAAAGCAGTCGTTAGTCTAGCACTGAGACCTGAGTTAGCTAAGGAACAGTTGGTTTTGAACAAGCCCAACACTTTGCTGAAAAGTCAAACTCACTCAGCATGGAAAACATGACTGTTTTATTTTAGATCTACACAGTTCTCCTACCAGTTACACTGACCATGCGTTTGATATAAAATATTTCAATAAAAATGCTGCCTCAGTAAAAGCTGCAATATGACCAGAATTACTCTTTTCTAACTCTGTGCAGTTGTGTCTTAAGAAAGCATCTCTTCCAAAAACTGTTCCGCCTAGTGTTCCTCTGTTCCTGCAGTTGCTTTCTTGATGTGCTCTACCCCTGTATGATTTTAGGCCACCATGTGGTGGAAGTCATGGTTTCCAGCCAACACCAAATGCACTCTTGTTCACCAGGCGCTGGAGGCACGGCTACAAGAGGTCTTTCAACCAGAGCAGAAGTAAGATTCCCTCTAGTCTGAACACGCTTCCGACGCTGAGCAGGACTTGCTCGCAATTGTAAGCCTGAACTTAGTAGTGACAAAGCACTGTGCACCCTGTGTTCTCAGTAACTGAGAGCTGTTCTTCCCTCCTTTATTATCACACAATGGAAAAGATTACTTTGTAAGAAGGAAGAGGAAAACGTGGAGCGTATTTGAGACTGAGAAACAGCAGAAAGATATTAGATTAGAAAGACATAACAACAGGGACTGACAAAGAGAAAATAGTCAAGATGAAAGAAACTTTCTCTCCTGAATCCTTCTTGATGTATGAAAAGCCTTATCCACAGAGATCGGAACAGAAATTGATAAACTGAACCAGTAACTTGTAATAGGTGAAGTGATGGGTCGATGAGGTACAAGAATTACATAAAATACAAATCACAAGATATTCCAGAAGGTGTGGGGTAGGAAACAGACACCCAGCACTGCTTGCTTTCCCCAGTGGCGCTTCCTGCTACCTTATATCTGGCTGGCTGCTCTAAAGGACAATTTTCTTGTTACAAATTCATTTTGCCTTGCAATACGCTCCGACCAGCAGCGTTTGTGCTCATCTCTTCTATCGCTAATATTTTCCCCTGCTAGTACTACAGGTGCATTGTGGTTTTCTTGCAAGTATCACTGCCAGAGGCAGATTCTCAGATCTATGGAAGAAAAGAAAAACCAAAGAGGTGAAGTGGCCAAGACACACCATTTGAATGATCACACTTCCAAGTTAGTTCGTTTCATAGGGAAGCTTCCTGCCACTCCGCTTCAGCTACGACTGAATTTTAAAGATCCCTGAAGGGTAACAAAATCTGTGGTACTTATGGAAGATTATTACTCAGTTCTGAAAAGAAAGATTAAGTGTGAACAATTCCACTCACGGTTTAACCTAACTACTATCCAGTCCTAAATACTTAGTAGTATTCAAATTCCCAAACTTGTACCATCATTGATAAATCCCTGTGATCTGGGTACTTCCATTGTTTAGAATTTCAGTTTGTCTGTAGCAAGCTATAGATCATGTTAACTGCTCAGGAAAAAATTTAATAGGCATTCTTCAAGGCAGCATACACAAAGCACAAGAAATAGGAGATTCAAAGGTGACTCACGCTGAAGGCACTTTCACCATTATGCCCACAATTTTTGCAAGAGCAAGAAATGGACATTTCATGTGATCTAAACCAGCAGTGTTTTACAGTTTTATTAGGAACCATTTTAGTACAAACCAGGATAAAGACTGAATTGTTCCAGAAAAGAATCCAAGGAGAAGAAAAAAAGTTCCTGTCAAACAAACTCAGCACAAAGTTTATGCAGCACCATGTAAAGGAGCTGGTAGTTGGGAATGCTCCCAGAACTGCGTGTTCACATATTCTTAGCTCAAGACAAGCCATTCTGCTAATTCCTGAAGATAACAGTTTAACACAAAAAAAGATAGACCGCACGTAGCACAAAACTGCAAAGAGATGGAAATACAGGGAGAGAATAGATATCAGTAGAAAGAAAATTATGTCTCAGCATAACTTCTTTTTTAAAAATTAAAAATTGGTTCCAGCAAAGAAATTAAAATGAAGCAAGAAACCAGATGAACAGAGAATTCTAATCAGACCTCCAGTGTTTTGCTGCTGGTTTGACATCAAAAAGGCTGGGAATAGAAGGGTGGAGAATGTAGGCTTTCATCCTCACAGGGCCACATGCTCATTCTTTCTCCGGTTTTGAATATAACCAACTTGTATATACAACTTGTATCAAGGAAGAATCACAAATTCTGGGTTTTTTTAACCTGTCTGTGACAAGATCTTAAGTTACTGGGGATGGGAGGAAAAGAAAATCAATACTATCTTCCCAGAATATTCCAGAACTTCAGTCTCCATTTCCTTACATGAAATAAAATAGTTAATCTAGCAGAAGACTAAGTTGTGTGTTAACATACCGACAAGCACCTAATGATAGTTTAATAGAGTCTTCTATTTTAAAGACAAGAAAACCTCCAAGTTCAGGACATTGTTCCTTCTTGAAAACTTCTGACCAGACTGTAACTATGCAGGTAGTATAAAACTCTGAAAACATGGCTCATGGCTTAATGCTTCCTTTCATTTTATTCATACAGTCCAGAAAATGAGGAGAATGTATTACTGTTTGGAAATTGTAAGAAAAAAATTTGTAGAAAGTAATTGCTGGATCTCACCCTCTTCTCTCACACTATCTACCAGCTAACTCTGACTCTGTTTCAGAATAACTACATACAACCCAGTGGTGTTAGTATGCAGGAACTCACCCAACATTGTCTGCTCCAGCCTGTGGATCAGCGACTTTTTAGCAGATTCAATGTCAGGACTTGGGTAATCCATTACCTGCCTGCACCAAATCAATGGACTGACACATTTTTGCACTGGAGTTGGTTTCTTCTTTGGGGATGTGTATAGCCTGAAAAATAGAGGGGGAAAAAAAAAAGTCTATGAAGACACACCAAACACATGTAGGATCAAGCATGTAACAAAATATACATACTATGCTATTTCTATTTTTCTACTCTATCTACAGTACAATCCCAAAGTATAAAGAAAGCACAAGTTTTACCTCTTAATTAACTATTTTGGATACAGTATAATACTGATAACATTTTCCCGAAGTCCTTGGGTAAGAAGTGATGCCTATGCTGCTACACTGAGATATACCAGCTGATAAGCCAGAAAAGAAAATGTCTTCACTTTTCAAACACGAGGTACAGGGACAATTTCATTATGTCACACGAACGTACACATCAGGATTATTTTTTTCAGATTTAAATAACATTCACTTGAAAGAAATAAATCAAGCACTATGCAATCTGCAACTGCTGTTTTTTCAAACACAAAGATGTACCAAGCAGTAAGTATCTTAATAGCCAAGGAACGATGCTAAAGTGCACAGAACACATCCACTGTTTCTGCAGCCTTGAATGTATTGAATAAGCCTTGAATAAGAAACATTTTGGTTTTACTTATAATTTGTATCCTAGCACCTGATCCTTCAGTTTTCCTTTGAACACTGAGCAAAGGGACCCTCTCTGTCCTAAGGGGTACACAGTCAAGCGGTAAAAAGCAAGGGACAAGAGATAGTGCAGAGTGAAACAATGAGAACATACTGTTCTGCAGGACATGCTGAGGCCTCTGCTGGTCAGCATCTCCATTCATTTATTTTAAACATCAGAACTCCACGACTGAAGAAAAAAGTATTCCAGTTTAAAAGGTCTAGAAATTTAACTGAAAATTTCTCCTCCCTCAACAAACGGATCAAAGGAAAAGTCACACCTTTTCACACACTCAAAATAGGGATATTTAGGCTTTATCTTTGGACTAGAACCAAACTTGGAAATGTGCTTCAGCAAAAGACAACAATGAACTGCAAGTTCTACAGCTCTAACTAGAGCTTACACACGCGTGGCAATGGTTAAATGAGTGTTTCTTATAGAAGTAATGACAGACTTCATACTCCAAGTTAGTATGTTCGTATGCCACATGCTCTAACTTAGGAACCCCTGACAGCCTAACCAGCTATGCTTCCCTATCAAAGAGTCAGCAAAAAGAAAATCTTGTTTCATTTATGTCAATGACATCAAGCGACACAGAAGCTATTTCCCACAGATCTATTATGAGATTATTAGCCCATCCTTCCTCTGCAATTCTAGAACTTGAACCAAGTCTGTTTTATAAACAGCCTTAGAAGGTTTATTTACTACTTTTTTGTTTTTTGTAATTACTACCCTGAAGGTCACTTCTTACAAAAGCTTCCCAAGAAGCTTATTCCCGGTTATAGAATGACCGGGAATCTCTCACCCAAACCACTGATCACTTTGTTTAAAGCACGCTCTGGAACACTCTTCCCTCATAAACACTGAGATTAGAAAGCTACGCTTGCAAATGCAGGAGAGGGGATTTTTATTAGCTGCCAGGTTTTCAAACAAAACCAAGCTGTTTGTAACAATGCAAATAGCCACGTGGCTTATGCTCTGGCCAGTATCATGCTGGTCATTAAAATTGATTTCGTAGAAATCCTTACAGCTTTCACAGGCACTCTGCCCACAAGAAAAGCTAAGAAGCCATCACGTACTTGTAGCACAGAAGATCCTTGGAAAGCATAAGAATCACGCAATTTTTCCAGTTCTAGGTGAACAATTGCCAATTACAAATTGATGTACTTCCTGCAATTATCTGCACATAGCAAAAAGTCATGTTTAACATTTACCATCTCTCTAACACTGCAAATTTACTGTCTTCTTAGCATTTATTTGCCTGTGCTCTTTTCTGTCCTAAGGTATGTTTACACAATCCAAAGGAGTGTCAAATGCACCAAGGCCAGCTGCTGGGCTGTGCAGGCTAGACCCACTCCCAGCTCTCTGGGTAGCTGGCAAGCCTTGCTGGGCTTGAGAAGTTCTAAGCACAATTTCACGTGTTTGTAATAATACCCAGCGTAAACAGCAAGAAATGAAAGTGCACGTCCCCTTTGAAAGACAAAAGGGGTATCTTCAACAAACCTACAAGACTACTGCAATCAAAATAGCACCCGGTATTTTAAGCTCCAGCACATTCTTTTCTGCAATGTCTAACTGTTGCAGGTGTTTCACTAGTACTTTATTACTGAAGCAATCCAGGCTCATGTGGCTCCCACTTTTCCACCTCCCTCTCTAACCAAACATATCTTGCAAACTCTCCCACCTCCTTCCAGTTAACTCTTTTGCCTTTGTTTCACATCTTACGTTTCAAGAAAAGACAGAACCTTATAACACACATATTTCATGCAACTCCACTTCCTCATGACAACCACGTTTGTATCACTGCAGCAACACAATGGCTCTTTTAGGACAGTTTCTGGCACATCATGCAATTATGAAGTCTCATTATTGTAAAGCAGTGATTTTTATTTCCCATCTGACAAAGAACAGTCAATCTTAAGTTTTGAAACTGACTTAATTCTATTTGCTTTGCCAACTTTGGATTAAAAGAAGACCAAGGGCACAGCTAAGAATAAGAGTAATGTTACTATTACTTCTTCCTTTCTTTCCAAAAGCAGTTAAGGGAAAAAGAACAGAATGGAGACTGAAGCACCTACAAATAACTTCATGCAGTTAAGTAATCATCTTTGTCAAACTATTGCTAGACCCAAAAGATAAGCTAAGAGAGTTAGTGTTGTTCAGCCTGAAGCAGAGAAGGCTCTGGGAAGACCTTATAGTAGCCTTCCAGTACCTAAACGGGGCTACAGGAGGGATGGGGAGAGACTCTTTATCAGGAAGTGGAGTGATAGGGTGATGGGCAATGGTTTTAAACTGAAAAAGGGTAGATTTAGATTAGATATTAGAAAGAAATTCTTTCCTGTGAGGATGGTGAGACACTGGAACAGGTTGTCCAGAGAAGTTGTGGATTCCCCATTGCTGAAAGTGTTTGAGACATGGCTGGGTGGGGCCTTGAGCAACCTGGTCTGGTGGGAGGCGTCCCTGCTCATGGCAGGGGGTGGAATTCAATGATCTTCCAACCCAAACCATTCTATGGTTCTATGATATAGGTGGTCCTCAGCTGAAGAGCTTTCCAGAACAGACTCATTCCCATTTGTAGCCATTAACACATTCTACAGCAATGCAACAGCACTGACTGGCAGCACAACTCCAAGACCGAGATTACCAGCATGACTTCAGACAACTTTAAACAGTACTAAATCACTTTCTCAAAGCAGGAAGTTGAAAACGATTGAGGAAGGTGACAGCTTACAGTTACCACCCCTACTGCAAATGTTAACACACCAGAAACCTACACACCAACTTCTCCACAAGCCAGGAAAGACTCTACAATTTAGTGACACAAGGTCAAGTAAAAGAAAACAGTATATAAAAAGAAGCCCAGAAAATTTGTTCTATTTTGAAACAGCATTAAAAAGCCCAGACACTACAATTCTGCTGCACACAGTAATATTGCCTTCCTTCAGCTGTCGCTAGTCAGCTGTGCCCCAGCAGCACCAATCTGAAGTTTAAAGCAGCCAGGGGCTCTCTCTAGTGATTAGTTCCAGGAAGACGCAGCACCAAAAGGGGAGAGCTTTTGTGGGAAGGCTACTGTCACGGCACGCTCATTGGATACTGTCAAGAGCATGGGGCGAGCTGTAACGTGTTGGACTGGGACACAGCCAAGTCAGAAAAGGCTCCGAAAAATGAGGACACAACATTGAGGCAAGAACAGAGCATCTGCATAGGGATTACCTCACCTGAGAAACACCTCCCAGTGCATTAAAATACAAGAGGCTGGTTGCCACAGACATGAATTCAGAAGCCAAGATTCTAATCGGGAAGAAAGGAGGAAGCTTTTGGTAGCAAAATCCTTCTATTGCTCCAGTGCCAGATTGGAAGGAAAAACATGCAGATGAACATGAAGTCACAGATCTGAATTAGAAAGATGGGAGCAAGTGGAAGGAACTTGAGTTCAAGCTCATTTCTTTTAGCCACATTCGCTTTAAGGGAAAACTGGCAGGTACAATAGAGCAAACGAGAGCAAAATATGCAGACAAAAGCAGAATTGTGAAAGCAATCTGAAGAGAAGATGTGATGGAAAAATAGAAGTCTAAAGCCAAGTCATTAAGAAATTCCCCTAAAATACAGGAGGGGAATCCCAAAAGAAAAAGCTACTAAAAGTAAATACATCAGAAGACAGTAATACTAGACAGTCCTGGAAATACACAAGTTAGAACACAGTGTCAATCTAACCCAGTTTAGGTCCATTTCAAACTTTCAGGAGATCCTACTTTGAGGAATTTATGTCAGTTAAAACAAGATGTTTTGAATGAACAGCTAAAGACCTGAAAAGAATCTCTGGATATAAAGAAAAAAAAAAATAATACTGAAGTGACATCCCTGCACATACCTGACCCACGGGTTTCCTCTTTCTTCCTCCCCACCCCTGCAAAGTTCCTATCTTGCAGTTGTAACTGACTGAGACACACTGTTCAGCCTGTAATTACTAATTGGTTGGTGTACTTAACTAATGCTTCTAGTTCCAAGAGGTTTAGGAGTTACAGCAAACTCCAGGTCTCTCAAAAGTATGGATAGAAATACTACAAAAGGGCTTTGACAGTCTCATTAAACTCCCCTATTAAAGCTGCACATCTCAACTACATGATGTTCTCTTCAAGCAGAATCAAGAGTATTCAGAGAGGTTGCCAAGTGCAATTGCTAACACAACTATGTTCCCGTCACCAACAATTAAAGATAGTTAGCTATGCCCTGACTAGATACTGGAAATTACAGCCATTATTCATTTCCTCATCTCAAAGCAACCTGTTGCTGTCAGAAGGGTTGTTGTAGAACGGGAAATGGGGCCTTCAAAATTTTGGAAAACTCCTCTAACACCATCATGTACCTCCCCTAGAACTGTTGCACAAACTCTCTACAGCTGTCCACTGTTTGAGAAGCTTTGCAGAAGAAATTTGTTGGAGCGTATCTGCTCTAATGTGGTATTGTTGATACTTACATCAAATAGAGAAAATGTGAGAAGTTGTGTGTCCTATTAAATGTGATCCAAAGTAAAATTCTGCTTAATGACTAGGCTTGAAAGCTCTACCAACCCCTACAAGAAGTAGACACGTCAGTCATGCCTAAACAAAACATAATTATGGAGCAAACTTTAGGAATACCATTAAGACAATAAAGGAAATGTGTATTGAAACTTTCATGTCATCCAAATATCAAGCACATTTAAAAGTCATGAATATCACACAAGAAGTAAGAAATAGAAAGAAGTTCTTCCTTGGCATTCTTCCACCCATCTTCAAACATCTGTTTCACAATAAACACGGATATCTCAAAGACAGTAGTCAAATGGAATATTATTTCACGTTACCAGTTGTTTCACTTGATAAACTAGTAATTTCCAAAATCCTTAGTTCTCCCACATGCTTCTTTTCACATTATCTTCCTAGTTTGAGAAGATGTTATCTGAATTTGGTTACAAACCAATAGCTGATTTAATCAGAGTGACATTTAATCTACCACAAAATGAAAAGCATCAATTGCTTTTTCACTTAGGTCACAAGGTAAGAATTGATCAAAATCTGTCCAGTTTCCAAGAGGCCTAATCCACATGAATGCAATGACATTTTAGCAGTTGAAGAGGAAATGCCACAATGTAATTTCAGCAAAAGGATTTCATTCAGGTGCAGCTCTCCTAAAACACTCGTCCTACACTTTACTACCTCACCATGGCAAACTTCAGGTTTCTAAAACAAAGTCAGTGCTCAAGGGACATAAAGTAATATGAGATGAAAGACAATCATTACAGGTGACAGTCATGTTTATCATCTGTGTTGCAAAACAGCCACTTTAACTGCAATGGATGGCCAGAATGGGAACGTAAACTATTAAAAACAGGTGCCAATGTAACAGGAATCTCTGCTGAATGAGAATGCGTCTAATAGTAGGGGCACTTGCCTTTCATTTTAACTAAACAGGATACACAACCAATCTGAGGTCTTCAAAAACACCAATTACTTTGAACTATTAGGATTAATATAAACAACTCGCCAATAATTTCACTTTATGCACACTGCCTTTTGTTTTCAATTGAAGTCAGTCAGCTGTTAGCTATTTCAGCCCTACCAAGGAGACTTTAGTTTGCAGTGACACAGAAACACTGCTAAGTACTAGGCCACTGTCATTTAAAGAGGACACAACTGTTCTCAAGTTTGTTGAGCAATTTATACATTCAAAATATATAGACAGCAAGCTCTACACTCTTTTATGCACATACAGCTTATAAGCTTTGAAGAAAAAAAAAAAGTACTAGATGTTTTGTTGATGTTTAAAAGAAAGCTTTTTCAGAAAGGTTAGGTAAGTGACTTCATAACAAGTTACCACAAAGCAAGTTGCAGAGGATTCACAGCACATTAACTAATTACAGTAATTGCCCACGTGTGCACACTTATCCTGCCATAAATTCAAGACAATTTTAAAAAGAAGCACAGCAAGTGTACTGTTACAAGGTTCTCTCAGATGAGCTTCACCATCCACACCCAACCTTACCCAGCGGGGCAGGCAAGGAGCTGTACACCTCATCCTGCCTCTCCGAAGATTTCTCCACTCTGGTCCCCCTTCCTGCCCTTTTGACTTTTTAATTATTTAATAAAAAAAAATAAAAGCCTGCTCAGTTTGAAAGGTGGAAAAAAAAATAGATTTGATCCAATTTGGTTCAAGAACAGCTAAACAGGATCACCGATAGAATAGATTACCTAAGTTGTTGATAACTTCTTGAAGAAGTAATTAGCAGGCCTAAAGCAAAGTCCCCCTGGGCCAAGGTACAGCTCACAAGGACACAGGGCACATGTGCATATGCACCCCATTTGCAACCTTCAGAACCTAACTAGGAAGAAAGTTTCAGCATGTTAACCAGGATTCAGAAGCATATGGCCAAGAAACTCAGTCTAAATTCACTGAAGTATTTTTAGTAATTTACCAGATGTGAAGATTGTTCTGGTGTGCTCAGCTGTTTAAAACAAAACGTATCTGGATGTAGTTCACCACAGCAAAATAAAACAGCCAAGTAAACATACACAGTCCCAAAGCTTGCTATAGTGTAACACTGGTTTAATAACTAATGCTGCTACTAAAGGGACAGTATCAAAGCTCTTTTAACTTGTTAGTAATTTAGGCTAGTTCTACCTTCTCCTTTCATTTTTCAAGTTACAGTTCTGTCCTGTGCAGATTAAAAGCATTTACAGAATTAAAACCTAAAAATGAGCCAATCAACTCCAAAACGTAGACTTAAACAAACCCAACACACACATCCCCCCCCATCAATTTCAGCCACAGTATCAACTGTGCCAGCTTAAATTTGTAGCCAAACCTCACAGGCACTCATTTCACGTGAGAATTAAATGTAAACAATGTAATTTTAGCAGTGAAGAAAAATATTTCTTCTGCCATTACAAGGCTGTAGACATTTCATAATGGAATATATGAATACAGGGACTGAAAAAACGCCCAAAAGCAAAGACCAGAGAGAACCTTCATCATCTATTATCTCCCACAGCAATGTCCTTCTGAATTCAAAAGTAAAGACAAATCTAGGCTTCTCTATGTAGACAATCAAAACAGGCAAGATGAATCAATTTTTTTTTATACACAAAGTATGATGTGCATTTATTTTCCTTCCAGGTGAGGTTTCCTTAGCTGGTAAGCAGTCCGATTTCTACAGTGGTATAATCCCACAGTTTAAGTGGGATTTTGGGTTAAGCAGTAGTGATCCAAATCCATTTGAACCTGGAAGACTTCACATGAGGTTTAAATTTCATCGAATACATTCACCCTTTCAGTTGATTCAATTAATTTTGAGTGACCTTGCTTGACCAAGGCTCTAAGAGCAGGACCTTTAGGAACCTGTTTAAGAGAAATCCACTTACATCACTTTTCCTGTTTTCACACAGTTGTTTCTTTTTGATTGCTCCACTAGCCCTCTGAAAACTCCCAACTTCATTCAGAGCAATAATCCCCACTCATCAAACACACAAAGTAAAAAAAAAAATAAATAAATGTTTTTAGAATATTTAGTGCCTCAACATTTGAATCAAATGGTGTTTAGAAATTATAGGAGTTTGATTTCTATTTTATGGAACAATTTGGAAAAAGATAATCATCAAGTCCAACTACAATTACCAGTAAGTCCACATTAAACTACAGCATGAAGACACAAAGTTTTTTTGTTTTGTTTGTTTTTTTATTACACAGCCATATTTCTTGGTACTTAGGACAATAAGTACATTTTAACACCTGTTCTTTTCTAGATGTATGCTTCTGTGTCTCAGTCATTGTTCCATGTCTGAGACTGAAAATTAGTATTATAGTTACTTAAATATTAGCAAAGGGATGAAGACATATAACACACCATATTTATGTTTTTGTTGCCCTTTGAGGACCAGAACTTGCAGAGAAACATGACTGAAGCCACAATAACAGGCAGCTTCAATAACGTGCCAAACACCTGACACCAGGACAAGCAGTGCTCAGTGAACTGTGCCACCTGCCCATGAGTGTCCAGAACTGCATAAACAAAACCACGCAGCATTTATGCCACCACTGTCACCATAGGCTCTGTTGGGACACTAACCTTCACCACAGAGGTGTGTTATGTTGCCCATGATTTGGGATTGATACATACAATGATAACATCTATTACCACTAGCATTCGTGACATGCACAAATTTGGCCACCCCTCTCCAAACTTCCTGTGCAAATCTAGTATATTCCACTCTTCCCTCAAGCGCTATAAACCAGTAGATTACAAGGCATAAGCCAAGAAGGAAAAGTAGTTGCTTTGCACAGGCTCATCAGATGATGATGCCATTGAAGCTGATGACTTGTGTTAATTTAATAAGCGCGTGTTGGATGAGAATAAACTTATGCTGTCATACTTCTCCAGTGGACCAGGCTGGATGTCAAATGACTTCTCTTAAGGAAGTGCACATGCTGCCTCCTCCCTGAGCAACCAAAACATTGCTCATGCATGGAATCATTCCAGTGTTTTTAAAGGTGTTTCTAACTCTGAATTTGTCTATGTGTTCTCTTCCAAAAGAGACCTTCGTAGATGAACCTACAGCCAGTTCTGACCCAAGTCAGGCTGGTTACACTTTTACTCCCTGTACATGCTTCCCTTGTGTTTCTCTGTTGACACTGTGCTCCTCCCCACTATTTCCCCTGCAGCTCTAATGCTTCTCCTCAACTAGTGTCATAGGAAACTTCAAAAAGACAGCTGGAGAACAGCATGATGCTAAGAGAGAGCAAACCCTCTTGATTCTCAGCAGAAGCTCATCCAAATGTAATAAAGACAAGGTGAACAACCACCTGCAGATGTTTCTGCTGGAGCAGCAAGGTAAGCAGTCCATTTAAAAAGAGAGGAACCACCTAAGGTAAACTGTGGTCCTACATCGTTAGCAACAAATGAAGACACCTAAGGACAACACATTCACGAGCTGAAAGAAATCAAGGCTTAAAACATGCTCGATGCACGTCTGCAGAAGTACAACAGTAGCTTGTGGGCAAATTCTGCACTACCCCAGAAAATTCCCACAAGTTCCCCCAACGCCTCCAACACCTTCTGAACTTGTGAAAACGCTGACAACTGATCTTGGGGCGGAATTGGAGCCTGCTCCGGTCTCCAAGTGACCCCATGTCATACTCTCACGGCAACAGCGCTTCAGGCCTCCAGGGAAGCGCGATGCGATGTGCAGAAGAAATCCAAACACCCTTTCCCTGCCGGCTCCGGTACTCCTCGGGGAGCTTAACTCCTTCAACCAGCCCCAAAGGGCGAGGCCGTCTCCCTACACAAAGCCCCCAGACCACCTCCGACACCGGCCGCACGTCCGGGCACGGCCCCTTCCTCCCCAGGGAAGGGCAGGAGGATGCAGGGGGAGGGCAGAGAGGAGCGAGGGACCCCCCACCCTAATTCCCATCCGCCTCCTCACCAGTCGGACTCGTCCTCCTCGCAGCCTGCCAAGTGCACCACCTCCTCCGGCCTGACCAGCTCCGCGTCGTCCAGGAGACTGTTGCCCTCCTCGCCGTCCGTGCCGCCTCCGGGCTCCTCGATGGGGGGCGGCCGCCGGGCGGCGGCCCTGGGGCTGAGGCAGCGGCCGTCGGGCGGGGAGGCGGCGACGGCGGGAGGGGACGGAGAGGGCCCGCCGCCCAGCAGGCGCTTGGGGCTGGCGGGGGCGGCGGCGGGCAGGGCGCCGTGGCGGCTGCGGAGCTGCTCGTTCTGCTTCTCCAGCTTCTTCACCAGCTCCTGCAGCTTCCGCACCTCCGCGTCCGCGTTCACGCCCGAGCCGACGTCCTCCATGGCGCCCGCCGGCTGAAGGGGCGGCTGCGCGGGGGAAAGGCGGCCCGCGCCGCCCCGTCTACATGGCCCGGCGGCGGGGGAGGGCTATGGCGCGGCGGGGCGGAGCGGACGGTGGGGTGGGGCGGAGCGGACGGCGGGACGCGCATCCGGCCGTCGCCGCTACCGCCGCCATCTTACCACCTCCCCCAGGCTGCCGCGGCCCGGCCCGGCCCGGCCCGGCCCGCCCCGAGGTCCTGACGTCATGGCCGTAACGCGGAAGCGTAACCGTTCGTCCCGGCTTCTCCTGCTGCCGGGGTGGGGTGATGATGGAGGCCCTTGGGGCACGGCTCCTCGGGGCCCCGTCAGGGAAAGGGGCTGCCCGATGTGCCCCAAATGCCTTGGAGCACAGGAGGTGTGCGCCTGGTCTGTGTCAGGAACAGCGTGGCCGGCAGGACTAGGGCAGTGATCGCCCCCCTATACTCGGTGCTGGTGAGGCCCTGCCTCGAGTGCTGTGCCCAGTGTTGGGCCCTCCACC
>VXBJ01000603.1:1213179-1254590 GCA_013400055.1 Nycticryphes semicollaris
GAGGGGTCTGGAGAACAAGTCTTAGGAGGAGAGGCCGAGGGAACTGGGGTTCAGCCTGGAGAAAAGGAGGCTGAGGGGAGACCTTGCTCTCCAGCTACCTGAAAGGAGGGTGCAGAGAGGTGGGGGTCAGTCTCTTCTCCCAAGTCACAGGTGATAGGACAATAGGAAACGGCCTCAGGTAGTGCCAAGGGAGGTTTATATTGGATATTTGGAAAAATTTGGTCTCCAAGAGGGTTATTAAGCATTGGAAGAGGCTGCCCAGGGAAGTGGTTGAGCTTCCACCCCTACAGGTATATAAAAGACATGTAGACATGGCACTGAGAGGCATGGTTTAGTGGTGTCTTTGTCAGTGTTAGGTTAATGGACTTGATGATCTTAAAGGTCCCTTCCAACCTAGATGATTCTATGATCCAAGGCCCTCGAGAGGGTCTTGGGCCCTCGGTGTGCGACAGGTACATGAGCTGTTCCCTGGATATCGCTTGAGCCTTTCATATTGCATAAATATATATATATGTTCATAGAAAAAGTGACATGAAATTGGCATCAGCAAACAAGACTCTTACACTCTTAGGTTTAAGGAATTAGTGGGGCTTGGGGGGGGTTGTGTCTCCAAACTTCATCTGCTGGCATCCTGGGGATGCTCTGCTTCCTCTTCCCCATGCCACTGGGAGACGGTGGCCTAAGTGCCATCCCTTCACCAGTTTATTCTTCTTCCCAAGCTCCACCTACTCAACAGCTTCATTTTGGAGCCTGCAGGTGCTGGGGAGAGGAAGAATGAGAGTAAGCGGGCTGGAGGGGGACTGGAGTTAGCAGGGGATGACACCACAGATGAGGAGCACTTCCCAGGCTGAGGGAGGGAAGAAGGGAAACAAGACTGAGGTCCTCGGACCTGTGGGTTGTGCTGAGGAGGTGCAAAGCTTGGGGACAGTAAATGCCACGTGATCATGTTTGGGTTGTGTTAGGTGTGGTCCATGGACTGCTGGGGTATTGAGGCTGCCAGCAGCCTTGTGCACGGGGACAAAGATGGGGTCGCTTCCTTGCCTTATGCAAATATCACCTTAAGTACTTAATATTACAATACTTCTGGGATGGTACCTTTTAATAAAGCAATTTAAATTATTCCTATGGTGACCCCTGTCTTCCTTATTTGCTAGCAAAACAGCTTTCTATCAGCAGCAAGCTTTACCACAGATTTTGTATAATTGTTACGACTATGAAACTATTAAACAGTTTTGGCCCATGAGCTGAGACCTTTGGGATCATTGATACCGTGGCAACCCTTAGAGACTGGTCTGTAAACCAGTTTCTAAATCCGGTTCATTCTCTCCTAAGTCTGCATCATCTGGTACCAAGTGCTTTAAAGGAGGCCAGGTACATTCTGTGAGCACAGTTACTTCGTGAGCAGAACTTACAGCCCTCTGAAAGGCAAGCCAAATCATCATCAAAAGGTTTTTGACAATAAGTGTCTTCTGTGACACTGACACTTCCAGTGACACTGCAGACAATTCAGCGGTTGATGGGTGTACTAGTGGTCTTAACCTCTGCAGGGAAGTTTATTCCAACTTTGATTATTTATAGCAGGGCTACGATGTATCTTCCTTATTCTTTTTCTAAAGGTGCTCACTTGAAACGTTGGTGTCATGATAAACCTTCAGTCACCTGCTTTTGTAATAGCAATAGGAGGAGTTCAGTCCTTTCTGACCTGCAGCTGCTGGGATCGGCGTGGGGCTGGTGGCTGGAGCTGGGAGGGGGACAGAGGGTGAAGCGAGGCTGTGATGAAGGGCTCTTCCAGGGGACACAGGCGGACAGCGTGGAGAAGGACCTGGACCAGAAAGAGCCCCAGGCTCCTGGGAGCTGCTGAGTCAAACTGCAGCTGTTCCTGGTGATGATGTCATGTTTAGGGACCTCCTCCATCGTGTAATGGGGGCAGCCCTGCGAGCCCCCGAGCCTGCTGTGGGCTGCCTGCATCCCGCCTCTCCGCTCCTTCCTCTTCCTCCTCCCTCCCTCTTCCCCCAGCCCCTTTTATAGCCTGTCTGTCCCTCAGAATCTCTGGCCCAACTTTCTGTCCCCTGCTGATGCCATTACTTTGCTGCCAGCAACTCTAGCAATTAGGTCTCCTGACACACACGTGTGGATGGGAAGAAAATGAGAAAAAAGTTTGAGAACAGCTGAATCATTTGCTATTTTTGCAAACAGTAAAGGCAGTTGAGACGAACAAAGGAGGTCCCTGGTTAATAGTCACCATAGCCTGTGCTTGAACAGCAAGGACCCTGATCCTGCTTTCTCATTCACTCTCGTGCTGCGAGTGCCCTTCTCATGTTTTGGGAACTGAGGAGCAGCAAGGCTTGGACCAGGAAGTTCCCATTCAATATCAGCTTAATAATGGGCTTACATGAGCTTCTCAGTCATCAGATTCCAAGCTTGGACTGGCCAGATGTGAGAGACACACCCGAGCAGAGATCCCTGGGTGTTGATATGCAAACAACATTAATTGGTAATAATGCCACAAAAATGAAATCTTTCCACTGTGTTATAAGAGCAAGGGAAATTCTTCTGCACATGAAATTAGACATGTTGCTGGTTGGTTTTGGGTTTTTTTGTCCTGAGCAGCTGCAGTTTGTTCCCATACTGTCTTTTCCACACACACAGAGAAGGAAGGGCAAAGCAGTGTTGCCACAGCAGTATTTTCCAGATCTCGGTACCTGCCTGGGCACTTCCCTCCTCCGACTTGGGGCAGGTCCTTAACTCACATGATGAGAGGGAAATGAGGAGTGCTCCCTCCAAAGGAAAAGAAGCCTGGACAAGGCTTCCATGTCACTCAGATAATTCATCACACGTCTCTCTGACAAGCGGTTCCTGAGAAAAAGGCCACCAGGAGCCTTTTTTTTGGAGGCCTTTCAGCTCTCCAGCATGGACAGCCCTGTGGTTAGTTTCTCGTGGATGTATTGCTGGTTTCTCATGAACTGCATTGTTGGTTTTAAATCTGGCAAAACTGTTAGAATCTGACTGTGAAACCTTTCTTTTCACTCATCGCTTGGGAGAACAGAAGATCCCTTGGGGGAAGAATACATGAAGGTGCACGGTGGGAAGTTCACATTTGTAGCAAATATTTAACTTCACGCCTGGAAAACTCAACTGGTTTTTAAGCAGCTTTGCTTAGTCTCCTGCAGAAGGTTGTTGCCTGCCAGGACTTCTCCCAGGAGGTGTTCAACAGCTCCACACACGTTCACGTTAGCCAGCATTTATCTAAACCTTTGACAAAGTAGAAAGTGCCACTTGTCATTACAATGTATAGTGTGTGCGAACATTGCGCATGCAGTGGAGTAGGTAATGCCTCTTTCATAATATGTCCCTTTCAGAATTAAATTCAAAACTGTTCAGCTGGTTCTACTGAAAGAACCAACATTGTAACTTCAATTATTTATGAAAGATATCTCTGACTATATCTGGCCTCACAAGTGGTGCGACAACACATTTAACCCTTTAGTTAGGGTGACTTTGAGTTATGGCATTTGGAAACTTGGTCACTGTCTTTGCACACATCTTCAGTAACTGTCAGAGAATCACAGAATAATTCAGGTGGGAAGGGACCTTCAGAGGCCATCTAGTCTAACCCCCCTGATATGAGCAGGGACATCTTCAGCTAGATCAGGTTGCTCAGAGCCCTGTCCAGCCTGGCCTTGAATGTTTCCAGGGATGGGGTATCTACCACCTCTCTGGGCAACCTGGGCCAGCATTTCACCACCCTTATTGTACAAAATGTCTTCCTTCTATCTAGTCTGAATCTTCCCTCTTTTAGTTTAAAGCCATTACCCCTCGTCCTATCGCTAGAGGCCCTACTCAAAAGTTTCTCTCCATCATTCCTGTAGGCCCCCTTTAAGTACTGACAAGTGACAATAAGGTCTCCCTGGAGCCTTCTCTTCTCCAGGCTGAACAACCCCAACGTTCTCAACCTGTCCTCATAGGAGAGGTGCTTCAGCCCTCTGGTAATTTTTGTGGCCTCCTCTGGACCCACTCCAACAGGTCCATGTCTTTCCTGTGTTGAGAGCTCCAGAGCTGCTCAGGGCTCCTGGGTTTCTGTCCTCTAGAAACTGTGAACAGCAGTGAATCTTATAAAGGAATCTGTGGGTATATACACTTAAAAGTCTTTATAAATCTGTTTACTACTTAGACTATCGTGGGTGAGAGCGACCCACATTAACGACCTCAGTCTTTTTACCAAGTTACAGCCTGCCTGAAGGGCAGGCAAGATTCCAGCTATGTTCTGCCAATGAAAGTACATCTATCTTTGGTATCATCGAGTATAAAATACAGCTCTTTGGCATGAATGTACGTGCCTCTTCTTTTTTCTGCACAGAAAAAAAAAAAAAGATGTTAACAGTTCGACCACAACCATCTTTAAACATGTATTTTATGGTCCAAATCTGGAGCAAGAGCTATTCTAGGATACTACACAAACAGATTTCTAATGAAGCTGGTATTCATGGGGCTAGAAATTGTATGAACAAATATGTACTTCAGTCTTTATAATCTGTATAATTAGTTTAGACTGATTACTCTCTTCAAAGATTATTATCACAATTGAGCGTCGTAATAAAATTTTCATATAGCAGAATCACGGAATGGCTGAGGTTGGAAGGCACCTCTGGAAGTCATCTGGTCCTACCCCCCTGCTCAAGCAGGGCCACTTAGAGCCAGTTGCCTAGGACTGTCTCAGGAGGGTTTTTGAGTATTTCCAAGGAAGGGGACTCCACTACCTTTCTGGGCAACCAGTGCACAGTCACCCTCACAGTTAAATGAATAAATAAATAACTAACTGTGTCTTGTTGTTCAGACAGAGCCTCCTGTGTTTGAGTTCCTGCCCATTGCTTCTGGTCCTGTCACTGGGCATCACTGAAAAGTGCCTGACTCCATCCTCTTTGCACCCTCCCATCAGTAAGACCCCTGTGAGCCTCCTCTCTTCTAGGCTGAACAGTCCCATCTCTTTCAGCCTCTCCTCATAGGAGAGATACTCCAGTCCCTTTATCAACTTTGTGACATACTCGAGTATGTCGAGGTCTCTCTTGTACTGGGGAGGCCAAACCTGGACACAGTACTCCAGGTGTGACCTCACCAGTGCTCACCAGAGGGGAAGCATTACTTCCCTTGACCTGTTGGCAATACTTTGTCTAAGGCAGACCAATATACTATTCACCTTCTTTTTGGTAAAGACACGTTGCTGGCTCACATTCAACTTGGTGTCCACCAGGAACCCAGAGTCCTTTTCTACCAAGCTCCTTTCTAGCTGGGTGGCCCCCCAGTGTATACTGGTGCATGAGCTTGTTTCTTCCCAGGTACAGGGCTTTGCACTTGAGGTTCCCGTCAGACCGTTTCTCCATCCTGTTGAGGTTCTTTTGAATAGCAGCATGACGCTCTGGTGTGACAGCCACTCCTCCCAGTTTGGTGTCATCAGCAAACTTTCTGAAGGTACACTCTGCCCCATTATCTAGGTCATTAATGAAGATGTTGAGCAGGACTGAACTATGTGTTCCCCTGGAGTGTACTGCTAGTAACTGGCCTCCAACTGGTCTTTGTGTTACTAACCACCACCTTTTGGGCCCAAATCACTGCAGACACTCCACAAACTGTTTGAATATTCACACTAGGTTCATCATCGTGGTATCTGAGTACCTTCTAAGGGTTTAAGGTTTTTTACTCCTTGCACTTTTTGCACTTCTTTTTTTTTTTTTTTTTCAGATTATTTGCACATCTGTGTGTACATTTCATTAACAAATGCAAATTCATTTTTGTTGTGGAGTTAGCTACGTTTATCAATCACTTGGAAATAACTTAATTGCCCTTTAGAAACTTGCTGAGCTCAACGTACTTAAAATGGTGTGGTGAGATCGAAGTGACTCAGAATACTGGGAAAAGATTTTTTTGTTGTCAAGAAGATTCATGATTTATGTTCATTTGCAGACTGCAGTGATTTCATTCACTTGGGTAACACTGAGTGAAACTTTATATGTCTCCACCCGTATGAGGCAATCTTCTGTTCTAACATTCAAAAAAAGTTTCTAAATTTACTGAGAACTCCCCTGACACGCCTGTATTAACAAGCCAGTGCTGGAAGGAAAAAATACTTCATTGCGCTCAAGAACTTTGTAACACAGTTTCCCCTATGCACTTTTTTAAAAGGAAAAAGCACGAAATCTTCTTCAGAATGCAAAACAATTGGAATGCGAGCAGCTTTCAAACATGTTGGCAGTTTGAAATGCTGTGCTTATGTGCATAGTGAAAAAGTTAGTATGTTTTAAGTATCTTTTTGGTTAGATTTTAAAGAAAATTTGTAACTGAAGGAGGGAGAGAGGGTATACCAATAGAATAGACCAAACTTTGCCATTAAATTAGGCTTATGCTCAGTTGGTTCATTAATGACTTGTATTTATCAAGGCTGTGCTTCTGTCTGAAGAGGATATGCTAATACTGACAAAAACAATGCAGATTTACAATCAAGAAGGGAAGATGTGTGGCCAGTTTTAAAGCTGGTGATTGTAATAGAGACTGTGCGCAAACAAAAGAATTACCAAAGAAGCCACAGATATTACCCCCATTCTTAAACCTGGAGAGAAAACGAGAATATGTTTGTTTCAGAAGTGGTGTATGGCTGTATAATTAAAAACTAGTACAATGCAACTTCAACTTTTACTCTTTTTTGCCCTTTTCTTTTGGGTTTTGAGAAAGCATGTGGCTATTTTGACGGGTACAGAAGGTGTCTGTCGCCATCTAGTGACACCACGTTGCGCATGAATCAGAATGGGGCACCTAAACTGAGCCTTCCCAGGGGTCCCAGGAATCTTGACAGCCTCTTCTGGAGGACTTTAGGTTAACAGACCTCGGTTACCACTCTGGAGGCTCACTTGGGAGGTCACCACTGGAGGCTCAGGCTCACTCCTGAGGCGGTGTACCAGAGAGTACAAATATGTGCAGAGAGTTTCTGGTGGGATGGTTCGTTCTGTACCTGTGCAATGGGGTGGTAGCACAGGTATACAAGTACTCTGGCTTCTGCACTGACAATTCCCTGCCCAGATTTTGGGAGCACTTGGAGAGGAACCCCTGCTCACTCCACAGTGGAAGGCATTTCTTGTATTTGGAGGATGCCGTAAAGTAAATCTTACAGTGTAATGGGTCCCAACGCTTACTGATCTTCTTCTCTTCAACATCAGCATTATTATTTATCACAGTGTCATGATTCCTTTTCCTCTGGATTCTTGTATGGTAATTCTTTTTTAATATATTGAATGAGGGATGATTTTACCCAACCACAATAAACCAGTAAATAATGCATAGGATTGAGCAAAACATGCCTGCTCCCATTGCTGCTTTTTCAAGTGCCATTCACTCTGTGGTCTTCTGTTGCTCAACTAAACTAAACAGCTCCAGGGAGGAGTTGAGTTAGCCACTGTGGCCTCTGTCAACAAGGAAAGGCCCTGCAGGGGGGAAATCAAAAGAAAATTCAAATTCATTGGTTCCTAGAGCATGTTTCTCAGTGCCTAATTAAGTGCATACCTTCTTGCTGAAGTCCACAAGAAGAACCATCATTAGATTTCCCACCGCAAGAATATTATAGGATTTGTGAATGAGAAGCAAATTGGCAAAATATTGTTTAGAAACCACAATGGATTATGAGAGCAGGCTGTGCAAGGGAGGGGGGGCAGGAGACACCCCTGGAAGGGGTTGAGTTGCAAGCAAATGGGCCTCTCATGGTGGCTCTCAGCAAAGTCACAGGAAAATACTCTAATCTTGAAATGGCAGGTCACTCACATAAGTCATTAGCCTCCCCTCCCCCCCATTTGTAGATGGAGTAAAAAAATCAGGAAAAATTATTCTATTATTTTCCTATAGAATTATTTGCTTCTCTCCCAATGTCATCACAACATTCACCAGGCAGACTAAATAACTGGGGTTTTTTTCAGTAATGACTTATTGACTGTAACAGCATGATCATCTTCCAAAATACACAGTACAAATAATCTTATTTATTTCCCCGTGTTTCTTATTTTAGTTTACAGGCATTTTAAAGACTATTAAACATTAAAAAAATAAACTGATAAGATGGTCCATTTCATTATCCACACTCCTGCTCTGTATTTCCACTGTTTCTTTAATCATTCCCCTTAGATTTTAAGATCTTTGGTTGGAGTGATCATTGGAGTTCTGTTTATTAAGTGCTTCATTTGTTATTAGTACACCTAATAGTACTATTCAATGGGAAGCCAAGCTCTGCTGAATGTAAGTAGCTGAAATATTAATTTAAGAATATTGGTGCTACTCAGTTGATTTGAAGTATGAGCACATTCTGAGCCAGAATAGTTCAGTCAGATAACTGTGGAAGGTGTCTGAAGTTCCTTTAAGTCAAGAAATTATCTTAAGTACTTATCCCAAAGGAAAAAAAATCATAGGAAATAACTCCATACTCAATTAACTGAGAAACCCTTAATATTACATGTAAAGAGAGAACCTACAAGCAACAGAAAAACTAAAAACATCATGCCAGACAGAAGGCATATAGAAAGGCGAAAGTGTCAAAAATCAAGCGTAGGCAGAAGCTGAAAAAAAAAATAAAAAAAATTCAAGCAAATAAAAGGTACCTTGGCCACGTCAGCAAAAAAGGAGGGGCTACCTTATAAAACATAGATGTGGTTGCACATAAGGGTACTCCAGGTCCCACCCCAAACCACCTGAGTATTTGGCACAGCATCAGCGTCAGTAATGATAATGCCACAGTAACAGGGACAAACCCAGGGATGTTAATGCGAATGGGTGTGGAAAGAGAAATTGTCATGTGAAAGGAGGAACTGAAGGGCAAAGAGCTCAGCTCTCAAGGATGCCCTGTAACCGAGATAATAAAGCCAGTTGGCAATACCATATGATTAAAAAAACGCAACTAATCCAAAACCCAACGAAGTAGCAAACTTTAAGGAGAAAAATTATGCACAAAAGTGTATTTAGGATGATCTCAGTTACCTACAAGGACTCAACATTTTTGGAAAGAAAAAAAAGATATAAAAATACATAAAAACGGGAGAAATAGCTACCAAAGACCGATTGTGCCAAATTAACTTGGTATTTTATTTTGCCAAAATATGTGATGTTTGCAATAAAGCAAATCCATGTTGGTTTCAGTAAAGTGACTGACAAGGTGTTATGTAGAAGTCAGTGTGATGGTGCAAGAAAATCAACGGGAAGAAACCAGCTGAAGGTCAAGAGCAATAACTGTACTTACACGAGAATGCTCAGGCTGTAGGGAAATAATTTGTGTAACTGTGGGTTAGGGATTGACTGGGGGGATTGTAGGGATTGACTTTATAATTTCTGTTAATTATTACATCCAAAGAATAGAAACAATGAAATACACTGGTGACAGAAAGAAAGTATCTGGCATGCATGGTAGGGCTGAACTGCCATAAAGCAAGGGCTCAATTAACAGAAGTCTAATGCAATGAAGGCAAGGGACTTAAAGACTAGGAAGAATTTCTTCAGTAAGCACAGGTCTGTCAGCTGCTGACAAAAGGTGAAGAAAAAAAGGCCTGGTTGGTTTAGTCAATTTTCCATCTCAGGATGTCCAAAGACTTCATTATGAAAAATGAAACCACATCTATAGGTGCCTTGTTCCAAGTAGGTTAAAGTGAAATATTTATGCAACTGTATAAGTTGAGACCTTAAGCAGAGCACTCAGAACAATTCTGTCACAGTGAAGAAAGATTAATACATCGTGGGAGAAGTTCAGAAAAGAGGTCCTTAAAATGGCCAAAGAAACACTGATACCTTCAGTATAGGCCAGAAAGTGCCTTGTGTAGAACCATAGAATCATTCAGGTTGGAAAAGACCCTTGGGATCATTGAGTCCAACCATCAGCCCCACCCTACAAAGTTCTCCCCTGCATCATATCCTTCAACACCACTTCTCAATGACTCTTGAACACATTCAGGGATGGGGACTCAACCACCTCCCTGAGCAGCCTGTTCCAGTGTCTGACCACTCTTTCTGTGAAAAATTAATTCCTAATGTTCACCCTGAACCTATCCTGTTGCAGCTTGAAGACATTCCCTCTTCTTCTGTCACTAATTACCTGTGAGAAGAGACCAGCACCAACCTCTCTACAATGTCATTTCAAGTAGTTGTAGAGAGTGATGAGATCTCCCCTCAGCCTCCTCTTCCTCATGCATGTAATAATTACCAGTGTGCCAGTGTATATAACATGTTGCAAGTATCCACTGACAAATATCTTTTATATATATATATTTTAATATGAATATCTATATATATATTTGACTTCAATCAAAATGCTAAACTGAGGTATTACAGCATGGTAAGTAACATAGCAATATAACTATTCTACCTTGATGCCAGGGAGAATATAAAAATTTATAATCCTTTTAAATAATTGTATTTCCCCATCAAAATTAAAATAAAGAAGTAATATCTAAACCATCACGGAAAATCTCTTTATTGAGGGCCTGACAATAGCAAGCTCAACCCAACATGTACGCTTGCTTTATTACAAGTTACCTTCTATGTGAATCCTTCTCAGCAAATATCCCTCAGCCCTCACAAGTATTATAGTCTGTGCACTCACAACTGAACTGACTTTATCATTTGCAGCTTGAAACAGTCTTTGGAGTATGCCAGTGAGTTGTGACCTTCTAAATGCCTTTGTTGCTTGGTGGAAAGGCTGAGTGACTCATTGTGAGGGATTTGTGGAGGATGCAAAACTAGAAAGAATACATGGGACAGATTCAGGCCAGGTGGGGCTGAAGTCAGTGCTGCTCTAAAGCTAAATATGAACCAAGATTCGGCTTCCTCCAGGAGGAGGAAGCTGCCTTGGGCTGAGGCACCTGCGGTAATGCTGTCTTGCCCCCATCACACCCAAGCCCCCACGTTAGGGCATGGTAGGATGCTGGTGTTTGGTGCGATAAGACGCATTTGGCACTTCCTTTTTAACAGGTCTGAGCCTGTTCCAGTGCTGCACAGTTCTTAAAGTACAGAAAGCCCTACATAAAAGCTAAGCTATATTCAGACCTCAAAAGATGTCTGCCAAAATGACAGAAGTCAACCCTTGGTGGAAAGTTCAGAGTAGAGAGAAAATTCAAAGGCCTTCTTATTTTTAACCAAGAATGTAGCGGTTTGTCTTGATTTCCCAGCTCAAACAATGCGTCAGGCTGGCGAGAGTGAGATATTTTCTATGGGCTCAGTTCCTACTATTGTTTACAAGCCAAATGTGAGGCTAGATAGTAATGGGTCAGCCCACTCGTAGTCATGGCACAGGCATCTCTTACTAGTGACATGCCTGCGTATTAGAACAAAGAAACATGTGAAGGCAAGGGACTTACAGTCGTCTTCCTTTCTCAGAAGCATTTTGGCAAGAAAATTTTGAGAAAAAATGTTAGGGTTTCTCCAGAGAATTTTATTGTTATTTTTACATAATGCTTTTCATGCTGGTCACAACTGATTTTTTTCCTAGGAGTTATAGCTAAATAATTATCTGAAAATACTGGATTTGTGATAGAGTCCAATGAAGCATAGGGGTGTAGTACTTTGGCAAGAGCAGGATTATTGGCTGCTGTTCATACTGTCGTATTTTTGCAGTTCAAAGTGATGAAGCAAATTGCATTGTTTGACCTAATCTTTCAATAGGTGGATGACAAGTTGTGTGTGTGTGTGCACGCATATGTATCTCTGTGTCTACACATGCACATACATGTACATGTGCATCTATTAAGTGCTATATTTACAGACCAGGTTGGATTTGAAGAATTTACAAATCTGGGCTTCAAACAGAACACGAGCAGGTTTAGTCTTGAACTAAAGGAGGTTGCAAGAAAGCAGGAATGAAGCATGAAGTGGAGGCTCCCAAACTGTCCCCATACCTCAATTTTAAGAGATTTAAGGAACAATGAAGATGTAGAATTGTTTTCAGCAAGGCCATAGCTGTGGGCATGACACTGCAAAGGATGCAGCTTTCATTTCCATTCAGCTTTGCTCACAGCAATGGAATTCAGGGGGGTTGAATTAGACCAAAAAAAAAAAAAAAAGTTATGTTTTATGTCCCTACTTTATTTAACCAGTCACTATTACTTGAAAAGTTAACATCAGTTAAATAAAACCTTTTAACATGAAGTTACTAATTCTTTAACAACAAAACAAATACTATTTGTCACAACTCTTTTGAAAACATATACCAATGGCTGTTAATGAAGACTGGAAAAATGTTTTTTAGGGTGCATGCAGGATGTCAAGCTCACTGTAGAATAACTTCAGGTAGGTAATTATCCCAGTGGATTTACTCTGAATTGACATTACTGGGGTGTCAGCCTGGTAAGGGCATAAATTATTGTCGTGTGGCAAAATGTTTGGACTGGAGGCTGCTGTCACACTATTGATTGCATTTGTTGAAGTGGGCTTACAAAGTCACCCAGATGCATGATACATTTTATTCTCCAGTTTTCAATTGTGTTAGGGAATCCCAAATACCTTAAAGCTCCAGAAACAAAGCCATAGTCTGACCTACATGTAAATTCAGAACAATTTTGCTAGGAATGTATCTACAATAATGGCGCCACAAACAGAATGTGGACTTCTCTTCCAGATTAGGGTTTTGGCGTGATAGCCTTCTAATCAAAGTGGTTCAGCCATTTCTAATTAAATCAGTGTAACATGGTTATATATGACAATGAAAAAACCTCTCCTAAATGAAGTAGTATTCTTGTCTCCCAAAAGAAGAAAAGTTACATTTACATTTTTGCTTGGTGTTCTAAGCCTGTGCAGAGTCTCACGTGAGACTTTATCTACAAGCTAAAATTACACGTTGACCACCTACTTTCTAGCATACTTTAGCTAAACAGACCACATCCTGACACAAAATCTCCTCCCAGCATTTTTGCTATAATTTTGGTGTAACTCTACCAGTCAGCCATGAAAACCCAGTTTCACCTGCGCTCAGAATGTGTTCGCCGTAACACCCGCCCCCATTGATTAAATTTTGCCCTCCCACCTGTATCTGAAGGGGAAACTTGCTTTGGGATCCTGAGAGTTGTCTCTCCAGGCAGACTTACTGTGTTTCCTTAGCAGTCATGCGTGTGGCTTCTAAACCACACACGGTGCTATCACAGTGTCTCAGGCTGCCCTGCAGTTGTCACTTAGTCACAGTTTCTGCACAGGCCTCCTGGTAGCTGGATGCTGCAGATAGTCCACACTGCCTCCAGGCCACTCTTGAGCTGGCAGGGCAGTGGCTTTTGGATCTAAGGATCCTTAGAGAGAGAGGATCCTACCAAATGAAGCATGGCCCTTCTTGGCTACCTCCTGTAGGTCCATTGAGCAGTGTCTAGAGGTCATGAAAACCACCAGAGTTCAGCAACCCAACACTCTAGTCCGCATCCTTGCCTTTTTAGGTAGCTATTCTTTGTATTGGTACTAGCAAGGAACTTCAGTGTGCTCCCCAGCACTGCTGTGCTGACCCCCTATGTGGGGTAAAAATATGCAAATAAATGAAGACTCTTTTCGTTCTCTTCCATGTTATACACACACCTGTTCCTTCCTGACATTTTATTACATTAGCACATCAAGCCACCGCTCAAATCAGGCTGCATGGTACTAAAGACAGGCACCTGTTTTTAATAACTAACTCCCTGGGTTATGGCAGGCCACACTGCAGCATTATACAGCAGCAGAGAGAAAGGGGAAAGAAAGGTCTGGCAGATGTGTGTTTATATGGTTATACCAATTGTTGTGGTCAAGCAGGTCCACCACTTATTAAAGAGGTTCAACAAAGCCTTTTGCAAATTTATGGATCCAGTAGCTTGAGAGGTGTACATTAGTGTTTTTGAAGGTGAATTCAGACTGATACACACTTCTTTTACCTTTTGATCCTTAGATCAATAACTATTAAGGTTCCCTACAGCATCTTGTTGATTTTCCTCCTAATATATAATTATTACCTAAATGTATGATAAAGTATCTCCCTAGTTTCTTTTGTCTACATGGAGTTAACATTCATTGCTCTATCACTCCTGCCTAGACTGTGGATATAAAAATCCCCAAATCTCAGGTGCATGACTCAGCAAACCAAAGGAAAATCTGGCATCAGCTGACAACACTGAAATAGTAAAAAAAAAGTCATCATAGTGAAAAACATCTGGAATCCACAGGAATGTTAATCCCAGCTGGATCAGTGAGGATTATCATTGTGACACGTCATGACCAGCACAACTCCCCCTTCCCTGCATCCTGGCAGAGGCAACTGGGACCTTCCACTTGGAGAAGATGTCTGCCTAGTCCAGAAAGAAAAGTTTTTAAAGGCAGATTCTCCAAGAAGATGGTAGTCAAAGGCAGCAGCAGCAAATGTCATTAAGAGAAAGGAATGAGTGATATGCATGGATAATTGCTGTTCCAGAATTCTAGATTACAGCCACAGCTCACAGATAGATGTCCTATGTTATACTGGGCAATTTTTATAACTAGAAATACTACAATACCCTAACGACTGACCCAACACCTGGATTCCCTGGATTCCCATGTGCTTTCAAAACTCGACGTTTTGGCCTGTTGTGGCTACAGTGTCCCGTGAAAGCACCTTCTGTGGTCATCTGTGGGTTCAGGTCCTTGCCCTCTAAAATAACGTAAGAGAGATCCTGCCTGTGTGCTTGCAATTAATTCCTTTTTGGCATCCTCTTAAGCAGGTTGGATGACCTGTATCTGGGAGAATCTTTCCTTGGTTTGGCGTTTGTAACAGCAGACACATTTTACCAGACACAGCACATGGGTGTTTTACTGTGTTTTAAGCATGTGGTCTGTTCTCAGAAGAAAGAGCTGGGAAGTCTAATCCAGTATGTAGCCCATCATCACTGCTGCCTAGCCCATGATGTGCCAGAGAACATGGTTTCTGAGCCAGTGGAATAAGGATAGCCAGATGTCAAGTTGAAATCATATTTTCTCCTTACTATAACCTGTTTATAATTAATTCAGAAGAGAAAGGGGATTTTTTCTAGATAAGGATGTCTCTTTCTGTAATAAAACAGGGCAGGGAATGTCTTCCTGGTCTAGCAAAAAACCTGCCCATTGTTATGATGGTAGAGGAAATACACTGTCTGCAAAGAGGAAGCAAAGGCATAGGGATTGTTCAATTGTTTGAATTGTTTAAGGAGTAAAATAGGTAAAAGTAGATAAAAGCAACATTCAGTAACAGAAAGCAGTATGCTCATTCTCAGAGGTAGGCAGATTTCCTAAACAGCTACCCATTATGCAGATGTCTGGCATGTTTGGTGCTGGTGTGCCCAGATTGCTTCATAACCATTGAGTTCCTCAGAGTAAAATGGGATTAAATTATTGTAGTTATAACCTAACCCTGCATTGGAATAATATGTCTCCTCAAAGAGTAGGTCAGATGACATACATTCTTGCAGATCTTTTTGATGACCATGGAGACGGGACTTGCCAATAAAAAATATAGTGTCTCCTGTGTTGCCAGTTTTTATTTCTGGACCAGGTTGGGAATCGTATATCCCAGAACACAACTGCATTGGAGACATACACATGGACTCACTGAAACACGGCTGTCATGACTTTTGTAGTTGGCACTGGCAAATACATGTCTCTCTGTACAGGAAACATCTGTTCCCTCAAAGTCATGCAGTGCCTCTTAAATGTCACAGCAGAGTAGGACTTCAGTGGAAGATCCAACTGCCTCTATCTCACTCCTTAGGGAAGGCTTTGGGGGAGAAAAGAAGGTTGTTTGCCTTTGCGGAAGACTGAGAAATAGGCAATGGGGTCTGCAAGGTGCAGATGAGTTGGCAGTGGGGAAGGTGCTAGGATGACCCTGTTGAGGTACCGTGATGGCTTGTAGGACAGGCAATAAATGTTGCTGCAATAACTCAGAGCACTGTTGTAAAAAACATTTCCTTGTATCTGTGAAGGGTAGAATCCATCCAGCCCAGCATCTTGCTGTCTGTGGTGACCACAGATGGATGACCAGGTTAAAAAAAGAACAGGGCAAGCCTTTATGACTCCGTTGCATAAGTATTCCTCAAGACTCTGTCTCAGAAAGCTTTCTGGATCTGTCATGTTATGCCTGTGTAGCGATTCTCAACAGATCCTCTTTCAAGAGTGTCTCCTGTAACCCATCTGATTTGTTTCCTCTACACCATAATTTGAAAAGCAAAAAGTTCAGCCTGTCATCTGGCTGCTGCGTGATATACCATCTCCTTTTGTTTGATTTCAATTTAACTCTTAGTGGCTTCAGTGGAGAACCTCTAGCTCTTGAATTGGAAAAGACAGTGAGCAGCAGATTCCTACTCAGCCTTTCCATCCCATTCAAGATTTTGCAGACCTTTATCATACTCCCTTTATGACATCTGTCTAAAAGGCTGGAGATGATCCATTCCACTCATTTGCAGTGAATGATGTCACAGAGGATCTCATGAATATAACCAATATTCAATATATCAAAAAAAGAGTAAGCTTCAAAAAATGCACAGAAAAAGGGAGTGCCTGTGAGACATCTAAGGAAAAAGACTGAAGAATCCATCAGTTCATAAACTTTATCCATCCTGAAAGAGGAAGTGGATGAGTGGAGAGAGAAGCAGAGGAAACAATGTGATTGTGTAATGAAATATTGCATCAGGATGCACATGCACAAGGGTAAAAATGAAGTAAAATTAGAGAGATGGTCTTTGTTTTGGTATTTCTGACTTTGAAACTGCAACATATATGGCTTTCCTGAGGGATTTGGGAGACCATAGCCTATTTTCCTCCTCTATGACAGGCACCGCCAGGCTGTAATGGCCCTGACTGCTCTCCCATGGCCTCCTACCAGTCTGTCAATGGCAGAGGATCCCATTTCAGTCCCCCACATGCTGTCAGCCCCCAGTGTCACAGCAGTGTTGGTCTCTAGCTCCCCAAAGCCCTGCCCTGTCTGGCTGCTGGGCTGACGTTGGGTTGACCTTGGGTCTGTCCCATTGCTGTGGAGCTGCCTGACAGTCACCAGACCTGTCCTTGACCTGTGGAGTGACTTCCCAGGTTAACCTTGAACCTGTCTTATCCTCACTACCTTGCCTGATGATTTGGACTCTGGTTGAACGTGGCTGTCCCCCCCCCCCCCCCNGATCTGGCTGAGAGGCCCTGCCCTGCTGTTCCCCTGGGGATTCCCTATGGCTCCTGGATCCCAAGGAACTTCCTCCACCCCCTGTCCTGCAACACTTCCCATTAGCATGGGCTGGTGAAGAGCACGTGCTCTGTCACTTTACATAGTAAAAACTTTGTGGGCTTATCATTCCCTCAGTCCATACTGTGGCTGGATTCACCTACCCTTGATATTTTACCCCCTAACTTAGCTAGGTAGAAAAAGAAGAACAAAACCTTTATCTCTCTTTCACAGATCACATTAAAAAAAATCACATAAAGGCTGAAACGGAAATAGTGTTGGTAAAATTCACAATTAGACTGTGGGCATCACTACAGGCATCAGCAAGTTTAGCAAGAATAAAAAGCAAGTTTGTTGCATGAGTAACAAGAATATCCAGAGTCTTAACAGCCCAAACTGAACTATTCTGCAAGGAAATTAAAAATATTTTCTCACTTTTAGAGACTCACATGAGACTTAACCTAGAGCTACAATTCCTGATCCTAGGACCTACTTATATCTTGTTTTTAGGTGTCAAGTCCTAGTCACTAGTGGAGACTCTTGGCCTGAACCAGTGTGGCAATGCTGGGGAAAGTTTGTATTGGTTTCCCACTAGAAAGCTGTAGAAAGTACTACTACAGTGGGCTGCGGTGAGGACCTCAGATGTCAAAACACAAATATTTTTGTTTAAACTTTGAATAATAACTTTATTGTTAGTTTGAAAGTTTATAAACTATAGCACTGCATTAAAACTGAGGATTTAGCAGCTGCCTCACAGGGAAGCAGGACACAAAACACGGACGTCTGTGCAGTTGGACAAGACTTTGGTAGAGTTTTATGGTACTAATCTACACATCATTGTGAATGTGACTGATATGCCCGATGTCAACAAGACTGGCAGGACAAAAAACCCAGAGCACAAAGAGGTACGTGGCTGAGTTCTGATCACCACTCCACAGGTAAAATCTCCCCAAAACATGCTCTAAGTGTCTGCCAGAAACCCATAGTCCACCTTGAAGCTGTTCTGCCAGACAGAGAGCTCCCCTGCCTCCTGGTTTCTCTTCTTCCAACCAAGCCTTATGTCCCTGTGGTTTTCAGCTATTTTTCTGGTCTCTCCATCCACCTTGAAGACAACAATATCAACTGCAAGAAAGAATATTTTATGGTAGATCCATATTACACTCCACTGTATAGAGTTACTTTCAGTGGTGCTATGGAATTACCACTCCCAGAATCTCTCAAAACTGGGAAAAAGCTCTGGAGAAAGGAAAAGCAGCACATTTGCTGGTATGGAAACCAGGCAATGAAGAATGACTGTGATTTTTCTCTCATTCACCAGAGAGAAAAATCTGTCTTGACAGTGGGAACAAGTCTTGTCTGTCATTTCTGCCCATAGCAAGAGAGGGAAGAGAAATAAACAGAGGAAATGATTGGTGACTGAATTCACAGAAGCCTCTGAGAAATGAAGAAGGACTGAATAGGGCGAAGAGGGTTTGACAGGCATGAAAAGGAAAAAGAGGAAGAGTCTCTCTGTGACCAATGGGGTAGTAGACATGCTTCTCTCTGACCAGAAAGACTGCAGAGAAAGAGCTTTTTGGACTCAAGAGCTCACCCAAAAGAACAACAGTGGCTCCAAAGAGAGGACAAGTACCGTGAGATGATGAAGCATAAATAGATGGATAACTGCTGGAAAAGATGGTCTATCAAAGTTGCTGTCCAACTTGTATATTTTTCTTTCTCTCCTTTGTACTTTACACTACATGTGGGCCTGAAATTTCATAAGCCTCTCCGTTTCCCAAAATGGAGACTTCCTCCTAGAGAAGGGTGCTTTGCCACAAGAACTCTTCACGATGGTTCCCTTCTTTGCAGTAGAGCAAAAGCAACCACGCTGGGAGCTGAGAGCCTTTAATCCAAAGCAGAGCAAGATCTATCTGCTATTTCTGAGTCCCAAAAGAAAAGGCTTAGTCAAGCAGTGCTCTGATCCCTGCAGCCCAGAGGTGGGACTGGTGCTACACCACCCCAGCTCATGGGAGTCCCGAACTTCTAAGAGGCAGGAGAGAAAATAGGAAAACAGCAAGGAACGCTGAGCTCTTCTGGAAATAGAACCAAAGCCCTGAAATATCCTCTTCTTTTTTGCATTCCCCACGTCTGCATAACATTTCTTGCATGCGAAATTTTAGGGAAATGAAACAATTTCTGTTTCCAACTTGCTGCTTTTTCTGCAAAGTGGATTTTTTTTTTTTAATCTTGAAGGCAAAAGATTCCCCTGAATAGAAAGCTCAGCTCCTCCTGGCTGTAAAATTTATACAGAAGTATAAAAGAAGCCTAACCATGAGAATGATGGGCAGTGCTTTTTCCCAAGGCTTTTCCAAAGCTTTCCTAAACCTTTTGAGAGCATTTGAGTCCTTCCTCGATGCATGTGCTCAGCATGCATTTAAGAGAGGGTTTCCTGGTGTTCAGCACATCCTTTGCCACCCAGCCTTTGCAGAGCTCTTTTCCTTGCTCTCACAGCTGCCATCCAGCCCCAAGCAGTCATAATTCAAAGCAAGCACAGGTAATCAGAGCCCAGCCTTCAGGCAGTCACCAACCCTCTTCAGTCCCTCAGAGGCTTATCCCTGTCCTCAGAAGCAGTGTCATCTTGTAATTGCTTTGTTCCCCTGTCCCACTGATGTCTTTATCTGCTATTACAGTAGAAGAAAGTGGGAGGGGAAAAGAGAGGATTTTTAGGACTGAGACCTGGCAAGCTTCGTAAAGCTTGCAGAAGAACCTGTCACCCACACCTCCACCACAAATGCTCTGTCAAGTGACCGATCAGCATCCGTGGTTAACTCCTGGTCAGTAGTTGTAAGAACACCTTCAGTGTGGCAATAGTCACATGCTTTAGATGAGGGAGATGTGCTCTGCTGTCCCTTTACTGCTGCTGTAGCTCTGGCTTGAAGTCTCAGGAGTAACGTAGTTGCTGCTGGTCAAGTCACATTGTAGTATAACCACTCCCTGCAAGATGACACTACATTTCTGCAGCTCAGAAATGGCACCTTTCCATTCCAAGTCTCTCCTTAAGCAACTGTTGAGTTTTATTGTCCTTTCCTCCTGCCACAGCAGCGGCAGACAAGGTGGGGGAAGATATAGCTGCTGTTTCTTGAAAAATAAAGCTCAAGTTGCCTGCTTTGCAAAACTGACTGCATCAGTGGCAGCAGGTAGGGTGGTCCACATGGACACCTGAGTGTGTGCTACTACAAATGCGTGGAGACAGAGTGAGAGAGGGTGGTGAGAGCGGGCTGGTGGGACTGGGACTGGTCACCGTGAAGTAGCTGCACAGAGACAGCCCTTGTGTTTGTAGCTGAGGTGCTCCATGCACTAGGGATGCAGCCCTGTGACTCCCTGGGCTCAGCAGTGGTGTGACAGCCACCGGGGACGTAGTCGCAGCGCCAAAAGCGAAATTTGGAGGAAATCCCCCGAGTGAAAACAAAGACTCTGTAAGTCATTTCCTCCGAGCTAAACAGAAAGACATCTGTGTTGACCCAGCTCTTACGTACTAGTCACAACAAAACAATTGCTTGAAGCAGCACAGACCCTGCTTGCTTTCCACTAGGCTGATGCTTAGGAACATGAGAGATGCAATTGAACTGAACTTTACGAGCTCTCTTTTTTTCTCTCAATGAAGTTTTGCAGACTGACAGTTCCTATTGTAAAGTCGGGATAAGAGATGGACGTAAGGAAGGAAGCCTGTGTGACATGTCACTATAAACCCTTTTAGTATTTAAAGGGGTATTTAGGTTCTTAAAGGGGGCCTGCAGGAAAGATGGGGAGAAACATTTTAGCAGAGCCTGTTGTGATAGGAAAAGAGGTAATGGCTTTAAACTAAAAGAGGGAAGATTCAGACTAGAAAGAAGGAAGACATTTTGTACAATAAGGGTGGTGAAATGCTGGCCCAGGTTTCCCAGAGAGGTGGCAGATGCCCCATCCCTGGGCAGGGCCATGCTGGATGGGGCTCTGAGCAACCTGATCTAGTTGAAGATGTCCCTGCTCATTGCAGAGGAGGTTGGACTGGATGACCTTTCAGTCCCTTCCACCCCAAACTATTCTATGACCCTGAAGTCTGAAGTTCAGCACAGGCACACAGACTTTTGATGGGTGCAAGCAGCCACCTTTGCTTACTCTGGCTGCAGTTGGGCGTCTGAGCTTTGGGGTGGCTGGATGCAACACGTGGTTGTACAAGGCGTTACATACATACATAAAGTACAAGGGAAGGAACTGCAACCCCAGGGACCATCTCTGTTCTGTGGTGACCATTTGGTTGGAGCTGCCTCAGAGAGCAGGTCTCCACTGTCCTGAGTGGGCTCTGCACCCACATTCCCCATTAACCCTGTGACAGCTCGCTCTTCACCGCGGTTTGGAACGAGAAACACCTGATCCAAACCACCGGTGACACACATTTAAAGCCAGCTGGTGCCAAGCACTCGATTTCGGTGGAGAGGTTGCCTTTTTCTCTTTACTTCACCGATACGGTTCCAGGCGGCTCCTGCCGGGTCTTTTTGATGTGGGCCACTTTCTCGCTTCATCTTCTCGCCGCCCCGCACCTGCACGGAGGGTACCCCGAGGGGACTCTGCTGCAGGGTCCGTCCCCCAGCGCCGCTTCCTCCGCTGCTCTCCCGTTGGGGGGAGGAGGAGGAGGAGGAAGAAGAGGCTCTGCCACCGCCTTCCCGGGCCGGAGCGGGGCAGTGCGGTGCCTCCCACCCTCCCTCCTTCCGCCTCCCTCCGCGCCGCCGGCGCCGGGGCTCCTTCGGCGGCGGCCCCGGGGACAGCCAGGTAAGGCACAGCTGGGGCTGGGGACAGCGGGACTGGCTGTCCCCGGGGGGGTGGCGGTTGGGGGAGCGCACCCTGCAGCAGCCGCTGTCGGCAGCTGGAAGCGTGGACGTGTTCCCTCCTCGGTGTCGTGAGGGTCTGTACGCGGGAGCCGTGAGAAGAGCTGAGGTTCTTAAAGGTTCTTAAACCTTTGCTGAAAACGACTGTAATTTGTGTAATACAAGGGGGTGCAGCCCGGGCTGCCAAACGAACTTTCAAGCTAGCAGTTGCTGAGTATTTTCTTGTTTTCTTAACTTTCTTCTCTTTGTCTGTCTTTACGCCCGCGTAAGCGCTGGGCTTTACTGAGACTCTTCCACCTCCTCTCAAGGCACCATCACCCTTGTGTGCGAGTTCAGTCGCCGTAATAATTCTTCCCTCTTTGTGTCCCACGCCGTGGTTAATCCCTTCTTGGTGGCGAATACACTTCCCTCCCCTCATGCTGGGACACAGCCTACCTGCGGCTCCACGCAGTAGGACCGTAGTGCTTTTCCGCAGGGTTCTTCTCTGCGTCCCTAGAAGTTGGAACCCATAACTATTTGAACCATAAACTGAGCTTGTAGCGTAGACGTGGCCACGAGCTCTCTGCTTGCGATGACAGATGTGTGCCTTACTGGGACAAATGCTGATCTGAAATACTTGGTATTGTTTTCATGAGTCAAGTAAATGAGACCGTAGCTTTTATAGATGGAAAAACTGACCATAGCAGAAATGCAGATAAAGAGGTGACCTGTGAGGACATCCTTCTGGAGCATTTATTTTTATTCTAGAGAAGATGTTGCTGATGGCTGATCTGTCTCACCTTTGATAGAGTGTTTGTAATTTCTCGGAACTCTGCGGTGACTGGAAGCTGGGTTGTTACTTAGGACTGCTATACAAATGTTTAGGGTATTTTGGGCCATCAGAAAGCACCACCCATACAAATAAGTTCCCAGTTGTGCTTGAGGGAGTACCCAGAGGGATTTTGCACATGTTCCTCTCCTCTTGATATACCAGCTGTGCTGCTCAGATCACACCACCTGTGCAGAAGAGGCCCTTTAGGCATCCTGATGTTGTTTCATGGGCACTGCTCTTGTAGGTGGGGACGTAGCTCTTGGGCAGGGTCCTAATCACAGCCTTTTGATGGTTACGGTTTGTAAGGGGACTACAGCAGGAGGGGACCCATTTGTTATCAGACTCTCCTCTGATAGTCTTCATGTTTCTCTAGGTTTTATTTTTGTGTTTTATTTATTCAGAAATTACACCTTACGGTAAAATAATCACATTTGTCTCTGCATTTAGCCCTCAACGGAAGGGTGCGTTACATGTTCTGCTAAAACTGTAAATGAATGTTTTAAAACAACTGATTCTGTGAGCTTGCCTGCTGAAACCGCTGAAAATAGAGCAGTGTGGTTGTATTTGACACCTGGTTACTACCTCTTCTTTATTTTTTTTTGTAAATGAGATAATCTCACAGATGTGAAAATCAAAAGCAAAGATTTGGAGTTCACATAGTTAAAACATAACTGCCAGTTAAAACCTCCATGGTGAAATAACTCCAGTTCTCAGCTGCAACACCTGATTTTATTAGCCCTTCAAAACTTATAGGGGTACCACCTTTTTTTTTTTGGATGGTAATATAGATTTTTACTTAGTTGTCTAAAACTATAGATTTCAAAGCAGCTAGAGTTATGTCCCAAGTTAAGTTGAGGTTTTAATTCTTAGCTACAGGCTTACTATTGTGAATTTGGTGTTGGAATGTATCCAGTAACCTGGCTGACTGCCTACAATGGCTAGAAAGGGAGAGAAATAAAATAGAGCTGATAAAACAATATCAGCTCCATATTGTTTCATCTTGCCCTGAAACAACATTGTACTCAGAAATGCCGTGATAGTGTGGTATCCTGTAATTAAAATTAAAATAACTGGGAAGTGGTTATTTTCACAGAATTGCTTGCAGGCATCAAGAAGTTTTCCCCCTCTGCCAAATGGAGGTGTAACCTGCTGTAGATCTAATTCCCTCTGTCTGGTGTGAGCTTATAAACTGGATACACAAGATAAGGTGCACAGAGGTGTAAGTTTCATACAAATAATTGTATCCCAAATATGCAAAACATTTTCTGTGTATTAGACAATGGAATTTTGTGCTTCCTGCTGTCAATGCAAAAATCATGGAAAAATGTCTTCAGCCTCTGTTAACCATTGACCTCTAAGATGTTTTTCTACTTCTTGCTTGTTTTGACTTTTTTTCAGTAACCTATTACCTTTTCACTGCTGAACTTGGAACTGTGCTTTAGGAAAAAGGCAAATTTGTGGATGCCAAAAACTGTTGTGGCAGTCTACAACAGCTTTCCTGCAGAAGTAGGATAAGAAAATACCAGTATGAAAATCAAAATATATGGATAGCAGTACTTGGGCAAAGTGGAGTAAAGGTTGACTTGGAGAAGGTGACCTGAGGTGGTGGGGTTTTTTATGCTTCAAAGACCATATATGCTTCTGAAGGACATCACCATATATTTTTGCATTTATGCTACAGGTATTTTTATTATGATGTCAATGCATCTATTTGTACAGACTTACCAATGCATTAGCTGAAAAGCAACAGCAGTGGTCAGTCAGCTGTTGTCCCATAGAAGTTAGAGTGGTGGTGTTCATTAAATGACCTGCTAATACCCATAGCTTCCTTTACTGTGCAAAACGCTCGTTACACTGATTGAGACCCTCTTCTCACTGCAGAGTGATCAGCCCTTTTTACCTTATTTCTCCTGGCCAAGGCCTCATGGCATTAGATATGTCACTGGTACAAAAGGGCACAGCTCTGTAGGAACCAGTGAAATTGCACCTGTGTGTTAACAAATGATCACTTGGCCCTCAAGAAGTGTACTTTTGTTAATGGGGGGGTGTTATTTCTAAAGGCCAATCCCCCATTTGCCCTACTGGCCCTCAGGTGGAGGAGCCCTCTGCTCTCCTGCTTCTGGTCTAGTTTTCCAAGTGTAATTCCTACAGGAAAAAGCATTATGAAAGAAAGCAGTGATGTAGGTGAGGGAAGCTGGTGTTCTGGCGGACATGTATGCCCTTTGTCTGGCGTGTCAGAAGAGGAACCAGGGAGCAAAGGCTTGTGATTGACCGTAGCCCCGTGGCCATTACAGCTCTGGCAGTTCTCAGTCATCCCCTGCCCCGGCTTAGCAACACGGGCTGTGATTCAGAGTCAGGGAAAATACCATGTGAGATAAAACTTTGAAAATCATTTAGACTTCTTTTTACATGTGAGGAGTCTCATTGTAGGAGATGCTTTGTGGGGAGGGCAGTGGGTTTTTACAATTTTCCTAGACACTGAGGTGGGATGGAATAAGAAAAGATCTATTCCTTGCAAGGACAGTGAAGTGTCTGTTGTGTTCAAATGGGATAATGAGATATCTGAAAGAGTAGCAGAAGCCTCCTGGGAGTAGGTCTGTCCATCATAGAATCATAGAATGGTTAGAGTTGGAAAGGACCTTAAAGATCATCAAGGTCCAACCCCCACTACCATGGAGAGGGATACCTCCCACTAGTCCAGTTGCTCAAAGCCCCATCCAGCCTGGTCTTGAACACCTCAAGGGATAGGTCAGAGTTTACCTTTCTTAGGAAAAATGACATCACCTAGGTGTAAAGTCCTAGGTCTCGCATCCAGTTTCTCACACTAGGTGGTGTCTTTCATTTTGACAGTACCCACACATTCAGGAGCAAAGTGCTGAAAAGATGCATCTTGAGTGACTCTGTCCAGTATTCAGGGTGGTTCAGAAAAGCTGATGCCTGGCCTGGTGTGGTCCCGCCTTGGTGCTGTGGGCAGGAGAGATGGGTTTTGAGACCCTGCTGTGGAGAGAGGGGTTGCTTTGGGAGACCCTGAGTCTGGCAGATGGCTGATGTATAAGACATGTTCCCCATCTGCTAGGGCCAGCTGTGGGACTCTGCTCTTGGTGATGGGGAGGTGAAGTGTTTGGCCGCTTTGAGTCACAGCCCCTCTTCTGAGGCAAAGCAGCTGGATGCCAGCTGGGCTGCCGTCTTTCAGTTCATAAGCTGAAAATCCTATGGACACTAATAAATGCAGGAAAAAGAAAGAAAAAAAAAAAAAAAGAAAAATCAAAACCAAACAACAAGGTAGCAGTGTGCTGGCCTCTTGTGAAACCTGGATGAACGCTTTCTTGGTGCATTACTTTTTCCTCATTCAAGTTTCTTTTTTCAGCAGATGTATGAATGGGTACCACTTTGTCACATGTAGGGTATAACTTCGTGTATGCTCAAGTAGGTCACAGCTGAGTTTCCTGTCAGGAGGGGTTTTACTCAGCCCTGTGCCTATTATGAGCTGCGATCTGATTAAAGTGTAAGAGCACTTTAGATCTAGGCCTTGTTTCCATTTGAATGTGGGGCAGATAAAAGCTGGCTTTGGGTAGTAGAGGAAGCAGGGTTCTTCCTCCTGAACCAAGGTCTGAGGTGGGACACCAGGACCCTACCGCTCTGGAGAGTGCGCTTACCCTGTCATGCGAGCCTGAGACCAATTCCTGACCATTTATCCTTATTAAACAAAAGAAGACTCGTATCCGCCATCCCACCCCTAGAACAGCCACTTAACTTGCCATGAGACTCAGATGATAACTGCCCTTCAGCTTTATCTGTACGTATTATCCCCTGTAACACTCTGCTAGGCAGCCGTCTGCAAAAAAACCTCCATTTTGTCAGGGTCTCTGTACTAGTCTACAGGGTGGGTGAGAGAAACACAATACATTGACTTCTTAATGTATTCAGGGCTGCTGCTTGTCCTGTGAATTACAGGATGTCCTATCTCGTAGGCTCAAGCTCCACATCCCAGCAGAAAGAATAATTTTGTGTGTGTGTTCTTCCTCCTCTCCCCAATTACAAGCATCTCTTCTCAGCTGAAGCTGCAAACTGCAGCCATTCCCAGAGCCACAGTGGGAGGGGGAGAAGAGGGGGCCTCTCCCACATTGGGTGGTGGGACACGATTCGGGGGATGTGCTCTTAACATGTAAACTGAGTTGAGCTGAATGGACCCCTTTTTCTGTTGCCCATGAAATCCTTTAAACTGGTAATCCTAAATATACCTTGGGATCTTTTGGAAGTAAAATTGCTACCTAAACTGTCATCCAGCATTGATGCTTAAAAGAAATTTTTTTTACTATGAATGAACCTAGCACTTGGGTGTTAAGAGTGGCCGGTTCAGAACTTGTCATTGCAACTTCCAATTCAGCTCACTTGTGTGTAATGCTTTATGGGTTATTTAGTTATGTAGCCACGTGTGGTTTTCTCTTCCCATCAGGCCAGTATTTCATTCAGACCATGGCTGGTCAGGCTGTTTAGGTTTCCTTTGTTATGGTGGTCTGTAAGGACCAACTCATCCTTGGTGCTGAAATGAGACTTAGCTTAGGGGACTTCCCATTCACCCTCAGTGGCACTGGAATGGAGTGGATTTGGTTGTTTGGAGGAGGCATGTTTACAGCTCTGGTGCATCAGGTGAACTGTGAAGGTCTGTGTTATGGCAGGGTGGTTTGGGACAAGGTGACAGGCTGTGGGTGTGAGCACAAATTGGGCCAGAGAGCTGTGGTTCTCTGTCAGGGGCTGCAGGTGCCTCCTCCACCATTGCAGCCAGCTCTCTCTTCCCACCAAGGCAGTCTTTCAAAGCGTGAAGGGGATTACAGCTGTCTGATGAAAAAATAGTCATGGGCAAACAGCAAGATTCCCTCGATTTTACTACCTTTTCCTGTATCTATTGAACTGAACCAGGCACTGCCCATGAAAACTTGAGATCTTGCCATAACGGATTATCTTGCCTTGCCTTTGGAGTGTCTTAACGTTACTCCTTGTAATTTTAACCTCAGATGGGACTGGATTATAGAGTAAGATACTATCAAGTGTTAATGACCATATTGCATGGTGTCTCAAAGAGAGTTTAAACTGAATACTCTTCCTTTAGGTGATACACCTGACAAGTGCCTCTCATTCCCTGTTTAGCTTGCAACAGCTGAAATGCCCCAACGTCTCAGAATTGACATCAACGGGAGCAGTGATAATGAGCCGCTTTGCTACAGATGCTCACTACCTAGCAGGAGTGAGAGGAAAGGGAAAACATGAGATCACAGTGCTGCCTCAGTTTTGTTTCTTTTCAGATTCAATGAGAATTTTTTTCCCCTGAATGAATACTTTTATTTTCGACATGAGTGAAATTCCGACTTCTTTGATATTCCCTGTTGCTTAGGCTGCACTGTATGTGAAGAAGTTCTTCAAGATCAGTCCTGTATGTGGAGACTTTATTAAGTAAGTGGGCGAAATGCAAATAAAAGTTTGAGTTAACACAACTCTACAAGTAATGTTAGGGTAGAATTCTGTGAGATCTGCCTCAAACTTTGGAAAAATGTGTCTTGCTCTTCTGAGCATCTCTCCAGAAAGTACCCAGCAGCATGGATTCTACTTGAAGAGGTCTTTGTCTTTTTTTTAATTTTTAATCCCTATCATGACGTACATGTAGTTCAAGCATGGAGCAGTAGAGAAACTGAAAGGTTTTGTTAGTTGATTAAAGAAAATGAAAGCTGCTCTAAGTCCAATCCCTCAAGTAGTATGTCTGTTAGACATACCCAAGGCCTGAGAACATGAAATTTGGTCTGGTAGCATTGCTTCTGCAATGTTGAGTGCAATCAAGTGGTAGCTCTCGCACCAGGAGTTCTGTTGTCCCATTTGGGTGAAGTGAGGGTGTGGCGTGATGGGAAGGGAATTTTGATTTTTTTTTTTTGTTTATGTGAAATTTTCCTTGTAACCTATCCAACATAACAGGGCAAAAGAGTCTGGAATCGGGAGATAAGAACAGTGACCTTGCCAACGCCATCACTTTGGTATGTGTAGCCCTGAATTGCCAGATGTGGGAACAGTAGTGTGGAATCTCAACTGCAATGTAAATGGTGATTCATTTTTGGGGTCCCACCTCTGGTCCTTGTTTCGTAGCAGAGGGGATGTATCCTGGTGAAAATGGTGCAGGGGAAACTTGACAAACAGGAACTTGCAGTATTTCCTGTCCCTGACTTGCTGCCTTGGGTTTTTCCTCATGCAGAAGGCAGTTATGACCTGTAGCTTTAGGTGTATCAGCAGTGTCTGCATGGGAGAGGTTTGGTGGCTTCTTGATACTACCTCAAAATAAAAACTTTGAAAGAGAATATACCTGTTAGGCAATGTAGATGCCAACACCTGAGATGTGGCCAGTAGTTTGTCATCTGAGCCAACCTCACAGCTTTGTCTTCAGCTGAAATTCCCCTGTTTATTATTGAAGTATTTTTTTACCGTGTACCTTCCGCATAGTCTAGCAAGTGCTTGTTTCTGTCTCTAATTGAAACCAGTTCTCAATAGAAGTGTATATTTTTCATACTTATGGCCCTTTTAATAAGTGTGGTTAAACATAGCATAGTTTCTGGTACGTTTGGTTTGAGTTGAACTGTCATGATAAATGAAAAAAGTATGTTATGTAAATACCTAGTATCTGTTGCTATCTTCTTACCACCCAGCATACACTTACCTGGGCTAGGTCTTTTGCATGCTTGATTTTGTTAAAAGCATAATGCTGGTGTGTAGATGCTGGAATCGCTCTGGTGGAGGGTACAGGGCATGTGGGGAGCCATGTTTAATTCCTTGCTCTCAAACCTGTTTCTCTTGCCTTGGCTAACTTGTCAACTCAGTGAAATGCACTGACTTCAGTGCTATGGCTTGCTGTTAAGACGTTCTTAACAGACCATCTGAGAAGCAACTAAAAGGCTAACTAAAAAGAGGATATGATTTTGTTAAGCTTATTCACTTTTTAGAGAGAATGGTTGGGTTTGTGCCTACAACAGGGCTATTAACAGCTATTGTTATGGTGTAGACATAATCTTGGCTCGCTTCTACTCTGTGAATGACTTAGAAGGGTGGATGCTTGATGATATAAAGATCATGATTTTAGCAATATGGAGAGTAGACTGTGGTCTTCAACAATCCCGGTAAAAATAACAGGACATCTCTGGAGCTGGTTTAGGACCATTTCATCTTGTTCTGTTAAATTGGCTTTAATATGAAAGGAAAACAATACAGCAGCCATCACTTCGGTCTAACCTAGTTGCTTAGCCAGAGGTGAGTTTCTCTTCTGCAAATGCCTGAGAGTCCCCCCCAAATTCCCTGGAAACCAACTACTTTTTCTTTTGCAAACTTTCTCTGACCTCAGGACTTCCTTGCAGCTCTTCCCAGCCATATGCTTACTTCTATGATCATGTGGCCCTCAGCTGGGAGGTAGCCAAGCTCTTACGGATGAGTTTGGACACATTTTCCCACAAGCTGCCCCTTCATGCTGAGGCTCAAGGATGTGTGCATAGCTGTCATTCTGTGGGTACTAAAGCACTCAGATGGTTTTCCTGCTGCAGGTGCTACAAGTGCTTATCCTTTCTGGATGCCGTGCAGGTTTGGACATAGTTCTTCCATTTCCCCCCCTAACCTTACTTTGAAAATATGTGCCAGAACAAAGAGGACTGTCTCCTTTGGAAGGTTCATACATGTGTGAGAAGTACCAGTGTACCACATAACACCTCCCAGTTTAGACCTTTCCTTTCTGTTCATGTTTTACTTTTCGCCTCTCTTTCCGTCTGCTGACGGCCACCTATATTTGAGCCAGGAAACCAAACTAATACTCTTCATCAGACCTTCATGCTACACAAGTGAAAAAGCAAATCTCTTTCCACTCTGCCTTATCTGGCTGGCTGCAGTCAAACTCCTTGCAGCACCCTGAAGTCCAGGTGATGACACCACAGCTGATAAGAGCTGCTGTATATCAGCAGAAAACTAAGTTTACCATTTTCACTGCACTTCATATGTAGCATTTAGAAATAAAAATAAACCTGAGCAACAAAGCCTGAACACAGGAAAATCTACTGTGTCCCTTCTAAGGGTTAATAGCAAATATCAGTATGTAAAAATATTAGTGAGGCCTGGGTTTGGTCCTTATCTGAACAGTGTGGATTAGGCATCATGAAAAGGGCAGCAAGTACCACATTGGGCAGTGTGTAAAGTTAGTGACAGCATCCTCAGTCAGCTGTTTAAATTCATCACTAGGATAGTGCTGCTTCCCTCATTCAGAAATCCGAAATTTACCCTCAAAAAGAGGTCTTTAAAGCGAAAGTGAAGCTGGTTGTCTTTTTTTTTTTTTAATTGCCTTCTCCAATCTTAATCTTCCTTTACTTGAGTCAAGTGTGTGATAATTAAAATGTAGCTGATTTTGCTGGCTGTTGCAGGAGGTTTTGTCAGAGGGGTCAGCTGGGGAGAAGTTTATCCTGTAAAAGTTTGGTCTGCCTGTCTTCTAAGGCCACTTAGAACATACAAAGTTCTTGGCTGGAAGCTGTGTGAATGCACTAAACTCTGCTGACAGGATGTTTTAGTTTGTCAGACTGCATATGGCTTCTGGTGAGCCCAAAACCACAGGCTCTCAGTAGAAGAGGTCAGTTCTTCCAGAAGACTTCAAGATTGGGTCTCTCCTGTGCGAAGCACCATTCAGTTGTGATAGGCCACCTTGAAAGCTTTTCATAGTCTACAGCAAAAAAAAATAAGGTGGTAATTTGGATCCTGAAGTGGAATTTAGTAATAGTAGCTAATGCTAGTAGAGTTATTATGGAAATAACAGCAAGTGTTAACTGCTGTATATAGGTTGAGCAGAGGAAGGTGTAAAGCCACATTATGTACGCCATCGCAGAATTATCTAATTTTCTAAAAAAACTTAGACTGGCAGAGTATTTGAGGTTTTCTGGGTATGGTTTTCCACGTGTTTTTAAGTACCTTTTCCATTAATATGATGAATTACAACTATTCTCTATGTGTGTATATGCATATAAAGGCCTCTTTCCCCCCCAGAACATAAGCAAGCAGCCTTTCATGTCATATTATTACTCTGTGTGAGGAAAAAGGATGTGGATGAAGGCAGGGGTTAAACTGTGATTTTATATAGATGATGGTGAAGAACATAAAGACTTTCCACAAGCATTGGAAAAGCTGCAAACCCACAGTCTCGGAGATGTTACAGCTGAACCAATGTCCCTTTCCTGGCAATAAATGCAGTAGGGGAACAAGCGCATGGTCAGAAGAATTTGCAGCTCCTGGAGAGTGGGATTTGCTTATCTTCAGCACAGAAGCGAAGGTGACTTTCTAGTCTTTGATGCAATAGTGAGATGAGCTCCTAATACCTTTAGACTAACAAAACAAACCTGGGAAGTTGGGCACAGCCTACAGTGCCAGAGTAGAATGCCTGCTCTGCTGCCGGGACTATTTCTGGAGGCAGTGACATGTTGAAAAGCTTTTTACCTTCAGAAAGGTCAGGTGGCTGAGTGTGCAGAAGGTCAGCAGGCTGAGAAAACTTTTGGATTTTGCTACTTTAACTGGTGTTTCAAAGACTTTTTTTTATTATTGAAAAAATTAATTTTTATTTTATTGAAAGTCTTTTTTTCCCCCCATTCCTTGCTTTCCTGTGTCCAAAACTGTTTCAGCTTCATTTTCTTCCAGCAAAGAACGTTACAAATGTGAAAGAGGTCTGAATAAACTAAAAGCAAAATAGTGCAAGTTTGTAGGTATTGCAGAACTTCTATATGGAAGAAATAAGAGAAAGTACAAATACTCAGATGTAGAGGAGTGAATAAAAATACTAGAAGTTGTTGAGGTCAGTGAAAATTGATCAGTTCATTCTTCGTGTGGTATCCCATAGTGTTGCTAACCCAAAGTTAGCAGTGAAGGATTTAAATTAAAAAAAAAAAGTCAACTTATTTTCTACATCATAGATGGTAATGTAACTTTTGTTTCACAAAGCTGAGTTTCCTTCCTAAGTAAACGATTTATGAGGGAATTGAAGGAGGTACCCTACAAAGCTGTGAAAGGGTGACTTTGTTGCTGGAGTGTACCGCTTACAGGAGGTGACAATAAAGAGCAATAGCTGAGTTTGCAAATGATTTGGAAACACGTATGTGTCACTCTCCTAAAGCTGGCCTCAGCATTATAAGGGGAAAGAAACCCTTTTGCTGCTTGTACTGTTTTTCCTGAGCTCTTTTGTGCACTTTGGCTCTACTTTTCTTTTGTGGTGGCTGATGAGTTGATGGTCCAGTTTGGTGTGATGAACTGCCTTGATGCCAGCTGACCCTCTCTAAGGGGACTGTCACTTTTTCAGTATTGTTTTCTTCACTTACCCTGGCTTCCTAAGTCAGAGTGCTAAAAGGCAACAAATGCTTGTATTTTGTAAAACGTTGTGAGGCTGTTCCCAAGGAATTTTGGAAAACCTGAGCTGGTTGCAGTGAAGTACTCGGTTGAACAAAGGGTATTTTGCAATCTCACACCATTATTTCATAATCTCCAATCAAAGAGCTGTCACTGAGTTACCCCTCAGCCTGTTTACTTTTTAACCTAAATTTAGGGCAGGTAAATATGAATTTTAGTTTCACAGGGTCTGATAATATATAAAATCAGCCAGTTATTCTTTGGCTGACTTTCAAACAGACTAAGGTTTTGGAAACCTTTGAGTAGAATTTAAAATCTATTGGAAAGTAGCCTACCTAGAACTGCACATCTTGGTTAAAAAAAAAAAAAAAAAAAAAAAAATAAAAAATAAGAATCATGTTGTAACAAGTCAAACCAGTTCCAGATGCTCTCANATAGCTTGCATATGATAGAAATGGTTCCTGAGAATCTGCTGATATGGGGTGGGGGGGAAAGAAGAGGAAAAAAGCAAATCCACATATTTTTTTTACCACTTTTTCTGGCATATGATACATTTCAGATATTGTTACAGCATTTTCCCCCTCAATTCCAATTTTATAATTAATGTGATATTATAGTATGATTTATATTAATATAACACAATTAATATAATTTATAATTAATTTTCTGTGAAATTTACCATTTGACCAGGGACTAATAACAGTNTATGTATGTTAATTACAGATTTGAGTCAGAATTACAAGGCACCACCTATGTACTTAAAACTGACTTTTGTTTTATTAAATGTAACTGGGATTTCCACTGAACTTTCATCCATTTATTCAACTGTTTGAATGTTACATGTGCTTACCGGCTGCTTTATGGTTACTAATGGTTTCAATAAACACGATCCAGGAGCTGAGAGTGGGAAGCAGGAGAAAAACAGGTAGTGTTGCAACTGCACGGGTTATGCCATCACTTAGTGTCTCGGTTTTCCCCAGGGAAATCTGGGAAAGATGGCATGTGTCAGAAGCTCTGTCTACAAGTAAAAACTTACTGTGCATACTGACTTAGCAGATGTATCTTAACAGCTGTTTTCATTTGCTGAGAGAGCTGGTGGTGTTCAGCCTGGAGAAAAGGCTCCGGGGAGACCTTACAGCAGCCTTCCAGTATCTGAAGGGAGCCTACAGGAAAGCTGGAGAGGGACTCTTTGTCACGAAGTGCAGTGACAGGACAAGGGGTAATGGCTTTAAATTGGGAGAGGGGAAATTTAGATTAGATATCATGAAGAAATTCTTTACTGAGCGGGTGGTGAGACACTGGAACAGGTTGCCCAGAGAAGTTGTGGCTGCCCCATCCCTGGAGGTATTCAAGGCCAGGCTGGATGGGGCTTTGAGCAACCTGGTCGGGTGGGAGGTGTCCAGGGGGGTTGTAACTTGATGATATTTAAGGTCCCTTTCAACTCTAACCATTCTATGATTTGCTTTGGGGAACATTTGCTGTGGTGACTTCATGGCCGTCCAGATCAGTATTTGCCTTACATGAAGATGGATTGGTACAAGTTGATGCAGACTCTTTGATACTTGAAGTTGAGAATGTGTTCCTTGCCTAAAAAAAAAAAAAAAAAAAAAAGCTGTGAATTGCCAACTCTTCTGGCTTTCAGTCGTAATTCTGAGTATTTAGCATATCTGCAAATTGGATGTAAACAAGGCTGGCAGGGAACAGGGCAAGTCCTTGGCAGGAGGTACTATGAAAAGTTGAGATGGGTGGCAGCATGAAACTCCCACAGCTGTGGAGAACAAGATAACAATGTGTCACGCAAACAGATTCGTGTCTGGGGGAATGCTTTGGGAATAATGGAATGCTGGGAGGTGGGGGGGGTGGGGAGGAGGGATGTGCAGAAACATTCTAAAATTACTGAGGAAAGAGGGATAAAGTGTAGCTGCTACAGGTGCTTCTCAAAGAACTATTGCAGTTTTGGGAGGGAACTTCTTGAGTTAAAGGTGAGGCTCCAGTTGTCCTGAGCCTTATTTATAGAAACAGAAATGTGGCTAGAGCCAGTGGCTTGGAAAAAAACCCGAACAAAACAGGTTTCTGTGACCAAATGCAGATTCAAAGGCTGATGTTCTGACCTGGGAAACTGGTTCTTATCCACTGAGATCTCCACAGCAGCTATAATTCAGTGTAGCAACCAGGTGCAGACATCGACCAATTACATTACTGCTGCTTTTATTTTTTGAATGCTGGTTTTGTCAAAAGGATTTTTGCTTTGTTTCTTGTATAATGTTAATGTGACCAAAGAGGGCTGGTAGGGAAATGAAATGTTTTGGCGCTATCAGTAGAGAGATTTGAAATCTCAGTTAAGTTTTAAATCTTTCTTGTGCGCTCTAGTGTAGCGTACTGGGGATTTCTTTGATTGTAACTCCCAAGACAAATAATAATTGATTTTTATAAGTGCCAACAGTGAATTGTACTATAGAGACCACAAGGATTGTTTTCAGTGGGAGAGCCTGTAATGGGAACCCTTATTAGTGTGGCGTGCTTTAAGTTGGTCTGAAAGTTTGTACTTTTAATTCTTTGAACAATATTTATATTTTCATTTCAAGGCAGTATCCATCCTTCTGTAATTACCTTCAGATTGCCAGTTTGTTTTTAGAAGGACAATAAAAAAAACAATGTTGTGGCTCGAGATATTAAAGAATGCACTGAATGCACTTTAGACACTTACTCAAAAATCTGTTGTCTTCCCAAGAATGCAATGTGACAGATGACCAGCAAAACTTATGTGTGTGCATGCATCAGAGAAAGAGGAAAAATGTAAAAGGGATTGTTCATAACAATCACCATTTCCACTCCCGTTATAGTCTTTTACTTCTGCATCCTAACCCGGCCTTATTGTGTTGTTCTGTGTAAACCACAGACTAATTTTTCAGCATGTGTAGAGGTATAACTTCAAAAGGGATGTTTCAAAGCAGGGAGCAGCTCCATCCAGCTGTGTGAAGTGGCAGGTGTGTGGTATATGAGCGTTTAGTTGGACAAAACAGGGCATGAAACATGGCAAGAGGATTAGATGTGAAGATGAGAGGTGTCATTTCATGTACTGTCACAACAAATAATGAAGTGTTTGAGTGCATCAAAGTGGATTTGTTTACATTTAATTTTATTTAAACTTTACTTTTTTTGTAATGTTGTGAGGAGACCTGTGGCTTTTCAAGCTTCTCTGCACGGTACTGTGAAATGCAGTTTTTTTCTGTTGTCTGCAAAGAAAAATATGAATCCATTTCCTCAGTGAATTTTGAATAATATCGATAGTAAATAGGAGCATAAATTAAGCCCTGTGAAGTGAAAAATAATTTAATATAGGTTGGAGGGAAATTTCCTACTGGTGGGGAGATCTGCAGTACCTACCTAGGACTTGGGCTTTGGTGTGCCCTGGCTTTGGAGCAGGGTTTGAGGTGGGCAGAAATCTAGCAAAGTGTGTGGGGGGGAAATTCTGGAACATCTTCTCTGCAGCCTCTTCCACCCGTTTTATTCCTGCCTGTGCAGGCAGCGGTCAGTGCTGCATGACAAAAGCTCTGGTGGGATCCCATCCCTCGCCTGCTGCCCAGCCCAGCCAGAGGAATGCTCCCACCCACATGTGGCAGGGTGGTGTGGCTGGCCTTGACGATCTTAAATGTCTCTTCCAACCATTATGATTCTGTGATTTATCTGGCAGGGCTCTGAAGCCAGACTTGCAAACAAAGTAACTGTGAGAGCATTAGTTTTCATGTACTCCTAAATCTGTCCTACAGGTAGTCATTACGGTGTCAAACTTTACGGCAGCTTGATGTCACTGAGTGACCAGAACTGTTTAAAAAGTGAATGATTGAAGTTGTTGATGGTCAGCATGAAGTCTTTCTAAACAGAAGATGGAGGGCACATACTTACCAATTTCTGAAAAACAAGCTTTAATTTTCTATTCTGAAACGGACATCTTCTACGTGACCATTTGCAAGTGAAAACTTTCATTAATAGAATTGAGGTGAATTTTCAAAATCACTTTTGCTGATCTGTGTTCAGTTTTGGATATCAAGCTTTTTTTGCAAATGGCATTAATATGCATGTGCCTTTGGGATTAAAACTCTTGATACCCAGCAGGACTTTGTGGTGCGGAGCGGTTGTACACTGCTGTTTGCCTGGAGCACATTTTGGACTTCTCACTCATGTTTTCTGCATCTTAATCTGCAGGGTCCCTTACTTCATCCCAATCAGGTAGAGCTTTGGGCTTCCTGGGAGCGTGTCAGTGCAGCTCTCAGTTGAGCAAAGCTTGAATTCCTTGTCTAATAATTAACTTTTGTAAAATTCCAAGTGCTTACAATACTCTCCAGCTTTCTGTGTGCTCAGGTAGTTTCATTTTTAAGTAGAAGCTTTTTTTTTTTTGCTACAGAAGCCTCCAGATCTACAATCCTCCAAAGACACTGTAATGATTTGTTTCTCTCATCTTCACAGGAACTGATATTCAATGGCTAGAAACAGGTGACAAGTGGCTGAAATGAATACGACTACTATCCTACAAGAGATTTTGATTAAAAGATCCCAGCAGAAGAAGAGGACGTCTCCCTTAAACTACAAAGAGAGGCTGTTTGTACTTACAAAGTCTATGCTAACGTATTATGAAGGTCGAGCAGAGGTAGGAGACACAGATTTATACAATAGGCTGCCTTTTGTTCTTTAATATATTATTGACTTTTTTCCTACCGTATATCATACTGTCAGGAGTGGGTGAGGGAAGTGGCTATGGGTGGCAATGGACATGAGTCACCATTTCTCTTTTATTTATAGTGCAGATTGACAGAGGTGTAGGTAACTGGTAGTTAGTGTGAACTGGCTCTTAATCAGAGCAGTAGTACGTAGCCAGGATGCCAGGAGTAAGATAAAACAGATCATATAGCTGGTCATCAAAGCTGATTTCTTTCTCTATCTCCAGAGAGATGAAAGATCACTGTCACCAAGTGGGGAAAAGGTATAAAAGTGTAAAATCGTAGTTGCTTGTGGCCCTGTTTACTGTGAAGGCTGTTACTTTCACATCTGATGGTTGCACTTGATGATCCCAAGGGTCCCTTCCAACCTGAATGATTCTGTGATTCTGGGAATTAACTGAATTCAAACAGGAGAAAGAACAGTTGATAGGAGCAGAGCATTGCAGACCACACTCACTGGGGATGAGATCCACCAGAGTGGATCATGTAACCTAGGGACTGAAATGAAGGTGGAAGCAGTTTATCTTTGGCAGCATGAGCAGCTCATCCCTGTTACTACTTTCTGTGTGAATTCAGTTACCCTGAAGTGAACTGTGTAAACTAGGCAAATTATCAGACCAGTGTTTTTTTCAAATGAGCTCCAGACTCAGTTTCATTGCAATCACGTGCCCTGAGAATGCCCCATCTTATCTTTAGCACTGGGGGTGTGATTTTTCCATTTAACTGAGGCTACGTTCCAGATTTGTCACAATGCTGAAGGGGATTAAAATGGCTGCAGTAGCCAGCGGGGCATGCTCTCCACCCTGGGAAGCTGATTGACAAATAAAACATGGAGACAACTCTGGAAACTCTTGTGTGGGCTATCTTGCCTCTGAACCAAGGGGCTACAGGAGAGCTAAGGCTTGGTGAGCATGTTGTTCTGCCAGAGCTGGTACCTGCAGCGGAATTGAGCTCATTTACCATGCTCCAAGACTGCAGCAGTTTCTTGTAGCTGCTGTCCCCTGAATGTAGCTTAGACACAGCCAAGACTTAAAAACAAGATCATAGACTGGCTGAGGTTGGAGGGGACCTCTGTAGGTCACCTGGTCCAATCCCCTGCTCAAGAAGGGCTGCCTAGAGCTGGTTGCCCAGGACTGTGTCCATATGGCTTTTGAATATCTCCATGGATGGAGATTCCATAACCTTCCTGGGTAACCTGTGCTAGTGTTTTCAGTGCAACCTCACAGTATAAATAAGTAGTTTCCTGGTGTTCACACAGAGTCGTCTGTGTTTCAGTTTGTGCCCACTGCCTCTGTCCTGTCACTGGGCACCACTGGAAAGTGCCTGACTCTATTCTCTTTGCACCCTCCTTTCAGGTGTCTGTATACATTGATGAGATCCCCCTGACCCTTTTCCAGGCTGAATAGTTCCAGCTCTCAGCCTTTCCTCTAAGGGCCTGGAGCTTCTCTCCTATATCATCTTTGTGGCCCTTTGCTGGACTCTCTCCAGTATGTCTGGGTCTCTCTTGTACTGGGGAGCCCAAACCTGGACACAGTACTCCAGGTGTGGCCTCACCAGTGCTCACCAGAGGGGAAGCATCACTTCCCTTGACCTGTTGGCAATACTTTGTCTAAGGCAGACCAATATACTATTCACCTTCTTTGTGGTAAAAGCATGTTTCTGGATCACATTCAACTTGGTGTCCACCAGGAACCCAGAGTCCTTTTCTACCAAGCTCCTTTCTAGCTGGGTGGCCCCCATTGTATACTGGTGCATGGGCTTGTTCCTTCCCAGGTGCAGGGCTTTGTACTTGTAGAAGTTCATGAGGTTTCTGTTGGCCCATTTCTCCAGATTGTTGAGGTCCCTCTGGATGGCAGCATGACCTTCTGGTGTGACAGCCACTCCTCCCAGTTTGGTGTCATCAGCAAAATTGCTGAGAGTACACTCTATCCCATTATCCAGGTTATTAGTGAAGTTGTTGAGTGTGACTGGACCCAGTATTGATCCCCTGGGTACAGCACTAATTACTGGCCTCCAACTGGACTTTGTGCCACTGACCACCACCCTCTGTGTCTGGCTGTTCAGTTTTCAGTCCACCGTAGAATATGAATTAATGTATTTTTACTATGGAGTTAAAATATGTACTTGTTTTAGAATACTACTTTTTTTTAATGCCCCACCCAGAATAAATAGGTGGGGGCTAAGAAGCCCTCTGAAATGTCTTGCATGCTTGTCCTGTGTCAGTTTATGTTCAGGTCAAACAGAAATGTAACTAACAGGCTTTGCAGGTCTAGTTGTTACCCTTTAAGACATTACCACTTCCAGCTTTCCCCTTTCTGCTTTACCTTCCCCCCGTGGGGTAATGTCCTCTGGCTAAAATACCTTTCCATGAGGCTGACTGATGGACCTTTCTGAGAGGGGGTTTAAACTCTCAGGTTTTTTTGCAGTGAGATGGGGCAGGGCTGCCTGTACTGCCCCCGCTGCTGAGGGCGCTAACTTTTAAAATGTGCCAGCCTAAGATAAGGATAGTTGGGGTGAAAATAAACATTTACACATGCACTAGCCCAGCAGTTTGCTGCTGAAACAGGTCAATCTAATCCCCATCCTAGCCTTGCAGGCCTCCCTGTCTGCTTGAATTGGTCCTGTCACTTCTTGGAATCTATACTGCTTTCAAAAAAAAAACAACACCCAAACCACCCAACCTACTAATCAGCAGAAAGGTATTTGATCTGGTTTTACTTTTGATGAACTAGTGTTCTGCTGGGTTAGCAAGCTGTGTTTGCTCAGTGCAGGATCTAACAAATGCCAGAGGCGGTGCTGGGTGGTGGAGGAGAACAGGATGCTCCAACTGTTGACATCAGCAGGTTGTTAGACTGGCTGAGCCCGAACATGTAGCTTTCCAACCTCAGAACTCTTTCATTTTCACTCTTCCTCCCGCTTTAGTTTCTTTTAAACATCGATCAACATTTTGTTTTATTAATGATACTGTTTGAAAATAATGAGCTCTGATCCTGGAGGGGCACAATGAATATTTTTGTCTGGGTTAACTGGTCTCTATTTTGTATTTGTAGTAAGATGGTTATATATTCTGGCTGAAGTAATTTATATAAAAAGACAAAAAATTATTAGAGATTAAAATAATTCTGGCCCCGCTGAATAGTTGGAGGTTTATTACTGAAATAAACGTGACTGCTGCCTATGCTGGTTAAATTTAAAGGTATGACAGATGAATAGATAGGTATGGGCTGCTATCATTTCAGGCTTAGCAATATTCAAAGTCCAGATTGGTAAAATAAGCGTGGAAATGCCAAGCCAAGATGATCCCACACCCTCCTATTAATCCCATTACTTGCAGTGGTAGCAGTCTGCCAAGGGTGGCTGAGTTCTGCTTCTCTGGGCAAGTACATGATTCCCAGCGTGGTCTTTGGCCAAACCGAAGTCTTTTTTGTTGTTGCTGTTGTGTTTTTTTCTTTTCTTCTTTTTTTTTT